>JAQISU010000179.1:12472500-12950000 GCA_029339505.1 Unio delphinus | reverse complement strand
CTACGATCCACGAAACAGCATGTTTTTAATACACGTTTTTATACCTCAGACCAAACAAGTATAATCACATGTAAACCTAAGACGAAATGTTACCTCTGCATAGACCCCTCGAGTACCAAATGTTTCAACTAACGTGGTTTGTAGGTTTTCTAGGCTGCCAGGGAAATTTCTGAAATATTTAACATTGGTTGTAGATGGTCTATAATGCCAAGGAAGATTCAAGCATATTGAAAATGAGTTGTATATTTTCAGTTAGAGTCTGTGCAAACGTACCAGGTCGTTTTGAATGCCTCCTGGGTTGTCTCAAAAACAAGATTAAGATCGTATGATGACTTTTGGAATGCCAATTGACGACAACGAAACCCTTAAGGACCGCCGAGCCGTCCAATGAAAATTAAGATAGTCTGAACCAGCAGAAAGGATATGCGATTCACTGACAATGTGTGCCAAAGCTAACGCTAATAGGAAACACTTTGATATGGAAGGAGTTTCAAAGATGTCCTGCTAAAGGAGGCTTGAAATTACAAATTGGCTTCATGGTTGATAAAATCGGCAATGAAAGGTAAATTGATGTTAGGTGCTGGTAATTAATAACACCATGGAATCTATTTATTATTCTCCAAAAGGATACTGGAGGGGTAAAGCAGCAATCGGTAAACTCGCTAGCGCCGCGAAGGTGAAATATACCACTGCAGCGGACTGATTTTCCAAACAGGCGATATGGCAAATTTATCTACCACCGCCTAAACAAATTAACTACTCGCATTTTGATGTGACCGTTCCTAATGAGATTCATCAGGCTGATATATTATTTCTGCCGCATGATGGTGTTTACAAATACGGGCTAACAGTAGTAATAGGGGGCACTATAGGGTCTATGGAAAACCCAGTCAAAAACAGCTTGGGGCACTATAGGGTCAAGATTTATAGGGTCAAGGGAAAATCCAGTCAAAAACAGCTTGGGGCACTATAGGGTCAAAACAGCTTGGGGCACTATAGGGTCAAGGGAAATGGAACAGGGTGGGCCTATAGAGAGTCAAGGGAAATGGAACAGGGTGGGCCTATATAGCGTCAAGGGAAATGGAACAGGGTGGGTCTATATAGGGACAAGGGAAAAAAGGGCGGCAAAGAAAGCTACTATCTTTTCGAGACCTATGAGTGGCCCTGAAAAGGACCGTTATGTGTAATGTTAACGTTGTCTTGTTAACACAGAGGACATCTCACAGATCTTCTTCTCTTCCTTAAACTTCTCCTTACTGTGGGTCCATAGAAGAGAACTCTCTTCAAGCAACCTTGTCTTTCCACATAGACTCTTCTCTTCCAATAGGCTGTCTCCGTCCTATGAATGACACTCCATGATGATCTGACATACATGGGTATGTCAGTCCTAAACAGCATGCTAGACACAAGGGTTGACGATTCAACGTTAGTCCACATCTTGTGATGAGAACAGGTGAAGCGAATGCCGTGAACTGCGGTTATTTATAGGGGAAGAGCGGATTGAAACGGATTGAGTGTATCGACCAATCCAAACACGCGTTACAAAAGTCAGGCACAGCCATCCAATCGGAAGAGAGCGGTATGTGACGTCACCTTTTCTATATAGAGGTACTAGCGTCTGTGCGCAGTCAATCGATGAGACAGAGTTGTCAATCATGGCGGACAGTAAGAAGACGATGAATTGGAGTGAGTCAGGAGTAGAGACAGCAAGTCATGGGCCAACAGTGACTACTAAAGTCATGACAAATCTACATCCAGAAGAAGTTGATTTTAACTGGGATATTGTGGATTTTTTAACATCGCAAGAATTTATTCCGGAACCTTCGTTGCCTTCTGTATCTTCTTATGGACACGTCGATGATTTTAAGCAGAGACAAAAAGAAGCATTGGAGCGATTTTTACAACAACAGAAAGTAGAAGAACAAACTTTTCTTATGCAACAGCAGGAAGAAGAAGCAAGAAGGAAACACCAGGAAGAAACAGTAGCAGCAGCAGCAGCAACAGCAACAGAGAAGAATGAAGACCAAGGACAGAAAGAAAATAGTGAAAATCAAACGGTCACGACGGTACTTTTAGATATTTTAGCTGAGTTAAGGAGTCTGAAACAAATGTATCAGACTTCTTTATCACGACCGAAGAGAAAAAGACCTTCTCGAGCGAAACAACCCGATCTCTCTGTGACTACGTCTACCTTACCACCGTTAGTGATTTCTACCAAATCATTGACAGGAACCACCAGTCCCGAAGTAGGCCTTGGCCGTGGCAAAGGCTTAAGACAGCTCAAAAGGATTTCGTCCCGTTTCTGAGTTTGTTTTGTTTTAAACAATCAAAACACCAACGGTCCTTTTCAGGGCCACTCCAATTATTTCGAAAAGAAATACTATTTCAATTGCCTAATTCAATGAAAACTCAAAAGTCCTTTTATATATTTTTTAAAATCCATGATGTACGTGTGAGTGAAGGAATGTGTGAGTGTAGGTTCTTATTCTATCAAATCAAAACCAAGAGACACTTATGTTTTTTCTCTCTGGTGTATTCTAGTACAAACGCTACAATTCAATATCACAACATAACATAACACAATACCATTTTTAAAAAGTTCATAAGTTTTCTTCTGTTTCACTCTTTCTGTTTTTTCATTTTCTTTACTGTCACACGTTTTTCTTTTTCTTCTTCCTCTTCACTTTCGTTTCGTCTTCTTTTCTTGTTTTTGTGAACGTGACGGGGTTCTTCCTTGGAGGAGGGTACCTCTTTCTCCTCCTGTTCAGAATTTCTTTCCTCCTCCTCCTCCTCCTCTTCCTCCGCCTCCTCCTCCTCCTCCTCCTGCTCCTGTTGTTTCTTAGGACAGTTTGGAGACCAATGTCCTTTCTCTTTACAATAATAACAGGTATCTTGACTTTTGTCTCTATTGGTACCTTTTTTATTTTTGTCACGATCTGAACATTCTGTAGCCCAATGTCCTTTCTTCTTACAGATATAGCAAGTATCTTGACTTTTATCTCGATAGGAGGAAGAGTAGGCCGTCGGCTGGTCTGACGAAAACTTTCGTATGACCCCACGTAAAGCTCTGATGAGAAGTTCCACTTCTGTAGGTTCTTTCATCGTTCTGGTCAATGTGAGAGTGAAATGAATACTGAACCGTTAGACACTAACCCTTTATATATGCACGGATCGGACATGAATATATAGGGGTCATGGCCTTTAAAAGGTAGTCATTTGACTTTTTGCAGACAAGATGAAAAGACCACATCATGTTGTGGAGAAAGGAAAAGATAGTAAGAGACAGAAACGTAATGTATCGCCTAGCACAGTAGCTGAAGTCTTGGCTCAAATTCATGCCAGTGATTTTGAAGATGACATGAGTGAGCCCGAATCTACGCCTAAGCAATCGACGTCCAAGCAAAGTGCACCACCCTTAGTAAACCCTGAAAATTACTATCACATTCGAGAGACGGAAAAGCGTTCCTCTCGAAAATTTAGAACAACGGCTTACACGTATGCCGTAAAGTTTAAAGATTTCAAGGCCAATGTACCTTTGGAGAATACAGAAGGGTTCATTACCGAGATGTGGGATTCTGTGTTAACTGCATTGAAACAGCAATGTCAAGCCAAAGAAGACGATCGCTTGAGACTTTCTATTCATCACGATAATTTAAACTCTCCCGTTTGGATCGAGTTTACTAACCCATCAGAATTAACACCTTCCAAAGTCATCGACAAAATTCAACATGTGCAACAATCCAACGACAAGTTTCACATCACCGATGGAAAAGCCACACTGTTCATGACCCACGTGTCTCTTCCTGAGGGGACCGGACGCAAAAAAGTGTTATTGGTGGACAGCCTTCGTAACATGAAGCGAAGCCTCGTCCGAATTAACAATCCTCAAGACCAGATGTGTTTAGCCCGTGCCATCGTCGTGGGACAAATGTATGTCAACAAGAACGAGACGATAGAATGGAAAAGAGCCTGGGAAACTATTCGACAATCGGACCGAGCCAAACAACGAAGTGAAGCAGAACTCCTGTTACAGCAAGCGGGGATATCCAAAGATACCCCTTGCGGTATTCCAGAAATGCAAAAGTTGCAAGACGTCTTGGCTCCACGTTACACTTTGAAAGTACACCCTCAAGAAGTGCGTGGTCCTCTTTTGTTTCGAGGCCACGATTTCAAAGACGGAAAATACATTCACGTCTATCATCACGATGGTCATTTTGATACCATTACCAGTATCACTGGATTTCTGAAATTCAGTTACTACTGTGAAAAATGTGACTATGGTTATAACAATCGAGAACAACACAAGCATTGTGGATCGAAATGTGAGGGATGTTTGGCCTCTCAACCTTGTCTGGACAAAGGACAAGTACGAGTGCATTGCCCTGTGTGTCAGCGCACTTTTGTCAGTCTTACCTGTTACCAACAACATTTGAAGATGCAAGGTTCACAGCAGAAAAGTACTTGTCAGCTTCTGAGATTGTGTCCTACTTGTGGACAAGGCATACGTACCAATAGTGTTAAGTTACACGTTTGTCGAGGGAAGAAACGATGTCACATTTGTCGCCAAATTGTGGACTAGGAGCACGAATGCTTCATTCAAAAATATCAACCCCGACCAGAAGATACCCAGAAGAAAGGGAATTTTATCTTTTTTGATTTCGAATGCATGCAAGAAACTGGTATTCACATTCCTAATTTCTGCGTGGCTCACCGTGCGTGCGAGCAGTGCATCCAAGAACCTATCTTTAGTCATTGCCCTCACTGCAGCAAGATTCCTGGAGGACGTGAAAAAATCTTTCGAGGGTCAAATACGCTAGCCGATTTTGCCCAATGGATCCTAAACCCCATCGACGAAACGTGGAGTCCAGAAGACATCGAACGTTACGGCGAGTGTCATTGTCATGCCACAGTCATGGCTCACAATTTCTCGGGATACGATGGGCAATTTCTGCTTAGATACTATGCGGAACAAAGTACCGAACGGCCTCAAGTGACTTTGAACGGAGCCAAAATCATTTATATGCAAGTAGGACAAGTACAGTTTAAAGATTCGATGTGTTACTTGGCCATGCCATTAAGTCGCATGCCTAAAACGTTTGGAATGACAGAAATGGCCAAAGGTTATTTTCCACACTTTTTTAATACCGAAGCCAATCAACATACCATTCTACCCCATTTGCCTGAGGTTGACGACTACGACCCCGACAACATGCGCACCGAACAACGAGAAGCTTTCCATGCTTGGTACCAGACTCACGCCTCGGACCCCTTTGACATTCAAGAAGAAATGTTAAAGTATTGTCGATCTGACGTGGACATTTTACGACGCTGTTGTGGAAAATTTCGAGAACTGTTCATGGAGTACGGAGGGATCGATCCTTTGAAAGAAGCTTGTACCATTGCCAAAGCATGTTCCTTAGTGTACCGAAAACGCTTTATGCCCGAAAATACTCTAGCGGTCATCAGTCCTCAAACGACAAATTTTGTCAAACGTCAATACTCGGTTAAAGCCCTACGCTGGCTCCATTACTTGTGCGACAAGGAAGACAAATGGATCCAACACGCTCGCAACGGAGGAGGCGAAAAGGCCATCGGAACGTATTCGGTAGATGGTTGGGACTTAGAAAACCCTCAGATCGTGTACGAGTTTAACGGATGTTTATTTCACGGATGTCCCCTATGCTACCCTCAGCGTAACACCAAAAATCAGTTTTTACAACGAACCATGGAAGATTTGTACCAGACCACGTGTCAGCGACGTTTGAAGTTAGAACATCAAGGATACCAGGTAGTGGAAATGTGGGAACACGAGTACGATCAGCGTTTGAAAACCGATCCCGAGTTTAAACGCATCGTAGAAAGTTACAAGTGGGTGGACCCATTGAACCCCCGGGATAGTTTGTACGGAGGACGAACGAATGCCACTTGTTTGCTGTACCAAGCGGACGAAGAGAAGGGAGAAGAAATCAAATACTTGGACGTGTGTTCGCTGTATCCTTACGTGTGCAAATATTGTCACTTTCCCGTAGGGCATCCAGAATTGATGACAGAACACATTGACTTGGACCACATTCGTCAGTACGAAGGATTGATCAAGTGTAAAGTCTTACCTCCCACAGACTTGTACCATCCCGTTTTACCTCACCATTGCCAAGGAAAACTGATGTTTCCTTTGTGTCGCACATGTGCCGAAATGTGCAACCAAGACCAACCTTGTCAGCACACTCAGGAAGAACGTGCCTTGACAGGAACGTGGGTGAGCGTGGAATTGTTTAAAGCTCTGGACCTGGGATACCAACTGTTAGAAGTGTACGAAATTTATCACTTTCCCAAAACACAACAATACCGCAAGGGCGACGAGAGACAGAAAGGTATTTTTGCAGACTACGTGGATGCTTTTTTAAAACTAAAACAAGAAGCTAGTGGCTATCCTTCCTGGTGCCACACTCCCGAAGACCAAAAGATATTCAAAGAAAAATATCGGGAGCAGGAAGGTATCACTTTAGACCACATCGAGAAAAACGAAGGAAGGCGGTCGTTTGCCAAAGTGATGCTCAATTGCTTGTGGGGTAAAATGGCACAACGACCCTCTTTACCCAAGACGGAGTATTTGTCCGAGCCGTCTCGCTACTTCCAGATGATTCACGACAAAACCAAAGTCATGAAACACGTGGACGTCATTCGTGAGGACTTGATCTTAGTCAATTACGAAGAAGAACTAGACTTTGTAGAAGCCGACAAATTTGGAAATGTCATCATTGCGGCTTACGTGACAGCCCACGCTCGTTTAAAATTGTACGAAGTGTTAGAACTGTTAGGAGATCGTGTGTTGTATTTTGACACGGACAGTTGCATCTACATTCACCGACCGAACCAGTGTAACCCTGTCATCGAAGAAGACCGTTTAGGAGCCTGGACCGATGAACATCCCGATGACAAGATTCTATGTTTTGCAAGTGGCGGTCCTAAAAATTACGGTTACGAATACCGAGACCCACAAGGAGAAATGCACACCAAATGTAAAGTGAAAGGATTGACTCTCAATTATCGCACCAGTCGAGTGGTGAACTTTAACGTGCTACAAGAAGCCTTACAGTCGGGACAGGATGAAACGTTTCAAGTGACTACCCACGAACCGCACAAGATTGTCCGTTTACCTACACACCAAATCGTTAGCCGACCTTTGGAAAAAGTCTATCAAATCGTGTACCAAAAAAGAGTACGACATCCCAATCACTTCACTCTCCCGTACGGTCACGTCGACATTGAGCAGCATATAAAAAGGGACATTGTCCAAGACCAATAGTTCATTGTGACTAACACAGCCAAGCGAAAAGAAGATGAATCCATTTAAACAGACATCATTCAAGTTTGGGGATTGTAAAACAAATGTACCTTTCCAGAGTGTGAAAAGTACTGGATGGATAAGACCTATGCATTGCAACGGAAGTTGTCCGGAAGGAAACTGTAAGTGTCCTTGCGGTATGCACTGTAATTGCGTTACAGAGTGCGATGGTGAACCTTACGATTGTAGTGATGCCAGAAGCTGTGACGTTAGCGATTCAGCTGGATATCGTGGGAACGTTGCTATGACTACTACCCCTATATCTACCGTGGAAAGTGATGCTGTGCGTGTCAAACCTGAGGGATGCGAAAGCGGTGCCACACGTTATCGTGGACTCCTAGGAATTTCACCGTACCTGCATCGAACAGAAGTGAGGAGAGTCGAATATTCGTTCCCGACGAGTTTGCCTGAATACTGTCACTTTAAAAGTCGATTTCAAACCTTCAAAGATAAATGGCCAAAATATCTGCCTGGACCAACTCCTGAAGAATTAGCCAGAGCTGGATTTTTCTACTTGGGCGAAGGAGATAAAGTCAAGTGTTTCAGTTGTGGTGTATCCATTTACGAGTGGGAACAGAAAGATTCCGCTTACTTGGAACATGCTCGATGGTCTCCGAATTGTCAATACCTACCTTTAGTAGGACCTAGTGATTGGAAGTGACACTACTACTCCATGTCGTGTAATACACCTAGACCAGTATATAAGCCCTCTCTAAAACATCATATTCAAGGATTACCATACGAATTGCAAGAGAAGATCTACAAGGACGTTTGGCAAGGTCTTGCTAAAGAAAAATCTCAATGGGTGACTGTAGAACATTTGTGTCGTGAAATTCACAAGAGGCAAGTGACAAAAATTAACCAACGTATTAGATTTCTCTGGATTAAGGGTATTTTTTTGCTCTGTTACCAATTTACTACGTTTACATCTGAAGATGTTGTGATCCTTCTTGACCGTTACCCTGAATGGCAGTGGGACGAAATTACACGTTATATTAATCACTTTTGCTTTTTGTGCAAATTTAATTCTGTGTTTAATTCTGGGTTGAATCTACACTGAGAGTCTTCGACCTAAAAAAGAAGTATAAAAGAGAACGACCATGCCACAACCTTTATCATTGGTGATCCAACAGATTCCGTGGAAGGATATCAATGAGAAGATTCACACGGTGAAAGATTACGAACACTTATTGCAAGAACTGTACCCTATGAATTGGGGTCGACGTGTCGTGTGTGTTTTAGTGACTTGCTTTCTAGGATTTCGTTTACCTGTCGATTCCTTGTGGACACTTTACGAACACTACCTATCAAAAAAATAAGACAGTATGGTGACTCCTTTAAATGTCCACGAGAGACTTATTCTGTTCAAAGCCTTACGCTTTCATCTGGATACGTCTCGACCTCTCCAAGAAAAAAAGATTCGTCAACTTTTACGTACGGAAGCAGTGTACGAAGATGTGTGTGTAGCTTGTGATTTACACCCTCATTGGACAGATGTACGTCACTGGAAAAGTTGGGATTTTGAGGCTTGGACAAACGAAGTATCCCATTATGCCCAAGCGCTGTGTTCCTAAAATTCATCGTCGAGTGAAAAAAGTCACTTTTAAACCTGTGTTAGTGACAGTACCAGAAGAAGAAAAAGAATCTGTCACCGAAGACAATCCCTCTGTTCAAGACAGAACTGTCATGGACATTTCCCCACAAAGACCCTTTCGAGAGGACACGTATGTGACTATACCCCCTGTAGAGGAGACTATAAGAACATTACACACTACCTCTAGGAGACGTTTGTTACCCAACAAAGAATGTTGTACAGTGACTTGTTTATATGCCACTTTGATCGTTTCCCTGTGTCTATTATTCTTGTATTTATCCATTTGGCTTTTATGTATTTTTGTCTTTCGTGTTGTTCGAATTTAAACATGCATTCAAATAAACGTGTCTTGAAAAAAAGTATAAAAACCTCTTGTCTTGTCTGTTTTTGTGTCAATACTATCATACCACTACACGACTATGGCTCACCCTACTCTTTCTACTACTCCTTCCTCCTCCACATTCAAAGTCATTGACGAACACTTAGATCAGGCTAGTTGGAAAGCCTTGTATCTTCGTCATCCTTTTAACATGTTAATTGCTGGACCGAGCGGTTCAGGCAAAACCGAATTTGTCAAACGTTTGATCGAACATAAACATCATTTGATCGATCGTCCACCTCAACGCATCGTGTGGTGTTACAAAGAGTGGCAATCGGCATACAGCCTCTTGCAAGAAAGTCAAGGTGATTCCATTGTGTTTGTAGCAGGCATTCCTAAAGAAGACGAAGGGATCGTGTCTGACCCTAGTCAAACTCATTGGGTTATTTTTGACGACATGTTAGGAGAAGACGAAGAAGAAATTAAACTATGGTTTACACGTAAAGGCCATCATCGTAATGCCAGTGTCATTTACATTACACAAAATTTATTTCAACAAAGTAAAGCCCATCTTACCATTAGTCTTAATGCTCATTACGTGGTCTTGTTTAAAAGTCCTCGAGATAAATCACAAGTGCAAGTTTTAGCCAAACAGTTAGGAACACCTTGGCTAACTCATGCGTACGATGATGCCACTCAAACGCCACACGCCTATTTACTCGTGGATTTAAAACCCACTACCCCTGATTATTTGCGATTTCGTACCGATTTGTTTCACGACTGGTGTCAAGACGGAGGACCTGTCGTGTACACGTCCTCCTCGTCGACATAACACTATGAAGCACTAAAAAAATCTATAAAAACCTTGGGTTACTTTGACCTGGTCTCATACATCGTCAACATGACGTCCCTTCAGTCTCATCTTCCGATCAAATTGATTCGTGCCTTGTACGGCATCAGTCGCGAAAAAAATCCACAAAGACGTGCTCACGTCTTAGAAGCCAGTCTCAAAGAAGTCTTACGATGGTTTACGGTGACAGCACGTCAAATACTGCAAGGCATCATTCACATTCCACATCAAACCAAACGCTTTTTTGACAGAAACCAAGTAGCCTTGACGCAACTGGCCAATCCTCGCATTGACACTCACACCAAAAAGCAAATCATATTGAAACCTGGAGGTAGTGGTTCTCTAGGAGGTGTCATCATTCGTTCCCTTTTAAAATGGGATCCCAATACTCCCAAAGTTCACCCCAAGAAGAAAACAAAAAAAGCCAAACAAACCCCTAAGAAAAAGAACAAGGGTGCCAAGACCAAAACACAGAAAAAGAAAAGTCCACAGACAAAAGCGGTCACCCGCAAGAAAGGCACTTCGGCCAGGACACAACCTTACCTTCGTCAACCACGACCTGTAAGAAAAGATCTACAAGGACGTTTGGCAGGGACTACGTTGCCAGTAGCCTCAGGGGCTGTCACTTCTCCGTTGCGGGTGATGCCAGCCAAACCCAATTTGACACCCGTTTTTCCTAATTTGATGAAACATTGGAAATCTGCGTCTCCCAAAACGTCTCCTCCACCGGTGACACCCTCGTCCACATTAGCGGCAGTAGCAGCTGCTCACAAAGTACCTGCCCCTAAAGTGAAAGTCCAAGAAAGATCTGGCATGTTAAAGAGTTTACTAGATTTGTCCAAACAAGAACTGTCCCGATTGAATCCGTTGCGAACCCCTTCACGACGTGTGTTACCTGCCATGAAGTTGATACGACGCAAAGATAATCAGTGGCGACGCATTCCAGTATAAAAATATGACTTGAGGACCACGACGTCAATCAGTATTTTTCTGTACCACTGCTGAACACTCAAGGATGCTTCCTCAAAAACGTGCACACCATCACTACCCTCGTCGTTCTGCTACCCAAAAAGGAACAGGAAAAAGACAATCTCGTCATCGTACCAAAGGCTTAAAAACCAAACATCGACGTCCTTTCCTCCAAAGACGTAGTCTTTTAAAGAAAAAGAAGAGTCACCAAAAAGGAGGATCCTTTGGTAATTTTGTGAAAGACATTGTTACCTTTTTGACGAAGCGGTAGTTCCCCAAAAAGTAGATAAAAGAGAGTGTGTACCAAGTCATTGACACTAGTAATATTGTGAAACGAACAAGCAAAGATGTCACTTCGCAGAAAACATTCTTCTTCACCCCACAAAGGAAAGAAAAGGAAAGGACGTTTAGCCAAACATCGACACGTTCATCGTCCAAAGGCCCAAAAGAAAATATCCGTCCGTCAAAAGAAAAAGATGCTGGTGCAACGCGGAGGATTTTTCCTACCCCATGATCTCTTTCCAGAAAACGTGATACCACTTATAAATCAAGTGATGGCACAACAAAAAAAAAGATAAAAGAGGGTGTGTTTCAAGTCATGGACGTCAGTGGTATTGTGGAACGAACAAGCAAAGATGTCACCTCGCAGAAAATATTTTTCTACACCTCACAAAGGAAAGAAAAAGAAAGGACTACCTCCTCGTTTGGTCAAACACGGAGACGTGTTGTCTGTCCTGTCCAAAGCCTCTCCACCCATGCGAAAACAAATCATTAAAACGGCTTCCAAAGATGTCATCGATACCGTGTGCGAATGTTGTTTGAATGTCTTGAAAGGCACGATACCTTTGTCTTCACACCAGAAAAAATGCTTAGCCAAACATCGACACGTTCTTCGTCAAATGGTCCAAAAGAAAATACCCGTCCGTCAAAAGAAAAAAATGTTGGTGCAACGCGGAGGATTTTTACCTTTTCTTCTTCCTGTGTTGGGAGGATTAGCGAAATCCGGTATCCTATCCAGCATATTACCAGGTTTTTTTACAAGGGATGACACAAGGGATGTCCCCAGGGATGCACCAAGGGATGGCTCCAGGGATGCACCAAGGGATGGCCCCAAGGTATGGGTAGCAATATGTATGATCCTTCCAGAAGATAAAAGGGATCCATGAAGCACCATGATCTCAGACGTAACCTTTGGAAGCCCATGGAAGGACGAAAACTGACTTTAGTTCCTTACAAACGATGGATGGAATACCATCGTTGGCAAGAACAACGTACCCCCCATTTACCACTCAATCCTGATTTGAACGAGATGTCCCAATTACAACAAGAATTGCAATCCTTGCTGCATCGCCACGATTTGTCCGAAACCGAAAAATCGCAAAAGTACGGTCAACTTCTGCAACGACTACAACTCTTTCATCGGAAAGCTGTGGAACAAACAGCTCTACCCACACTGTCCGATTTGAAGGCACTAATGAATAATCCGTCGCCTTTACCCTCTACAGTAGCCAAAACAGACGTCAACCCACCATTACCCAAGGAAGAAAAAGAACCCCATGATCTCTTTCAAACACCCACTGCTACTCCCATTCCGAGTAAGATTGCCGCTTCCTTATTGACCCCTTCTCCCACGCCCCCACGAGAAGAACTCAAAACTTGGGTTAAAAAGATGATGGCTACTCCTGCTTCAACAGAAGTGAAAAAGAAAGAAAGGAAACCAGAGGTGAGAAAAGAAAAGAAGACCAAAGCTATCTCATTACCTCCGCCACCACCACCACCACCACCACCACCACCAGCACCCTCGACGTCAACTCCTGTGGCACATCGGACACGTAAAACCGTTTCCAAACAGCCCGCATTTCGTCCCACCCAAAGCAATATCCTCGAAGAGTGGGTCACTTATTAACCTAAACCATGGAGAAGGTCTTGGCCAGCATTTATTACGATCCAGCTCACCCTGCAGGTTACGGAGGCATTCAGAAATTGTATCGTGCTGCCAAAACTCGCTTGGAAAAGCTCCGTTTACCTACAGTACAACGATGGTTACAAGAACAAGCGACGTACACTTTACACAAACCCATTCGACGAAAATTTCACAGAAGTCGCACTCAAGTGGAAGGCATCGATCATCAATGGCAAGCCGATTTAGCCGATGTCTCTCATTTAGCCACCTACAATCGTGGCTACAAATATTGGTTTTGTGTCATCGACGTCTTTTCTAAATTTGCCTGGGTCGTACCATTGACATCCAAATCGAGCGGAGAGTTAGTACGAGCTTTGCAACTGGTGTTGAAACAAAGTGGTCGTTACCCTCTTCGATGGCAAACCGACAAAGGCACCGAATTTCTAAACCAAGCTTTCCAACGAGAATTAAAGAAACGTGACATTCATTTTTTCACCACCGAAAATCCTGAAACCAAAGCCAGTATCGTGGAACGTTTTCAACGTACCTTGAAAGAACGCATGTGGAAATATTTTACGCATCAACACACTCTCAAGTACATCGACGTCTTACCGCACTTAGTCCAAGCCTACAATCAATCTTACCATAGAAGCATTGGACGTGCCCCACAAGAGGTGACACCCGACAACGAAGTAACTGTTTTTGAGCGTCTGTTTGGTACGTCCCGAACGAGGGCTGTCCCCAAGAAAGGTGGAGAAGTGTTAACCCCGGGAGATTGGGTACGCATTGGTAAAACCAAACGCACTTTCGACAAAGGTTACTTACCCAATTGGACCACCGAATTGTTTCGTGTTACTGAACGAGTGCGTGGCCGTCATCCTGCCGTCTATAAATTGGAAGACATGAACGGAGAAGTATTAAAAGGAACGTTTTACTTGCCTGAGTTACAACGTGTCACCAAAAAAAAAGACGACGTGTACGACATTGAAAGCATTCTCGAACGAAGAACTCGTAAAGTAGGAAAACGTCGTGTCAAAGAAGTCAAAGTACGTTGGAAAGGATATCCTCCTAGTTTTGATTCTTGGATTGACGCTGCCCAAGTCATCGACTATAAAAAGAAGTGACCATCATGCCCTTCAATACAGCTTCAGCAACCACAGTGACTACTCCTTCACCCACGTCATCTCTGCAAGATTTACAAAAGCAACCCTTGTGGGTGTGGTGTAGAGAACGTGTCCCTAAAACCCAAATCGTCTTTTTCTGTCAAATCTTTGTGGTGTATTGTGTCATCGGTGCAGCCATTGCTAATTTGAGTTTGCAACAAGGAGACAAACAATTGTGGACCATTTTACTCATCAGTTGCATCGGATATCTTCTTCCCAATCCTTCCCTGAAATACTCTTACAACGGGAACAACAATAACACTATTGGGAGCCTTGCGGCCAACGTTAGTCCTTCTCCTGGCAGTCACCCTTCCAATCACAATCCTCTTTTAGATACTCCTTTAACCTCGAGTGACTCCTCGGACAGAACAACATTGGAATTATGAACCACACTATTAACCAATTTTACTTAACGTTACCTAGTGACAGTTCCATGGAGGTGTTTCCTAACAACACATTGTGCTGTTACACGGCTAAATTACCTCAAACCATGCATTTGGATCAAGATGATCATTGGGAAGTAGCTTTAGTGGAAATAATACACCCGACACAAATCAAAAACATCGTCGAAAATCAAAACACTTTTACAGTTGAAGTGTATGACACGGATTTGCAAAAAGCCTTAGACGCACGAGGTAAAGGTGGCGAAAAGAAATCAGATGGACCCCCAACTAATGTCCTGTCTACTCATAAGTTCGTCATTCCTCCAGGTTATTATTTTAGTGGTCAACATTTAGTGACTACGATTGTAACCAGGTTCAATGTTGTGTTTGGTAAAGTCATGGAGTCCTTTGCAAACTCAAAAAACCCAAAAAGTGTGACCATTGAGTACTATTCAGTGTCTCGTCGACTCATGATGACATTTTTAGAGGAGAAAATGATAGGCATTACCTTTTGTCCTGAATTGTTTGATATTTTAGGTGGAGACGTCGAGATGCTCAAGAACAAAAAGCAAATACCAGGTATAACCAGTAACTCGGATTTTGCCAAATATTTTCGATTCCCTATTGAATTGAACCAAGGTCTCAACTTGATATGTGTGTACTCCGATGTGGCAGAGTACAACGTGGTAGGACACACCTCTGCACCGTTACTGCGTGTCATTCCTTTCAAAGTGGATTCTGACACTACCGATAAAGAGGAAGGTGGAAATACCAATCACGTTCACCGTGAATTTGTACATCCTCATTATTTACCCGTCAGTAAGTCGTATTTCGACAGTGTCAACATTTCTATAAAAGGAGAACTAGGACAAAATATTCCATTTACCAAAGGAAAAGTCACAGTGAAACTCCATTTTCAAAAACGATTCTCGAACAACTGAAAAAGTGATGTATCCTGTGTACCAAGGAGTCACTCGACAACGAGGACATGGCTTAGGAGATATGTTTAAATCAGCCTTTCGTTCCGTGGTCCCTGTTTTGAAACCGATGGTGACACGAGGATTGCACGCCTTAAAAGATGCCGCATTGACTCACGGCAAAGATTTTCTTCACAATGTTCTCATTGACAAACAAAACCCCAAAGAAGCTTTTTTGAGAGCAGGCAAAAATGTCTTACTTCAAACGGGTAAAGAGATTTTGGGTCGACGAGAAAGTCCTATAAATGCCCTGAACGGTACCGAGTCTGACATTCCTGCTTCCCTGACGACACAGCAAGGACAAGGTAGAAAGCGACGACGAAGGCACAATTTCAAAAGTCTCCGTACCTCTAAAGTGAGAAAGACGAAGAAAAGAAGAACCGCTCGAGACTTAGACATTTTTGATTATTAAAAGTGAAGAAAAAAACATAAAGAAAAAATGATGCACCAAGAATCTTGTGCCTGTTCCAAGTCGGAACTAGATCTCTTTGCCATGCCACCCACGATGATGACCATGCAAGAAGCTCAATGGGTCGAATTTCATCCCGTCTCCTCTTTGACGGATTCAGCTCCCATCGAGTTTGAAATCAAAGGACAACCCGAAGATTACATCGATCTCAACAACAGTTACTTGTATTTGAAAGTGAAAGTAGCCAAAACGGACAACACCGATCCAGGAGCCAATGATAGAGTAGCTCCCGTCAACAATTTCATGCATTCTTTGTTCAGCGAAGTGGATTTGTACATGAATAACAAACTGATCAGCAGTAGCACGGATACTTACCCTTACCGAGCGTACCTCGAAAATCTCTTGACGTACGGAAAAGAAGCCAAGAACACTCATTTAGATGCTTGCGTGGTATGGAAACCTGACACCGCAGATAAGTTTAACGACACAGCCATAGCCTCAGAAGTCAACAATACCCACAATGCGGGTTTTATCGAGCGTCGACAGAAAATTTTGCAAGGACGTAGTTTAGAACTGTTCGATCGTTTGCATTTGGACATGTGGTTTCAAGAGAAGTATTTGCTGAACGGAGTAGATATTCGCTTGAGACTGAATCGTAGCAGTGCTGCTTTCCATTTGATGGCTGATACCGGCACATATAAAACCATCATCCAAGAAGCCAGGTTATACGTGCGTCGTGTGGAAGTGTTACCTAAAGTGGGAAATGATATCAGTCACACTTTGAGCAGAACGACAGCCAAGTATCCGATACGACGCGTGGAAGTCAAAACTTTCACCATTGCCACTGGACTCCGATCTAAGATCGAAGATCATCTGTTCCAAGGACAGTTACCCAAACGTTTATTCATTGGTATCGTCAGCAATGCAGCCTTCAACGGTACCCACAATGAAAATCCTTTCCAGTTTCATCACTACAATGTAACCAAAATCGAAGTCAGTCGCGATGGCAAAACTTTGTGTACCCGACCTTTCGAACCCGACTTTGCCCAGAAGAATTACTTGAGGTCGTACTTGTCGCTGTACGAAGCCACAGGACAGTTAGGAACCAACACCAGTCACGGTATTTCCTACGACGACTATGCAAGAGGTTACACGTTGTGGGGCTTTGATTTCACTCCAGACCAAGGCAGCGACGAGGGACATTTCCACCCTATAAAATCAGGGCAGATACGTGTGGAACTTCAGTTTGCAGCAGGAACAGCAGATCGCCCATCTCTTCACCATACAGTAAATGTCATTCTGTATGCCGAATTCGATAATACCATAGAAATCAACAGTTTGAGAGAAGTCATTCTAGACTATTAGACACTATGGAAGACCCTTGTCCTTCTTTGAATAGTGGAGAATCCATGGAATGGGAGGTTACAGAAAAAGCAGTTCCCGAAGACCAAAAAGAAGAAGAAGTAGTGATCATGCAATCCAGATGGCCAGAACAGGAACAACAGTTAGTGGCTTGTTTTGCACAACACTTGGAAGATAAAATGAGAGACATGATTAAAAAAGATTGTTATGGATGTCAAATCGATCATCCCAGTCAAATTCAACACGATAAATGTATGATGATGAGTCAAGAAGAAAAATTGGATGATTATCTGAACGAAGCTTGGAGTCTCATCTCCGAAGAAGACGTGTTACTTCAGTGGTATAAAGGCTTACGTGATCATTCCTCTCCTCCATTGTTTGCTCGAGAAATCGATCGCATCGAAGCTCTCTTGGCCAAAAGTAAAGAGACGAAGCAAACCATCAGTTACTTGTCAGACCGTTTCAAACAAAAAGTCTGGATTGAATTGATGACTTATCATCACCTGTGAAGAAAGGAGAGAAAAAAAACAAGGCTACACAACAAAAAATGGATACTTGGGAACTTTATTATCTTTTGAACCGTAGTTCGTACACTGCTTCTTGGAATCCTGTGGTGTGTGCTAAAGATGAACTACCTCATCGCAAACCTCAAGAGAATCAAGCTTATGTCATCAACACAGATGACAGTCATCTTCCAGGAACTCACTGGGTAGCAGTCTACTTTCCTCAAGAGGGTTGTGCGGAGTATTTTGATTCGTATGGATTGCCCCCTTTCGAAGATGATATCATTGACTTTATGAGAAGAAATGCTCAGACGACACGATTCAATAATGTGAAATTACAAAGCACAGATTCTATGGTGTGTGGACAATATTGTATCTATTATCTGCATCATCGCAGTCTTGGATATTCTTTAGAACATTTAGTGACTTATTTTGATCGTCATTCGTCTCGAAACGATGACAAAGAAGATCGATGGTTTTGTGACCATTATGGCTATCTGTTGTCTTTAGCTAGGAAACGTAGTGTACATCAATCGCCCAATGACTTCCAACAGTGGAAATCTCAATTTAATTCACAACGTTGTCAACCATGTCAAAGATAATGTATTAGTGTTATGGAAGAAAAAAATGTTTGTTCTTTGAAAAAATATTTGTTCTTTGAAATAATGTTTGTTAGTTGAAAAAATTCTGTTTGTTATTTGAAATAATGTTTGTTATTTGAATAAAAATGTTGTGTTTTGAAAACCAATGCGTCTGTCGTTTGTTTTACATTTGTATTCATATAAATGCTCTTTGACTTTTCTTTCTATCCCTCACATCAAACTATCCCAACGTTTCAAAACCCTAAACCGCAGAGGGGTGTTTTCCATCACGTCCGCGCTTAAACCATATAAAGCAGGGGTAGTCTCCAGTCTGGCCATCCATTGTTTGACTCATCCTCCTACGAAGATGTGCTCAAGACTAGCTAAGCTGAACGAAGCTTACGTCACTCTGCATCGTATCAGACACAATCTGATGCCAAAGCCTGAAGAGATTGAGAATGTGAGAATGCTACAAGAAACGGAAGACCTTATAGAAGAACTCTTCAGAGAGGAAATTCAAAAAGAGAAAGAAGAATGGACTGAGAAGTATCGACTTCAAAAGCAGCAGAGACAGCAGAGAGAACAGCAGCAGCAGCAACAGCAACAACAGCAGCAGGAACCAGACAGAAGTTTTGTCGACTGTCGTGTGGACACGAAAGAGTTCTCTTTCTCTTTCCGAAGAAGCAGACCCTATCGTGTAGCCAAACGAGGACGCAATCTTAGACGATAAAAGATTGCCATCCTTCCTCGTACACACACACAAAAAACAGCCCTTTTCAGGGCTACCCAATATTCTCCAAAAGAATTAATCATTCAATTTGCTCATGGTATGTGAGGAAGTTAGAAAAAAATAGAAGTGAGTCTATAATCACTATCTCATTTTACTTTTGTTTTGAAGTGCGTCTATAAGCACAACGTATTTTTTCAAAATAACTTGTTCAATGTATAATTAATATGAGTCAAGTATAAAAGTGAGGGGTGTTTTCCATCACGTCCGCGTGTTTTTGGTAATGATAGGGATACTGTAAGATTTTTGGATCTAGGGGGTGTTTTCCATCACGTACGCGCTTGAACTATATATAAAGAATCACTCGTCAGTCTGGCTACCCATCGTTGGCGCATCAAAGAAGATGAGCAGAGTTCAAAAGTTAAGAGAGCTTCAAATGCATCTGGAGAATGCTAGACGTCTCCTGGACGAGCTGGCAATGGAGGCCGAAGAAGAAGAGACCAGAATTAAAGAAGAGGAGGAGAGGAAAAAGAAAGAAGAGGAGAAGGAAATGAAAATGTCAATTTTGCCTCACCCCATGATGAGGCAAACTAGTCAAGTTAAACCTATGGTGAGGACACCTTCACCAGAACCAGTTCGTCCACTACAGGCACAGCCCCCACCGCAACAACCACAGTCTCAGCCGCAACAACCACAATCTCATCCACGGTTGCGGAATAGAGGAAGAAATGAAGAGACTTTCACTATCCCACAAAGTGAAGACTGGGATAGTGAAGCCACTCATTCTCCCTCTGCGCTCCCAATCACAAGAGTGAATTGGGAGAATGATTGGAGTAGGAGATGTGTGTGTGGGGCTAGACCTGGGAGATGCCAGCATTAACCAGGTGCATTTTGAAGTTTAAAAAACAGCCCTTCTCAGGGCTACCCAAATGTCTAGAAAAGAAATACTATGTCAATTGCCAATGGGTGTGAGAGAGGAGTAGTGTGATTATAAACACTGACTCTATTTAGATAGTATATCGTGTAATTTTGGATAGTATATGATAGGGTTTGTTTTGGCTGCTTCCCCGTGTGTGTGGTTAGTATAGGGTGTGATTTTGGATAGTATATAATAGGGTTTGTTTTGGCTGCTTCCCCGTGTGTGTGTGTGTGGTTAGTATAGGGTGTGATTTTGGATAGTATATAGTATGGTTTGTTTTGGCTGCTTCCCCGTGTGTGTGTGGTTAGTATAGGGTGTGATTTTGGATAGTATATAGTATGGTTTGTTTTGGCTGCTTCCCCGTGTGTGTGGATAGTATATAGTGTGATTTGGGATAGTAAATGATATGGTTTGTGGATAGTATATAATATGACAAGTGAATGTAGGGGGTGTTTACTTTCACGTCCGTGCTTAAGATATATATACGCAATCGTCAGTCCTTGGAGCCATTCAATTTTGAACACATCAAGATGAATTTTGAATTGTTTATCCAACTCCGAGACAGCTGGTTTGGGATCCTTGATGCAGAATATGAAGTGGAAAGACTTGAGGAAGAATTTCAAAGTAACCATGGCTTTGTAAGCCAACTGAAATTAGCAAGAGATCTATTAGAAGGTATGATAGAGGAGGAAGACCAGAAATTAAGAAGACGTATTAAAAGAAAATATATAAGAATAGGGGATTTGAAGCAGGCACTTGATCATGTCATCAAAGTCAGGTGCTTTCTAGAAGAAACATTACATCTCATAGAGTGGGAATATGTGCAGTGGGGTCTAGACAGGCTAAAGAAAGCAGAAGCAATGATGAGAATGGTGATGGAAGAACAGGTGATCCAGATTAAAGAAAACTGGTCTAAGGAGAGAAAGGAAAAAAAGAACAAAAAGAAGAAAGAGGACTTTGATCTACTCAATCTAAGATGGATGAGAGTTCAGGAAAAGTTTCGAGCTATGGGACATCCTGACTGGATTCCCGAGGACGAAAAGAAGAAGAAAACAGGAATCATTGGTAAACTTAAAAGGTTGTGGAACAACGACAGAAAATAAAAGAAGTATCCAAAGGCCCTTTTCAGGGCCACTCATAGGTCTCGAAAAGATAGTAGCTTTCTTTGCCGCCCTTTTTTCCCTTGTCCCTATATAGACCCACCCTGTTCCATTTCCCTTGACGCTATATAGGCCCACCCTGTTCCATTTCCCTTGACTCTCTATAGGCCCACCCTGTTCCATTTCCCTTGACCCTATAGTGCCTCAAGCTGTTTTGACCCTATAGTGCCCCAAGCTGTTTTTGACTGGATTTTCCCTTGACCCTATAAATCTTGACCCTATAGTACCCCAAGCTGTTTTTGACTGGGTTTTCCATAGACCCTATAGTGCCCCCTATTACTACTGCTAACCGTAGTTGATGTTGCGAGTCGATACAAACAAGCAGAGCAAAATCATCAACTGAAGTCGCTTCTGCATTTGAAAGGATTTATCGACGAGGTCCTCTGCATTGGCCAGATCTATTACAAGTTGATCCTTGCAAGGAATTTCAGGGTGAAGTGCTATCAACAATGAAGAATCATAATGTCACTATCAGACGAGGACATACTGCACTACATCGCGTTCAGGCAATTGTTGAACAATTTAATCGCGCACTTGCTGAGCGGTTATTTGGATATGAATACGCGAAGGAATTTATTCAGGATAAACGATCTCGTGAATGGGTCAATAGATTACCAGCTGTGATTACCGCGCTAAATAATGAGATTACTCGAACAATCAACATGAAACCTAACAACGCGATTAAAAAGAAGTCTATACCCGTAAAACCACAAAATGATTTTTCAAAACAACCAATACTCGGCAATGTCACTGTTAGATATTTATATGAACCAGGAGAGCTCGAAGGTGGCAAAAAAAGAGCTACTGCTCCTATTTGGAGTGTTACAGTACATAAAATATCCGGCATAACACGATCTACGGGTACACCAACAATCTATAGACTGGATTCAACTGCCCCTCAGCGTGGGTTTACTCGTGAACAACTGCAAGTGATACCCGAGAATACTCAATTACTGCCGCGTGGTCTTAACTAGCACCTCTTCGTCTGTTGCATTCAAGACAAGTCAGCATCACATTATCCATGGTATGACCAATACTGCTATTTTTTCTGTCTACGGTAAATTGGCGAAGATCTTTATCCAACCAAAACCAACTCATTATACAATTGCAACTCGTGCAGTGATTATTCTGTTGTTGTTTCAGTTTAATTATTAATTCAGCATCAATATCAAATTCTCGTTTATTTTTTTTTTATCCTGTTGTTTATAACCAGAGAGTTTTTCTGATTATGTCATTGCTGACAATATAACTTATTGTAGTGTCATTATAATCTAAAACAACTCTTCGAAGCTGATTTATTCTTCGTACTCTGGACACCGCCAAGTAAACTAAATTCGACCACTCGATGTGATTATCTATAATCCAAACAATTGTGTCTGATATAGTAAATCCCTGTGAAGAATGTATCATCGCTGCGTATCCTAGTGTCCATGGGGATTTATCAGCGCGAAATGCATCTTCGACGACATTGATATCAACCAGCACAATATCTTTTAGCACGAGAATCGGCTTTTCACGCTGCCCAGGAATATCAACTTCAATATTCTGTTTTCGTGTATCCATGGGTCTATTACACAGCGGCGTTGGAAGTGTTGCAAATTTTTCTTTATGCAATTCAAATAACTTCATCTGAAGTGTGTCTCTATCTTTCTACTTGCTACTATCAAATCGTTTGGTCTCCACGCTTCCCAGAAATTATTTATTAAGGTTTCAGAAATTATTTCGCGGGCTATTTCACATTGGATTCTATCCGGTTGTAATCTAATTAGTTTCTTGAACTCGCGTAATTGTTCATCAAGTGCTCTATGATCAGTATTACTTTCTTCATAATAGTCTACAAAATTCTTTAGCCAATCATGAGGAGACAAACCGACAAATGGACGCGGTTGGCCATGATCGCCGCACATTATTTCTTTTGTATTCGCTAGTAATAACCAATCGAGAAATTTTTGTAATACATCTAACGACACTGTGCATATCTCATCCCAAATTATGACTTCAGGAATATATTTCTCGCCCATTCGATCAGGAGTCCATTCGTCACCTTTCCATCGAAAAAAAACTGTGATAAGTACAGGCATTTACCCCTCGCTGTTTCATCTCTCTGGCAAGTCTGTGGGTCGGTGTTTGCACGATCATGTTTGATTTCCCATGAAATAATACATTCGCACGAGTAGTTTTTCCTGACCCACCACAGCCGTTTAAATAAACTGTTTTATATCTACATATCGGATCAGATACTGATGGTGCATTAGATAGTTCTGATATCTGATTATGTTTCAACTAACTATTTTTAATTGTAACTTCTGCTGACTTGGAATAATCATGCATCATTTCCTTTTTTTTCTCCATGATCCCCAACTCTCGTCAGAATTTGTGAATTCAGCCACTGCTTCGCTGTGTTTCGCGTCTATATAAAATGAATCAGTGGCTACTCTAACTGCGGTGTAAGGAAATCTATTTATCATCGAAAAAAGATTAAAACGAAGAATAAGCCAGCATAGATGCCCTCAAATGTGTATACTGAAGACTGTATCCATCGTTGTAAGTAACAATTGTACCCAATTTGGTTCCATCGGACTAGAAAGCGTCTTTACGATTGACGTACATGCCTTTAGATCTGATATCAGCTATTATAAAATCGTACTCAACGCTATATATAATCAACCGTGAAGCATATATGTTATTGTCGTACTTTCCACCCTGAGTGAATTTACCAATTATTCTTCTACCAAGATCATTTGCGTGTTTATTTCTGACTTCAAATAGCTGTTTGAACCATTTCATGATATATTCTTCGTCGAGGTCGGGAAATTGTTTTTTGTTTTCGCTAATTATGCTATCTATGTTATCGGGTTGTGGTAACCAGACTTCAGTTTGTTTCCGATATGATATAATTGCTTCACTGACAATCAACGATATCAACATCCTACAATCAATCATATACCGTAACAGCACTATTGGCATCCAGTGTTTTTTTCAGATATATGTCTACCAATCCAAACACAACAACACGGATGAAGTCCTGTAGCCAATTCAAATGATATCACACGAGCGAATCCGGTTAAATCAAAATCGGGCAGTGGTCTGTTAATCGCAACACGGGTCATTTCATGTGTGGGATGTCCAAATCGCTAGAAGTACTTAGTGCATTCTCCGTACCCGAGAAAACTCCCGGGATAACACGCAACCATATAAAACGAAATAATATTTTCAGATGTGTATTTTGCATTCTATAATCCACCATGGCCGTACTCAATGCAGCTTGATTTGATGTCTGTGAGAAATTCAGCTCTTGTTGGTTTCCACGTGTTTTTCTTTCTCTTAAAAATGAGCTGCAACCGACAAAATTGTAGAACAGTTTGTTAGTAATTGTTCGTCGTGTTCCATTTAGAAATTACTGGCTAATTTTTTCATCTCGTTGTGCAGGGCTTCAGTGCGGTATAATTCGCCATTGGGTCTTACAAATTGATCGAATCTGCCCTGGGAGTTTTCAAAACTGTGAACTAACCATACCGACACAGGATCGTTTTTACTCAGTTGGTGAATAAAATCAAATAATTTCTCTTCAGAGAATTCCGGGGAGAACTCCACGGGTATATATTGTATGGTTCTATCCCGTAGAAATGTTGTTACTGCAGGTGTCCATGCGTGTTCGTTATGATCAATAATTTCGACTGGAGCTCCTTGTGATTTATATCTTGATTCGTACAATGCTTCTCCTGTTATAGTCATTACCGATATTGGGAATCTTAATGATTTTTCCAATTTGGTTATATCTTGGATTGTTGCCCCTCTCTCCTTCACTGTTAGTCCCCATTCATTTTATTTTTTTGCGTCTTAGATCAGTCAATTTGTTTCCACGCAGCGCATTTGTGATGTGTTATATTATTCGTTCTGCTACACAATTTATTCTTGACGAATATTTCATTTGTTTTAGTTTTTCAGTACTCGGTTTATCATTTAACTGATAAACCCCCAAAAGAACTGCTGTTACAGGATAAGATCTCTCGTAGTACGGTTTGTCAATTCCAGTCAGAATTCCTGGTTTGGAATCTTGACTCACAGTGATAGATTTTTTATCCTTCAAGATGGGGTCGAATTTATCCCTGATAATCCAATCTCCCGTGTCTGAACGGATAATGAATTTCACTATAAAAAAATACCTTTTTCGCCCAAGATGTGAAATTATCTCAGCTACTCTTTTGTCGTTCATAGTATCATCAACTTTGTCATCAATTCGAAATGTTGACCAATAGTGAGATGCTCCATAGTGTTTGAATTCCTCAAAACAATCACGAATTTTACTGATCATGGTTCTATCACCAATTAGACCCTTTGGTTTATCATAGACTCTATCGAGATTGAATTTAGCATTTTTCCGGGGTTTAATGTTAGATAATCTCTCGAACTCCTCCATGCTATAATTAAAACAAGTATTTAAATAAAGAATTTATATATAATGAATCATTGCAAACGGCTTATGATTGGATCAGTAACCCCGTGTAACAAATCATGCAGAAAAGAATTTTGTGGGTATCATATGCAAAGTGTTCGTAATGGAAGCCTTGGCCCGATCCCTTGCTTACGATGTGGGGTTGGTGTGAGAGAAAAATCACAATTGTGTCTCGGTTGTGGTGGTAAACGATACAGATAGTTGAAGCGTTACTATGATAAGAAGAGAGTTAAAAACTCCATCAACGACTCTACTCCTGACTGTGTCCCTAACAGAGTTATAAGAACTCCCCAAGACTACGTTGATAGATTCCAAAGTAATACTTCCAGCAATTAATTAATTAGACAAATAATAGTGTTGTATATAAATGAACCAAGAATTCCAACCGCATCCCGTGATTCCCAATTATGAGGTATCCCGTAATGGTATTATCAGACACTGCAAGCTGAAATAGCCAGTTGGTTTTGTAACTAAAATGGGGTATTTTATGTTTACTACTGGAGGGACACATTATTACTGTCACAGATTCATCTTCGAGATGTTTAATGGATTGATCAAGGATGGTATTGTTATCGATCACATTGATGGATGTCCTCAGAATAACAGATTGAATAATCTAGAAGCTGTTACACCAAGTAAAAATTCCAAACGAGGAAAAACTGGGAAACATAAAAAAATGCAAAATGTATAAAATCATTTAATACTGAAAATAAGGAAGAAATAGTATTTCAATCAATGTATGAAGCCGAAAAATATTTCAAAATTTGTAGAACCTCAGTACAATTCGTTGCAGAGAATATAACCAAGACTGCCGTCTCCAAGACAACCGGACAAAAAATTCAATTCGTTTATGTCTAACTGTATGTATTTTGCACTATTCTATATGGTATTAAGGGAAGTAACTCGTACGGGTATGATTACGGCTTATGAAAAAGTTACAAATCTCAATAGATTGTGTCATCTGATTTCTGATTGGTTGATTTTTAACTACCACGATTCTCAACAGGATAATCAATTTGTGAGGAAACGAATCAAATATGTAGTGTTTTACAAACGGCTGTATTCTTTTTTTTTAGTACTCGGTTGTCAATAAATACAGGAAAGGTATGTGGATTCATCATTCTATAATCCATTGTTGTGCTGTCCTATATAACTCGCATTCATTCATTGTGTATATAAATACCGCCTCTGATGTCATTCATTGTACATCGCACCTGTTCCCTATTGACTTACCTATATATGTATTTAAAATCTTATATCTGTAATAAGAACACGCTGCGATCTAGTCCTTGCGGCTACGGTTCTAATCCCTTAATATACATACTGTCTACGGTGCCGGTTGATGTTTTGTTCCATATAATTGGGGACGTCAGTCCAAAAAGGCACTTTGTGTACACCTCCCGTCACGTTATATACGTGACGGTGTAATATTGCACCCCTGGGAAATTAACTTCTCAGGGGGAGGTGTACAACAACAAAGACGCCCCCAAAATAAACAGCATCTATGGATGAAATTAGCTCTATATCACATTAGGGTAACCCCGTAGGATAATTCAGAATGAATTATCGGCTAAACGAAACGGTCATAGGGTCACAGAGATAGAAAATCTCAAAGAGAGAAATATACTCTGATTATAACCAACAGAGAAAAATACTCTGATGATAACCAACAGAGAAAAAATACTCTCAAAGAAGGAACCCTATGAAAGACACAAAAGCCTGATAAGGGACCCAATGAATGATAACCGCTCATCACAGGTTGCTGTTTAATTTTGTATTAGAAATATGTAGCGATTATATATATGAATCCTGAAAATATCAATGAGATCATAAATGAAAAATCAAATCTAAAATTTCAAAAGATACAATTATCAGATGGTTTAAACTGTGATAGAATCCTCTCCGATTATCAGGATATTGAATCCACTACTATAAATAATAAGTACACGTTGCCAAAAAAATACGCACTGAAAACACGAATCCAGAATTATATTCGTGACTCCCTTGTATTTTGTAACGATATTAGTGTGCTTGTCCCGTTATTTGCCATCGTGGAGGGGATAAGAAGGGGACTGGGGCAAGAATATGAGATCAAAAGGATGATCAATTCGAAGGTTAGGGATATAAGAGCACTGATCAGTCAAAACCAAAATCCTCCCTCGGCCGAGTATACTGAAAATCACTGAAAACACTTTACGTCCGCCATTTTCCCCTACGTCCTGATACAGAAATGCGCCTACAGTGCTTTAATACACGCCTGTTGAATGGTATACGCT
This sequence comes from Unio delphinus, assembly GCA_029339505.1. Taxonomy (NCBI): domain Eukaryota; kingdom Metazoa; phylum Mollusca; class Bivalvia; order Unionida; family Unionidae; genus Unio; species Unio delphinus. The sequence goes on along the minus strand of JAQISU010000179.1, from coordinate 12,922,104 downwards.
CAATACAAGCACTACATTGACATGTATAAATACCTGTCGATGGATAACACAATGGACAGGTATGTGCGTTCAACCAACAAGGCGGCTTAAGTCAGCAATAGCGGTGACATTCTATACTGGCTGCTATCAATGAATGTGTTTTACAACTTCATGGTAGTTGCAAATATCATACTAAAATAATCTTTTTTATTCGTTAATTCTGAAATATTTTTTATTGATTTTTAGTCGTTGCTGGTCATTTAATGACTGATTTTGGCCATTTTTTGTCTGATTTCAGTCGTTTTTTGTCTGGTTTTAGTCATCGCTTGACTGATTTTTGTCGCTTTTTGAGGGTAAAAACCGCGGATTTCATTTAGAGAAAATCAACTTTTCAATGAAATTTTCATCACACAATGACAAAAAATGGCCAAAAATGGCCAAAATGACTACAAAAAATCACCAAAATGGCCAAAATATGACCAGCAATGACTAAAAAAAACCTTAGGTGAAAAACCCCGGATTTCACTTAGAGAAAATCAACTTTGTAACGAAATTTTTAATGATTGTGCCACTTGGTTGGGTGAACGGGATTTCTCGAGACTTTCTCCACTAAAAATCTTCAATGCTCCAATCATTGTTGGTGACCCATTCACTGCATTTTGATCAAAATCTCTTTGAGATTCAAATTGGAAAATTGCTTTACTGTTTCAATAATGGTAAATGAAGCATTAACAACCCGATTGGCTCGTGAACGGCTAGCTGAGATTAAAAAGTATATACCCGTACGCGATTCTGCACGAAAAAAAATACAAACTAGACAGAGTTTTCAAACTGATTTTGCCGCAGGAAGTGAAGAGTTGATTAAACAGATAACCACGGCAACGAAGGGGGTAATATCAGCCACTGAGCGAGCTATATACGGAGTTGTTCCCAAGGACGAACCAAGAACAGAAAAGTCTCTTATTGGTGAACTTGAAAAAATAGCAAGAAGATCTAAACAAACAAAAAAGTCTTTAAAACACTTCCTGGTGATATAATAACTGTTGCCAGAAAACAAGAACAACGAGAACGACAACTTCAAGAAGAAGTTGAACGATTAGGTGATATTGATATTAGCTCCCCACCACCTGAACCAGAAGAACAACAAGGCGCTGTTGCAAGAGAAGACTATTCACCTGAAAATATATTTACGGCTGATGCGATAAACAGAATTAGAGGAATCAAAACAGAATTTGAACTAGTTAAATTTACCAAAGATAGTTTTAAAAAAATATAAGAGATAATTGTTTAAAAGACGACGGGTCTAGAAATTTTATAAAATCTCTAGACACCTGGTCGAATAAAATATTTTTTAGCAAACCGAGGCAAAACTAAAATAACAGAAGAGATACGTGATGATTTTAATAGTTTTATGGCTATGATAAAAGGTGTCGCACAACCACCACCAGGGTAAACAGCAGACCCAATCTCAGATGAAATACAAATAATGGCAGAAGCTGGTCCTGAAAAAGGTGCAACTGGTATCACTAAAGAATAAAAAGGAAATGGGTATTCAAGTGGTCCAAGCGGGGTATCAGGTAGTGGTCTTAGTCATTGTCCTGGTATATAGATATAGTACGATTAGAGGTTATTGTAGGAGGGAGACGAGCTGAAAATAACTCACCAGAAATAATTAATGAAGCAGCTGATATCTGCAGGCGGTTATTTCAAGGCGGCATCATGGATATCAAAATATATCGAGATCTCCTTGACGAGTTAACCGAGCATTATGGTTATCATAGTGACTAATCTGATGACTTCGTCATTCGATTAGATAAATAACAATTAAATAAGAATGATAATAAACTACAACCATGATAAACCAACCAGAGTCTATGTAGTAAACTCACGATTGCCCCAGTACAAAATGTACTACGGCGATGGTATCGGTGATACCATTGCGGGTTTATTTACAAGAATGGCTCCAAAAATAGCACCGATCACAAAAGAATTATCAATGAAAGCCATTGATGTTATTCGTGATTAGGGTATTAGCGCCGTTGTAGATGTTGCCGGGAAAGCATTTTTGGCCGCTCGGGATAAATTAGCAGCGCTGGTTCGACGGCGAAGGAAACCACCAGCGCAAACATCCCTTGGATTTTCGGAGCCACTACCGTCTACAGCGAAGATGCCTGCAAATGTTAGTAAACTAATAAATAACGCAGTGGATCAAAAATTAGCGTCAGTGGTGACTTAGTCGTTGACGACTCCGTCGTTGGTGGCCAGCAACCAAGATAATATAACCGCAAATATGATAGCGGGAAGTGGCTTAAAACCACGACGGGGGCGACGACGATGAAAACCGCGATTTAGATCAACGAATATATAATAAAATGTTCAAACGGTCACCTGATACAGCGTTTGATATGGACGCCCCAGTGCTCAAGAATGATTCCGTACTTGATTATCAATTTTATTCTTATCATGCAGTACAACCGGATATTCGATCAAGAATCGAACTTCAAGTTCATGATACCAGTAAATACTTTTTACCATGCGATGCGTTTATCGAAGTAGAAGGAGAACTCGTAACAAATGTTGCAGCTAATACAGCATACGCAGATGACAAAAATGTTTGAGTTGGTTTTGTCAATAATGGTATCATGGCGCTATTTGAAAGTGCAAGATATCTCATTGATGGAAGAAAAATTGAATCTACTGAGCGTGAAGTTGATAATGCCACAACAATAATCGGGTTAGCAAGATACTCCGACGATTTTACAAGATAGGTGGTTCCATCTATGATGTTTTCTAAGGATATCACTGATAACGCTGATCACATTCAGTATATTAAATTACGAGCAGGACCAAATGTTCCAATCGATGCTGATCAACCAGTTGATCCGGAACACCAAGCAATACCAGCTGATGCGTTTGATATTATAAGAAGCGTTAATGATAATTACAATTTAGAATTTGCAACACGCGTAGCAGCATTGAAGAGGCCTCGTCGACAGTTTTCATGCGCGATTCCACTGCATCATATATTTGGATTCTGTAGAAATGTCCGAAAAGTTATTTATGGAGCGAAGCATACAGTAGTACTCGTAAGAAAAGGTACTGAGAATGATGCAATCTGGCGTGACGCTGGTGTTGCTTACGGTAAAGTCATTTTAACAAAACTATCACTGTGGATGTCAGTACTGACTCCGTCAATCACAATATAAGAACGATTACTATCATTTATGGATCAAGGAGGAAAGTCGTTGCTGAGTTGGCTAACAACGAGTACAGATACCAAGGATTCTGATGTTGATGGTACATTTACGTGGAACCTGGCATCAAAACAAGATGTTTCAGCTCCACGTCATATATTTGTTGCGCTACAGAATAGAGCGCGATTAAACTCTCAAGAACACAGCCAGATGATATTTGATAAAAAGGTGTTAGTAATGTCAAGCTGAGAATAAACGGACAACAGGAACAATTCGAGGATATACAACTGAATTACGATGCCAACCAAATAGCACGTGTGTATCATCGTCTGTTGTCATATATGGGACGCGATCAAAATGTTGATACTGGTCTGCAAATATCACAGTTGGATTTTAGGAGTCTGTATCCAATATATTACTTTTCGCTGGAACATCTTGACTTAACAAGACAATCCGTCGTTGATATACACTTTAGAACTCGTACAGCCCCTGCTGGTGTTAACTATAGAGCAGTTGCTGTCATTCTCAGTGATAAACCAATGCTACTCGAAGGTGTTGGTGGACGAATGAGAGTAATCGATGCACCAGTGGAAAATATGTAACAATTAGGTCAATCTGTTATTGTATAATGTCATATAGTCATATTAGTGTTACGTTGACTCCTGGTGAACTCAAGAAATTGCAATCGGAATCGGCTAAAAAATACGGAACCACAATAACGCTGAAACCCAATCAGATGACCGGCGGTCAGAATAAATTGTCACTTACAACTCGTCAGATTAAACATTTCAATGACGCGCTCAAAGATAAAGAGGGTGTTCAGATCACTCTCTCTGCAGCTGCGATCAAAAGCATGATAAAATCAGGTGGTATATGTCCGTTGTTAGCTGCAATTCCAGCGTTGATTGCGGATGCGGCCCCAGGGGTGGCTAAGGCGGCGGCGTTAGGAGCCGTTGGTACCGCGGCAGGGATCGCACTAACGAAAGCAACCGGACAAGGATATAAAAAAAGGGAAAGGGTCTAAGACTACCAGGAACCCCGTATTCATGGTACAAAGGAAGCGGCCTGAGACTAGGACTGGTTTATTAACACCAATAACGCCGATGTCAAATTTTGATTTCCTCGATGTTGCTAAAAATCTATCGATTAAAAATTTCAGAGGTGTCTTTATGAAAGATCAGTTGCCGGCACAACTAAACAGCACCGAACCTTGAAACCCACTGGGTTGCATACGCGATTGATCCACGTGCAATCGTCTATTTCGATTCATATGGATTAGCGCCGCCGAAGGAATTCGTGCGTTATATAAACCGCTTAAACACCCCTCGTTGGTATTCTACGCTACCAACACAACAAATGAATGACCCACCAATATGCAGCAATGAAGTATTGAATGTCCTTGGCGCCATTTTAACATCTGTGGTCGTGAATGAATATACTAGCAGTCGCTTTCTAGAGAGATAATTAGTTTTATAAGAACATGATCGATATTTGGGAACGACCTCTATCACCGTCGAAGAAACCCTCCGCCGATGGCACTGCAACCGGTGATATAAAAAACTCATCGAAGATGAAATAGCTGAAATGTTGAACTTCGCAAGTGTTGATCCCAATGAAATAGTTGCATTTCAAGATCGTCAGGGTAAATTGAAAACAAGTAATGTTTCTCTGGACGATATTTTAGTTAAACGACGCGGTGTAACAGAAAATGCCATCGCGGTATTTTCCGGTCAGGGTACACTCAAACCGGGTGCACTTATTTCAACTATTATGAAACGAATTGATGATTTAGAACCATTAAAAACACTACGCGATGAACACAACGAACATATAAAGACATTTAATAAATTTACCGATTTACAAAAATCCATCGTGGACAACATTGATAGACCCGTAGTAGAATATTTTGGAAATCCACCAGTGACCACACCGAAACTCACAACGATAAAAGATTCTATGTTGGAACTAGCAACACTTCAAAGCAAATATGCAGATTACGTTGAAAAGTTTACATCATTGCGTAAAAATATCACTGAGAAGTTTTTTGCAACCACACTGGATAAAATTGACATAAAACTCCCGGATATTAAACAATTCATCTAAGATACGAAAGACTTCAATGTTAAAATCAAAGATGATGCAGAGAATATGATAAAAATACTTGAAAAACCAAAACTTTCTCACGAAAGAACCAACAACGTAGTATACACGATTCAACATGGATCATTTGCATGGACACCTACAAACAACATTTTACATATCACTGCGTCCGTCTAAGGTATTTATCGATTAACACTAGTGACACCAACTCAGTTGAATATATCATCGTCGAGTTCATCTGGGGTCAACAATATGATATCAACGATCATCGACAAGGGTACAACTGAACAGTTCACGATATAATCCACTGATAAAAATCTGGCTATGGTTTCAATAACATGGTATGTGGAATTCATAGCGGATTTGATTAAACAACTAAACTGAAATCGTAAATGATTTGAGAATAAAATGACAACAATGTTATCACCGTCTCAATACCGTTATAACACCGTCAAAGAATTTTCAACAAAACTCAAAACTCTTTCTGAGGAGTACCGAACAAAAATGAAAAAATACCGGCAAAGAATCACTTCCATCAATGTAACTGTATACTCGCTGTCTGGTGTAATCGCCGACGCTGGTATTGTTATATCATCGGTTACAATGACCGCTTCGGCTGTTGTTCCAGTTTGTATGGCCGTGGTGTCAACCATCGCGGGTGTTGTTAGCGGAATATCAAAAACCATCATCGTGCTCGACACAAAAACTGAAGGATTACACTGTTAGATATACTGCGTTATCTCGCGCGTACTCGCAATTATCTAAGTTGACAGCGTCGTCGCTCGACGACACGACAATAACCGATGATGAGTTTTCGAGAATGGTCCAGTTGTATGAGTTAACTATGTTAGAATTAGAGCGCGAAAATAATAATAACAATGGCAACCCCGCAGGACCTACTTCAACGGATAGTAATAAATACCGAACCGATTCGGCAGATATCGGAGAACACAAACACGGTGAAAGCAACCATGATATCAATAACATCAACCAATCCTGAATTCAGTGTGAACTTCCCTACTCCGATTCCCGTGAAGGAGATAGCGGTAGGAATCTAAGAGTGTATCACAGTTGGCCAAATATGAGGTCGGTTGCATTTGGTGGCCAACAACCGAATAATTCGTTGGTGTTCGCGTATAAGAATCGCGAAGACGAAACTCCAGACTGGAACGTTGTTTCGTTGCCATCTGGGTTATACCAAATCGAACAAATCAATGCTGAATTGAGATGCAATTATTTTATTTACAAGAGGAAATATTTCCGACGTGGCAGGTTCCATTGTGTTATAGACCAACTGATACACAACGACAGAAGATCAATGTTGATATTCCTGGGATATCAACGCAACAAAAACTCGTATTAAATGATATTGTGCTGGTTGATATCACAACTGTCAGAGATACAATAAATGCTGAAAAATCTGCATGGAAACAAGGAAGTGGTTTATAGAAACAAAACTATAAACTTATTTAAAACAAAGTGTCACACGTGAGAAGGGTTGCACAAAGTGTGTTGTTGTCAACAACCTAACATATAAAAAGATATTCACAAAACATGCACAAATGGGTTTGGAAAATATGATTAGTATCTCTCATTCATAGATATTTGGGTGACCCTAAAATAATTATTTGGTTTTCTACCGCCACTCTTCCTTAGTAACCACATCACGTACACAATTATCTCTACTCCCAGGATTAATTGAAAGTAGATGGGAAAATGTGAGGACGTCAAGCCTTACTTTATGAGACCTTTATTTGTGTAATGTGGGGTGTATGCTTATGTTGGCATTAAAGGATCAAATTGTTTTCTCTGTTCCATTTCTTTTCCACTTCCGGTTTCTTTTTTTGCACTTCTTCCTCAAGCAAATAGAGTACGAACTCTTTACGTTTTTTAAAACGACCCTTGAAAACACTGCTGTTGGGATATGGGTTAATATCTTAAGCCTGACCATGTCCGTTCTTCACGGAGTACTGTCAAATGAATTTGATGATGTTCAGGTTCATCTTCAGAATATTTCCTTGTAGTTTCTTTGCAGTAAGAGCACTTAGGTATGTTCATACGCATTACGTAAGATTTCGAATATAGACCCGATTCAGAACAAGGAAACTGGCTATTGATTGCGTAAAGGTTACGCAATAACCTGCTCACGTCTTAATTATAATGAAATTCTTTGTCAGGACGTATTGTTTTGAATACGTTTAGGCAGCGATATCCCGACCAGAAATTCCGTGTGACAGGTAAGTGATAAATTACCCCAGGACAATTTCAAAGAGATCGGCTCGTAGCTAATGCAACCGAGAGTTTCAACGGCAGAGTCTCAATAGTCAGTTTGTTCAAATTAAGTCCGTTTTCCGTTAGTGCATGTTTGCACGTTGGCAAGGGAAGCTGGGAGACACTAGACTGCGCTCCGAGTACCGAAGTTGTGAGCTCTAAACAACCGAGAGGGATGAATTTCAGGATTGTGAACGAAGGCTTCTTGAGGCAACCTATCTTCGCCCGAATTTGTATCACGTTTGGTATGTAGGGGTGAGCTCAGCTAATAATTAATTTATCAATGCTCTGATGAAAGGTCTGTGAGAGTGTGATTACCTTATCTGAGATTAGAGCAAGTTTCTTCTAATTTGACAGTAAGATTCCATACTGGGAGCGAGAGGCAACACCCGAGATTAAAAGGAATGAAGACATGTTGGGACTACGTGGGAGATCTATCATGACGTAGCGCTTAGGTAGAAGATTTTTCAGGCAGTGCAAAGGGAGCAGAAAGGAGAGGGTAACGGAAGTACCAGAAAGGTGTAGTATCGGATAGGAATCCTGGAAGATAGTTCCACAGGAGCAAGAAGATCACATTTCGAGGGTACTGGAGTTACCAGAGGACATATGACCAACAGAAACGACGCCGATGGAAAACACAATCTCTTAACACTGGAATTTTTCATGAGTATAGTAACTGGCAAGGGAAAAGGTCGCTGTATTTGACGAAAGCATTTTTTGAGAAATTGAAAACAAAATATTTGAATACGTTGATATTTATTAAATTGTTGTACTTTTCACCTTGAGCCTTTGATACACATAGACCGTGGAGTTTGCTGACTAGGAGAACGGAGCTATCTAATTTATAAATTATCCGTTATCATCCGGCTTTAGAAATCATATCGTAGAGGGCACGTGACAATTAATATGTGCATAACACGCATTTTTGGGATTAAGAGTGTGTGCACAGAACACTATATGAATGAAACTAGCCCATTCATCGAGATAACACATTCACCCCTTAATTTGTAGCAAACATGTATGAAATAAGAAACAGAGAAGACCGGCAGGTGTCTAAAAACGCAAACAGTACCTGTCTCAATCAAAACAGATGTGTTAACGATCAAATTCAGACCAGGTATATACTTTCGGGTGCTTCCATATAACAAATCCTGTGTAAGCTGCATATTGTAATTAGAATTACGCTAATCGGTTACCAGACAGGCATCATCATCAATTATGGATTATAATCGTAAATGCCCAATAGGCCTTGTACGACTGGTTGATGTCCCCACAGCAAACTGAATTAATCTTTGCGTGGGAAATAGAAGACACATATCATTCATTTATAAATATACATAATACGTCATTTTCAAAATCTGTTTGTAAATAACATACATACATTTCCGTCGTACGAATAGACAAAACAATGCCCATTGAAATTACACACAATGACACAGTGGTCCCGCTGAAATTCTGTGTCAAAACTGTATGATGACGCGTCAATTGAAATTGTGTTGTCATAAGAAACTCTAATGGTTTGAACTTTATCACGGGGGATATTTAGAAAAAGGCCCGGCAGGTCTACTGGAGAGAAGGTAGTTGGAACTGGTGTACATTTGTTCCCTGATATTAGTTTGTTAGTTATCTCGAAGAGCTTTTTGTCGCTGGAAATTTCCGTGATCTTGGTACTGTAGTGGGATAATTTCGCTAAATGGAATATGTCTGTGACGTTCTTCTTAGCGGCTTCATAGATTTGTTTATGAATAGTGAGTCTGGTGGAAAGCCAAAGCCTCTCTGCTTTTCGCCAATATCTTTTAGCAGTGTGAAGCTGGCAGCTTCCAGCGACTTTTTTAGCAAACATCTCATTGAGACGTCGCTGTATGACGTCGTTGTCCGATTTAATTTTCTCAAGTCGCTCAATATCGTTACGCTGGTTTGCAATAACGGCGCTTTTTTCGTTGATTTTTGCTGATCGTCGCTGCCTGTTGTTGTTGTTGCTGTGACAGCAACGCTATTTGAGATTCACTATTAGGTAATTCCGCTACAAGTTCTTTTAGTTGTTGTTGTTGCCGCGTTATTACGTCATACTGGCCGATCATCATTGTACACGTTTGCTGTTGCTGTTCAATTCGCCGTCGCTGCTGTTCTATTTCATCGCATAATTGTACATATTCGTGTTGGATCGCCGATGCCGTTTCTCGCGCGAGATTAGTTTGGTCGAGCAGCCGCGCAGTAGTTTCTGTTAAGTTCTTACCGGCTTGAGTACCGGCAAACCCACCAGGAAATTTCTTATTCGGAGACGCATCAGTCCATATCTTGTATAGCCGTGTTAAACCAATTCCGTATTTAGCGGCGATCCAAGATGGCTTCTCCGCGGATCGTAACTTAATAATGTTACTCACGTCCAACGACGATAAATATTTTGCGCGAGTCGGCATATATAAAAATTCAACGAAAATAATAAGCGACGACGTCGCTGACGGTAATACTGTCGGGTAATTATGATCGGTAATCATCGCTGGTTACTTTGTCACTGGTGACTACGGGTTAGTAATTATGATCGGTAATTATGATCTGGTAATCATCGCTGATAATCATCGCTGGTAATTATCGCTTGGATAATTATCGCCGACAATTACCGATCATTTTTACCGCACGATTTAGCCAACAGGGTCTAAAAAAAAAGTTATTATTACCGCGATGATTATCAGCGATGATTATCGATCATTGTTACCTATCATAATTACCAACATAATTACCGTTAGCTACGGCAACGCCATCGGGTATTTTTTTTTAATTATTATTGCCGCCATAATTATCAAGATTACCCGACGGCGTCAACAGTAATAATTCCAACTCGGACATGTATTGCTTGTCTCGTTGATGAGAATTAAACTCTTCTTTGAGATCTTTTTCGATATTCCTAATTATTTTAAATGACGGAACAAACAACGCCAATTTGTCGCCGTTGTTTTTCGACAACACCGATTTGAGAGATTCTGTAAGAATTTTTATAATTCGATATTCGTTTCGATAGGATGGCTTCCCATGATTTCTCATTTCGATTACCCCGGAATATTCCCTTGTTAGCCACGATGACGTAAACGTGCTTGACGCGGATACAACGTTAACAAGTTTATCAAGTTCGATAGTTAACATAGCGATGTTTTCATCGTTCATTATGCTTGTACGCGTTTTCTGTCTAATTGTACGTATCATTCAGACATATTTTTGATATGAAAAAATAACTCGACGATGAAATCGTTTCGAGTACGCCGACGCGGTGACACCGTCAGCGACGCATTTTATAGATGACGAATATACGTCATAATGTTTCCCCGCCGAGTATATCGATGGAAATAAATTCTCGACGGTGACACCGTCGTGCTCCATGCTACCGCACACCGGTCGCCGTTGCTTCGATTTGATCTTCAGAGCCGCGTTCAGACAATTTTGTTGTTGAGTAACCACACGTAGATTTTCGATGTTATTATCGAGTTTATTTCGGTTAATATGATCCACAACTAAACCGGGTGGAATCAAACCGTTATAACATTCCCAGATAAATCTGTGGCAATGATATAATTTTTTTTTTCCGTTAACTCGGAAACAGACCTGCGAGTATTCCATATTACCGACGACACCGATATGTTTTAGACGTCGTCGATGTCTAATAATTCCACATCGAGATGCTTCGTAATCGGTATAAACGGGGTGGGATACAAACGTAATTGCATCCATATATCTAATTATGGATCTAATTGATCCCGTTTATAGAAACCCGTTATATAGTCGTGTTCGTTATATACGATTCCGTACTTGCGTCGATAGTATCTAGCGAATTCACGAAACCGTTTTCCACCACATTGTTCGCATAACCGAGTTGTTCCTCGTAATCCACGCTGACAACTTATGCATGTAACCGCGAACGGGGATCCATTTTTTATCTGTTGGTTATGAGATGCGCAATATTTTCCTTTACATCGCCGAGAACATACCCCGACATAGTTTTTCCAAACCCACGCACATTTATTCTCAGCCATAATTATTATAAATACGATTTACATTTTCAATTGAATAGTTGTCCAACTAATATATAAATGAAGCAGATTTATAGGATTCAAAGGGAAAAAACTCCAGTAGTGGAAACGAAACAGAACGACGACGTTATATCACGGCTACGAAGCAGGTTAAATTTGAAAGAAATAATTAACCCGCCACGACATAAATTTACCAGTGTACGGAGTATCCTTGAGGATATAAAACGAACTAGTAAGATCCGCGTGGATAACTTCGTATCACGACAACGGCGTATCCGTAAGGAAATGGAACGGATTAGTAAGATCAGCGTGGATGACTTAGTATCACGACGACGAATCCGATTTGACCTGGATGATAAAATTAGCCCGCGGCGATATAAATCAAGAATCGTACGAAGTATTCGCGAGGCAAAGTATCAACATCGACGTAACGGTGCCGCATATGTATATTCGACGTATTTAACAAACTTCGACGATAACACAATGACGATCGAGCGTGCCGTTAGGGTGTTATCGGAAATAAATTTTACCGAAAATCCCAAATATAACATTGATGTAATTTACACGCAATTTCAAGAAAACATGTCCAAGCGGCAACGAAAGAATCTAGACGTGTTACTTGAAGATTACGCACGGACATGGAGGGTATTTCATCATCGTAAAAGAGTTTCATACAACAATGAACAATTTATATTGACTCAATATACAAATCCGGGCGCGTTAGTCGGTATAGATCGACAATATTACAACGCGGCATATCCGTTTAACGCCATCACGTATGGGCTATTTCCGGTAGAGACCCCCCGCGACAACGAAGTTGCAGGGATGAAATTATCAACTACGCTAAACTGTGTCGCCGAACAAGCAATAAAACACTTCAAAGAATCGAAACGCGGAAATGGCCTTACTAAAATCCGAGAGGATAAAATTGCTAAATGGAACGAATTTATTAACCAGAAGGGTACCGGCGCGACAAAACACGATATCGCCGAATTGGAAAAAAAGTTAAAAGTTCCCATCGTGGTAAAAATATTTCCGGATAGAATATTTTATAGTTCTGGTTGTTATCGTAAAGCAGGCGCGTCGATTGAGATTATTGATCATAATTTTCACGCGTGGGGAATCCGCGATGGAGATTTTCCTACCAATAAAACGATAAAATATTACGACGGTGAAGGAATGTTCGACTGGATTAGCAACAAATATACCGATCCGGTAAATATTTGGTTGTTTTCCAGTGACGGCGATTACGATCAATTTGTAACCGCGAACGGAGAAATTTATCGACGAGAATCACTACAACGAAACATGGAGGAATTTGCTGAAAAATACACCAGTGACGCGACAACAATTACAACGCTGTGTCAAACTAGTTTTTCGATATCATCGATTGCGGCTCAATTTACCAGAGAAAAAAAACTCGTGGAAACCAACTCGAAAAAGATTCATCAAAGATATTCGCGATATCTGCGTGGAATTTTATCATGGCGGACTATGGAATACGCGTTACGATATCGACACGGTGATGTTCGTGGATATGACTGCATGTTATCCAGGAAGTTGTCTTGGTTACGGTGAATGTAACAAATACGCGCAACGATTTGGATTACCGACGCATAAAATGATACGAAGAGCTGTTAATGGACCGTTACCAGATTATGATTTCACTGGATTTGCGTTGGTGACTTCGTTTAAACTTGCAGATGGATTACATCCAGTAACTTATCTATGGCTTGGACGACATTTACAACAGCGACGATGGGCTCCAACGCCGTTGTTGAGATATTTGGTTGATAATAACTTGTTAACCGAATTAATTATATCCGAAATAATATTCAGTGATAAACAAACCAACGTTTGGTTGCCAACGCCGGATTACTTTCCGCGATACGAAATGGAATTTCTTCGTGAGAATATAACCGACGAGTGTAAACGAATTTCACGAATTATAATCTGAAAATTTACGCAAGGAGAAACATCCACGACGGATGAAACTCGTAAACGTAAAACCGCCAAGTTGGTGCTGGATCGTGGAGAATTAAAATTTATCATCGATGATGCGGTTTCAAAAGGGATATTCTACAGACAAACAGACGCAAAATTATCATCGGGAGAATCATTCGGGACGATTGTAGAATATTTCAATGATGAAATGCCACAGTACGTTCATCTAAGATCGTTTATGCTAGGTTATGTAACTATAAACCTGTTAAATATGGTAAATCGATTTCCGGATATTGCAGTACGAGTTGCTACCGATTCGTTTTACTACGATAAAAAATATCATTGCGAAGTCAAAAAATATCTCCGCGATGATGATAAATGGGGGAGTTGGCGTGTAAAACAAGAACAACTACACTTTTATCGAGAACACGCAGATGTACCGGATAAACCCGAATATCACGGCGCCGTAATCAAAAAAGCATCAACGTGTCCAAGTATACACGATCCGATTGGACGATACCGACTCGTATATTTGAATGGACTTGGCGGATGCGGAAAAACGACTCGGGTGATAGAATTATTTAGAGGATCTAATTTAATTGCGTTAACACCAACTCATCGCCTTTCTAGAGATTTTCGTGGGAGGAAAATTAATGCAGGTACATATCATAGCTTTTTCAGATACAACGGCGGCTAATGGTCACCGTGTCGAATGGGAACTAAATTTATCCCGGATGTAATTTTATGGGATGAAATCTGTACCGTTTCATTAAAAGTCGTTAAAATGTTTCTTGAATGGCTAATCACAAAAAATACAACAATCGTGTTATGCGGAGATCATGGACAACCTCCGCCATTTACAGGAACATCTCCACATAATTGGTTAAAATCTCAAGTTGAATATTACGAAGAAATGAAAATTGATCTAGGAGCTCTAGATGAGGAATTGGCCACGTTGAAAGCGTCGATTAGATGCACTAGTAATAAAAATCAAGCTGCACAGTTACGAAAAGTAATACCGGGGACCCCACTGAAGAAATTTTACAACAATTGGAAACCGTCCGATACAATTGTAGCTAGCAGAAGAGTTACCAGAGACGTTCTTATGAAAAAATTATTTCTTATACATAAAAGTAAATTTCCTCAAATACAAGTTCCGCTATGTTATCGACCTAAAGATACCGTAAACAAAATATCCTTGTAGATATACCTGGACAGCACGAACAACTCGAACTCGTGTTAAACGACATCGTTGAAATTGATATATCTGTAGTCGATGATGCAATAAATAAAGTTAATTCACCATGGATACTCGGATATGTATCAACGATACATTCTTCTATAGGATTAACTATCACTGATACAGCTATGTGGATCATCGACGACTTCATCGAATGGGATAATTTAATTTATTTGGCCGTGTCACGAGTTCGGAGATTAAATCAACTTAACCGAGTCGAAGTTAAACTAAGAGAATTATTGTAGATGTTTCGGAGGTAATTGAGTATCATCGGGAATAATTTGAAGTTGTTCTCGAGTAAAACAACGTTGCGGTGCAGTCGGATCTAATTTATAGCGCGTTGGCGCCGGTCCAGATACCATAGAATATATTTTATGTGTAGTTATACTCCATACCGGATCTGTAGATCGTCTGACACCGCCGTGTAATTCTCCAGGTTCATATAAATATCTTACAGTGGCGTTCCAACGCAATGGCGTATCATCGGAAGATCTCTTAGATTTCCCAGTTACATATTTTTTTGTGATCGCGATGGCAGGTTTATTATTTATCGGCGCGGTTATCTGATTGTTAAGTGATTTTATCACATCGGGAAGTCGTTTAACACATTCACGGGATATACCTTGTTGAATAAATTATTTTGCAGTTTGATAATAAAATAGTTTATCGGCGAGTGTTTTATTAAATCGTTCAACAATTGCTTGATCTCGATGAATTGCAATATGTCCACGTCGAATTGCAACGTTATGCCGAGCCATCAACGATGATACATCTCCGTGAAACTCTTTACCTGGATCAACCTGTAACAAATTTGGCCATCGTAATGGACCTTTTTAGTAAATTTTAGTAAACGCCGAAGCGACCTCGGATGATGATTTTGTTGATAACGGAAATGCTTCCTTGTATCTACTAGCTATATCGACAATCGTCAACGCGTATTTGTAAACTCGTTGTCGTTGTTTATCATGTGGAAGATATAATATATCGGCTTGATGAACCTCATTTGGGACATATACATCGAACGATCCATATTTGATTGATTTCGGACCTGGTAGATAAATTTGCCATATTGCTTGTCGAGATAACCAATCCGCGGTAACATCATGCGAGACTTTAGCGGCTTTAGCTAACTTGTTAAACGCGGACTTACCCATGAAATATCCCATCGGAGAATAATAAATTTTTTCCATTTGTTATACACTTGCACCAAACAATAATTTACTTTTCATCGCGGACTTAATAGCAAATGACGCCAATTTCTCCTTAAAAAGTTTTACCAGGAATAGAATTTATCGCATGAATCAATGCTATATCCGCGAGATGTCGTTGTTGTAGATCACCGCTACGATATGCTATATCATGTATTCGACATGCTTCATCGATTGAGTTTATAGGTTCTTCACCAAGTTTAGCTTGATCGTTGTGTCCGAGTCGAATATCTAATCGTGTACCTGGTCCACAGTAACTATATCCCGGAAGATGTTTTTCTCCGGGATATTTTGCCCATGGTGTTCCGGGGAGTTTTGATAGCGCTGCGGCGATGTCACCTCCGTGGCTTTTTTATTTAAAAACCTAAATTTTCTTGTACCACAACGAGCGCATTTACAGGTAAGTGCAGATCTGTTATTGCTAGTAGTAATAGTTGTTTGATCGATGGTATCAGTACGTGAGCGACATCGCACACAATATAAATCCATAATAATAATTACGATATATCTAATGGAAGTAACTGACTTCTCCGCGTTGAAGCAAAAACAACCGACAAAACATCACGTAATGTTGCCAAACTCTATCAGAGGTGTTATTGTAGGGCCATCAGGATCCGGTAAGACGCAATTGTTACTCACGTTGTTGATGAAATATACCAATTGGGATAAATTGTATTTGGTGGCGCCGTCGCTAGATGACCAACATTGTTATCAAGTGCTACGCGACTTTAATGAAACCGCAACGACGAGTGCCGGATACAACGTTGTTGAATTTATCACAGATATATCCGAAGCCCCGCAATTAGATGATCTCGATGGGGGCAACAACAACATGATAGTGTACGACGATGTAATGTTAGACAATCAACAAAACCCAGCTAGAATATTTTCCCGGGGACGTCACAAAAACACCGACGCGATATATTTAACTCAACGGTACACAAAAATTCCAAAAGTAATAAGAGACAATTGTAACTTACTGTGCGTATTTAACGGCGTTGATACACATACGCTTCGAAATATTTGGACGACGTGGTGTTCCGATATGGATTTCAATAAATTCAAAAACTTCTTCGGTGTTGCTCAATCAACCACGCACGGATTTGTAACGATAAACCTACATGAACCAGTAACACGTTATCTTATCGGACTCGATCGAATATACGGTTGATTTCCAAATCGTTTATACGATCTAACCGATGACACGTCGGAACCTTTTAAAAAAAGTGATGATATCAAATCGGGGAGGGGGAATATGCTAAACGCGTTATTTATCAATCTGAGCGTTCAACGCGATGACAATATGACGAAAAATCGGACTCGTCAGCGTTAAATAGCTAAACGCGTTATTTAACAATCTGAGAGTTCTACGCGATGACAATATGACGAAAAAGTCGAAAAGAGAGGAAAAATATGCTAAACGCGTTATTTAACAATCTGAGCGTTCTACGCGATGACAATATGACGAAAAGTCGGGGGGCCGGAAAAAAAGTGGTGGGCTCCGCTCTCCTGCTGCTCGGGCGAAAGGGAAATAACTGGAATTCTTCTTCCTGTTCTACGCCGGCCAGCTTAGAAATAAAGTTTTTTATCGCTTTTGTTTACATTTAAATACTGATGAATCTAGTGTAAGTTTGTTTGGTCTTGAGCACAATGCAGTATCAAGATCAAGGTGTGGTCATTTTAATTTAATTAATGAGGGTCCAACATAGCGTAA
The DNA here is from genome assembly GCA_029339505.1 of Unio delphinus. Classification (NCBI taxonomy): domain Eukaryota; kingdom Metazoa; phylum Mollusca; class Bivalvia; order Unionida; family Unionidae; genus Unio; species Unio delphinus. Next base: position 12,904,432 of record JAQISU010000179.1, on the reverse strand, counting down.
GCGGGTTGACTGGCGATCGTGTGATGTCAGTTTATTTAAGAACAAATGACGTCCTAACAGTGCAAAAAGAAAAGCCGAGGAAAATTCTATGTGTTCTCGTTTCCAAAACAAGGAGAGAAAGAAACACATACGAACTGAACAGCCAATGCATGATGGAACACGATAATGTAGACGTATATAGACAACAAGTACATATATCATTAAAAATATCACACACACAAAAATGGAAGAGCCTTCGTCAAGCAGTTAATCGATGGCGGCCATCCTTCCGAAAGTCAAAGACAAAACAGAATGAAAGTCTACCCATTGTAAATTAGATAGGGGAAGAGATAATCAACTAAATACAGGATGGAATTATACCCATTGTGAATTAGATAGGGGAAGAGGTAGTCAAAGACAATGCAGGATGAAATTCTACCATTGGATTCTTGAATCATCAACATCGTCGAGAACATGGAAAACAGTCAAGTTCTGACCTGTAACATTCGCATGATGTTTGGTGATTACTTTACAGGTATGCAAAACATGGGTGCAACTGTATGATAACCTGATTCTAAAATATCTCCTAAATAATGTCTTTTTGATATATTAATTTTGAGACTGTTAAAATAAGATTTTCCGACCGGAACATTGTGAGGATATACAAATTGACGGAGAAAGTGATATGTATTTACACCTTCCTTATTAACAGCGATGACAAAATCTGCTTTGACCGGAATGACTATGAGAAATGGTGCAAATGTGTTGTAGTCGACCACTACGGTAAATACAAATAAATTGAGTCATTCTGTCAATGACATGGGGCAGAAAAATACTTGTAGATTCGGTTGCTGTTATAAATATCCTTCATAGGAACCTTATTATTATATTCACCCAAAATTAAAAACAATCCACAACCAAAAAAAATTGGCAATTATTCGGCAGTCCGAAGATGCATTTGAAAACAATGAGCAAATATGTGGTATTAGATCAGTACACTTTTGCGAACTTTTTTTCACGGCTAAGCCAAACTGATTGCTAAACATAGCGGCAGAACTGAGGCAGAAGTTAGACGGATTGGAGGGAACTGGACTACCAGTCCAGAGAAAGATCCTACAGATGAGTAGGAACACAGGAGAGTAGGAAAATCTATCACACTAAATCAGATGATTAAATAGGCCGTCACTTGATTGAGTAAAAGACGAGTGATGGGGTTTTAATTTGATTTTTATACAAGAGATGACTGTTATTGAATGATATTAATGTTTTTATCTGAATTTCACATTTTGTGTATACATTACTTTAACTGTCGGCACTGCTAACTGGAAGCTCGGAGCTTTGCATCTCTCTATCACTACTTCAATTGTTAACAAAGCAAGCCAGGGTGGATCTTCTGTAAAACTTTCAATTATAATGCGAACACCCCATCTACCTAAAAAACGGGAAAACCCTTACAACAATGACTGGGAAGAATCCATACTAAGGAAAACTTGGAAAAAGAGACATAACGTGAAAGAATTTAAGAAGACAAACATGTACTTTTGAGATGAGTTATGAACTGTTCAGTAATTCAAAAGAGAAAATACCACAACAAAAACCGTAAGGGTGTTTTTGTCTTGATTTTTTATATAATATGGATGAGATACATAAATACACCCATACAAGCACACCATTAAATCCCGGGGATATTCGACTTGGCAATCACTGCATAGTGTCTCTTTTCTAAGAAATAAAGTAAACCTAAAAATGATCCTTGAGTAATATTGTGTTTTTTCAAGACAAACCATATATGCTTGACGTCATCAGCTTTAGCTCTCTTAATCCAAGACATAGTCCTACTCCTCCTCATACTGATGATGTTGATTTGGTAATGTAGGTACTTCCTAGCATATTATTTGTCGTCCAAGTGGATGTAGTAATATAAGGTTTACATTTTAACACATAAAGTTCTCTTCCTGGTGTGGTTATCTAAAGAAATGATACACTTGTCGCAGATACTTTAACTCAGTCACAATGTATTGTAGCATACACAGCAATTTAGTCCCAATTTCTTTTTTCTGTCATTTATAATTCAAAGTGTCCGTCATCTCTTCTCCTTTATATTTCTCCCTCTTTATCTTCATGTTATTGAATAAATTCTTATTCTGCGTCTTTCTGGCGCTGCAAAAATCTCAATTTCTTCATTCTATGTCTCTGTGAAATCCTCTACCAATGATAACGATGGAGAAGAGGGCTGTATGCGTGTCTACCATCCCAGGCAAACGTTTTTGCGGAGACAACAGAAAATAAGCCGAAGATAAATTGAAGTCTTTATTACCTGGAGGAAGGATTCTGGTTAAAGCTAGTGTATTATCTTTATTGTCTCAGCCATAGACATAGTACTCAAAATATGCCGCAATGTTAAACGGTACGAATCGAATGGTGGTACGAAAAATGTTGAAAAAGAATAGTGAAGCTGTGTCTTTTGTGTTAACTAGCTTTCTTAAACAACTCCAACAACAATATCTAAGGACACCCAGATCTCAGGTCTCGTCAAACAGAGAGATGTTGATCCTATTTGGGTTAAGCGCTGGTGTATATTTTCGTGGCTGTGTATGTTATTGACAACTAAACCTTAAACCCATTTTGTTCCTTCTCTCTTCTGTGTGATAGTGTGTTAGAATGAAAGGTGTATGATGGTATGTTTGTGAAAATTACGTTTGTCAACGCTAACCACCCTTTTAGTTGGATAGTTGAGGACCATGTTTTCATGGTGTGGGATGGGTAGATAGGAGCGTGATGGATTGTAATAAAAAAAAAAGTGATTGTTGGATTGTAAAGGTGTTGAATTGAAGATCAAAATTGTAAAATTACATTTTCCCATCTGCTTATAAACTTTTTACTCTTTGTCCCTTTCGCCGTTGAGACATTACTTGTTCAGTGTCCGTATAAACAGTTGGTTCGTAATGTTTGATTGGAAGCAGGTACTTATAAAATTTCTGCGAAGATATATGTCCTTTTCGTCAGGAAACCTCAACAGGCGAACCGAATTTGTTTCGTATCTTCACTAAGGCCATTTAATTTCGGTGGAATGCCTAGCTAAGTCTTAACCTCATAAACATGATATATTATTGAACATACTGCATTTGGTCAAGTTTTGTAAACCTGAAAAATCTGATTATTTTATTTACATTCAATACTGTGATGACTGTTACTGTAATTGAAATTAATTTGCTGACTCTGATATGACAGACATACAAATAGGTAGACAGGCAAATGCTAAATCTGTTCAATCTAATAAACTATCAATAACTGTAACCGTGGTATTTTGCACACACACACAAATGCATTAGGTACGCTGTAATGTGGATAGGCAGGTTATCAATGTAATGACTATACGATGCAAATTAAATGTAGAGTTCGGAAAATGGAAAAAATGAAGAATTTCCTAATAATAGTGAACATTAAGTACAGCAAAGATAAAATAAAAATGGTAAAAATGATATAAATAAATAAAAGGTATATAAGAAACCATTTAGATTAACATAAGTTCTGTATAGCTAACATAAAAAAGAAACTGCCCATACATAGTTGTATGTATGGGACATACCATTTCAGTTTCATTGAGTAATGTGGGATTTTCTTTCGGGGCTGGTTAGTATTTTCTTACTTCAAAATGATATTTGTTTTGGAAGTAATAGAATGATGTATTGGGGTATTGTACAATAAATCTGAGCAATATTATTCCTTTCATTCTATCGAAGTGTCTGACAATGAATGAACGAGCGGAAGTCGCATCGGATTGGTTGCTCTGTGTAGTATTGGTGATCACTAAACTTAAATGTCAAGTTGTCAACGGGATTTTCGGGTTGTGTTATTCTGCTTGGATTTACAAGTTGTCAAACATAGGATTTGATTCGGAAATATGCTGTACATATCGCAAAAAGAACCCTTCAGCCGACGGAAGCTTAACAGCCGCGAAAAATACCGGTAAGTGTGTGAAATTTACGCTGATACGTGCAGACAAAAGTGTCTGCGGATAATTGCAGGTTTCAACCACATGTGCTGAACGCGAGCTTGACGTGAAGAAGAAAAAAATAATCTAAAGAAAAAAAAATCATACAGAGTGAGAAAAATACCTTAGATAGAGAGGGTCCTATGTCACAATGGGTCATGGGATTAATCTAAGGTATTTTTTATCACTCTGCATGATTTTTCACCGTTAGATTATTGGTATTCATTTCACATCAAGCTCGCGTCGAGCACCTGTGGTTTCAACGAATAGGTGAAATCAGCCCCTAACCCCAGCATAAAAATCGTAACGGGTGAAGGGCTGATTTATCGGCCTAGATAACTTTGATCTCTTACTAGCGGCCGTATTTGATTCTCCTGACCAGGAAGTAGATTCAATCTTTTGTATGCCTGTTTGTACTAACCTGATTTAGGCTTATAGCATGTCAGGAATATGAAACGAATAGTATAATAAAACGTAAGATAGACACGTTGACAGAATGTTTATTCGTATACCCTTCATTAATCGACTGAAAGAGAAGAGAAAAAACAAATATTCACAAATAAAGATCATTACGAAACAAGCCGAAGGCTTTTTCAAATTTAAAGCATTCTGACGACAGATATAGATTTCGGAATCGGCTGCTTCAGTTCTTGCTTCAATTAAGTGTCATGAAGGGGACCTATGATTCAATTTTCAATTGGTGGTGGGGTAATGGTATGTATATATAAGTTCTGGGTGGTGGGGTAATGGTATGTATATATAAGTTCTGGGTGTTGGGGTAATGGTATGTATATATAAGTTCTGGGTGGTGGGGTAATGGTATGTATATATAAGTTCTGGGTGGTGGGGTAATGGTATGTATATATAAGTTCTGGGTGTTGGGGTAATGGTATGTATATATAAGTTCTGGGTGGTGGGGTAATGGTATGTATATATAAGTTCTGGGTCTCAGATAGTTTGAAGCCAATATACTTGCTCTAATTTATAGGCGGAAAGAAAAAAATTGTTTCGTATCCATTATCATGGTTGAACTAATAAAATAAATTATCTCGTGGCAGATGGACACAAACATATCCAAGCTCAGAAGAAAATACCAGCCGTTCTAAGCTTTAATTGTCGTTTCCTAAGTGTATCGTAAATGTATTAGCGCGAGTGCACGTATACATTATGCTCGTGGGTACATGCCGTTTGGCTAGAAGTTATTCTCAATATCATCATCATAGCAAATATCCCATCATGATACATGTTCAAGATCTTCAACTAACCATGCTCAACAATATCAGGATAATTTCCCATAATCGTACATTTGGATAATGCGTGTGTGTGTGTGTGTGTGTGTGTGTGTGTGTGTGTGTGTGTGTGTGCGTGTGTGTGCACTCGGATTTACTACATTGTGGACACTGATCCAAAGTATAGACCTTCGTTGTGGACACAGTTTACATTGTGGACACTACATCTTGGTGTCCACAAGGTACACACCTGTAAATTATCATTTTGGTTCATGTACATGATTTTAAAACCAAAAGAGCAAACCAACGTTGTGAACCATATCCCGCCATAAGTGTGTATCTTGGCACGCTCCCGCGCAGCATCCAGTTTGTGTGAACCCCACCTCACATACACACATTGCGGTTTGCGCATGTCATCGCCATTCGATACCACGATCTCTCACTTCTTATGGGTATTCTCGCAATATCTATAGTCGTCATTTTAATAAATGTTTAATCTCAGTATACTTTGGAAATACTTGCAAACTCTTATATTTACTTACTACGATTTGCAACTATCCAGTGAATCATTTCATAGAATGGAAAAACGAACTCCACATGATTGCACTGTATACAAGAAGTACACACGAAATGATTCGGTAGATACAATGCAAAATTATAATAAAAAAATATTCTATTTAAGCAATATTAGACTAGACCCATGTGTATGAGTTTCCTTTTACTGAAAAATGTATACAACGTTTTGCGTACATACTTTATTACTTTAGTAACAGTACGAGTGACCATAAACTTTCTCTCTCTCTCTCTCTCTCTCTCTCTCTCTCTCTCTCTCTCTCTCTCTCTCTCTCTCTCTCTCTCTCTCTCTCTCTCTCTCTCTCTTAGACTATACAAATTGCAACAATCTCTATACTTGTAAATTAACCACTAGACAATATTTTTGTACTTACTGCATATATATATATATATATATATATTGTTACAAGCACAGGGGTATTCACTTGACCGAGCGGTGTCAAAACCCTGGCGCGAGTCACGCTGGAAGTCATATGTTTTCCCCAAATTTCCAAAGACTTCCATACAACTTGAGTTGTAAAATGGAAAGAAAGACGTGTCTGCTATAATTATTAATCTTTGCTGTAATCAATGGGCGACCCAGAGGAGACAACTTGCCCAAACGTCCATTAACTGCACCTTTACATGGTTTTTCTTCATTATCATCCGTTTTCCGTACCGATAGCTTGTCATGCCATAGAAATTACACCAGTATTCCCTTACTAACTGGGAAATATTTAACTGCGCGACCCTAGGCCAGTCCATCCACAGAATTTCCGGCGTATCACACTCATATACATACGCCAATTTTCCACTATGGCCACATAAACGGTACCTACCAAGTTCCAACTTATTGATTCCATTCTATAATTTACTGATTTCCAACCATAAATGCTGCCTTTCCAATCACACTACTTGTATACACCACTGAATTTTAATATGGACTATGTTACAACAGGGACAGCCATTCGGCTTGTACCCAAAATCACTACTAACGACCCAAGCATGGTTCAAATTCACTAACACTTACTCCAAATTTATGACAATATATATATATATATATATATATATATATATATATATATATATATATATATATATATATATATATATAATGTAATAAATATGGAGTATACGCATTTGATAGCACCCCGTTCTAAGCGAATCTTGGATGTGTGTGATTATTACGATTTGGCGCCATGAAAAAATTCCTAGCCCGAAATAATTAGCCAATTACTAGGAACAAACGTCATGGAATCGAGTGTTAGTGAGTTTGAACGATGCCATGGTTCGCTAGTTGTGAATTTAGATCCAATCCGAATGACTGTCCCTTTAGTAACATAGTCTATATTAAAAATCTAGTGGCGTATAATAGTGTTGTGGTTGAGGTGGCAGTATTTACGGTAGGAAACCTGTAAATTACTCAATGGAATCAATAAGTAGGGACTTGGTAGATACCGTTTATGTGTCCATAGTGGAAAATATATGCATTTATATTGGTGTAATGCGCCGGTAAAATCGTGTATTGACTGGCCTAAGGTGGTGTAGTGAAATAGTTCCCAATGAAAAAGGGGTATATGGCATAACCGGGTAGCGGTACGGAAATCTGATGATTATGAAGAAAAACCCGGCAAATGTACGGTTGATGGACTTATGGCAAGTTGTTTTATCTGTGTTCTTGACTTGATTAGAGTAAAATTTAGCATAAAAAGCAGACATGTCTGGCTTTCCAATTTGCAACTTAAATTGTACGGAAGTCTTTGGAAGATTGGGGAAAACATATGACTTCCAGCGGGATTCGCACTAGGGATTGAAACCGCTCGGTCAAATGAGACCCCTGTACGTGTAACAATACGTTCATAAAGCACTACGAAATTATTTATTTCAACACGAATAACGCTTAATTTCATCACATACAAAACTGATTTTTTTTCTTCTTTGCCATTCGCTTGCTCCCTCTATCCCGACCTTTACCATTCATGTCAAATTGTGTGCTATTCTTCGTAAAAACACTACCTGTAATTGTGATAAAAGTAATCGGTTCATAACAGATGTATAGCTTCGTCGCAAAGCTAACTTTTTCCTAAAGATTTTTTCTTCTCGAAAGATAGCGATAAGTCAGTGACATGAATGATTATATTTTAAAATAATATTATAATAGACCTATTTTCATCCGACTTGTTGACACATGGTTCACAATTGGTTCCACATTAATAAGAAACACACACACAGCATTATGAACACCGTGTCCATAACTACAATATCGTGTCCACAATGTCGCGACGATGACAATCAATAATGCATTTAGTGTACTGTGTATAAAACATATGTTGGTAAAAACATCCCCAATAGAGAATATTTTCACCTTATTTAGCTTGTATGTCTTGTTTAAATGATTATTTAAGGATGTATCCAGAACCCGGTCCCTAGTCGGATGGTTCACAAGTATAGCAATCCGCGTATGTGTGTGTGTGTGTGTGTGTGTGTGTGTGTGTGTGTGTGTGAGAGAGAGAGAGAGAGAGAGAGAGAGAGAGAGAGAGAGAGAGAGAGAGAGAGAGAGAGAGAGAGAGAGAGATTTGTCACGTACAGACCATACATTGAAGGACTGACTATTTGCTTTGAGGGAGTGAGGTTTTTTTAATGCCCGGTTCACAGCTTGAAAAAATATTTCACTAATTCTTAAAGGAAAGAAAGGACCTATCATATACATTATTTTAATCTTATTTTGGAAAATAATAAAATATACACGTCTACCCTGATACGATCGGAACATCACTCGGTAACTTCGCGTGGAAGTACGTGTACTAACTAGCATGTTGTTCCGCGATCAAGGCTAAGCACACACGGTGCACAGGACGATACCACTCGAGAAATTAAAGATGACGGAGATAGAAGATAAAATAGCGTTGTCAATTAAAACGTTCAATTCAGTCAGTTATTTCCTGCTGTGCCGTCGCGGTTTTGTTTGCCAGTATTAGCCACAGATATAAATGAACAACGAGTGTTGTTGTTAGCGTTGTTGGGCTCCGACTTTGAATAACGCAATAATTCGGAATCTCTACTTGTTGCTCTCTTTCTCGAGAAATTGCGTGACTGGGATAATCAATACAAGGAGACAGGGGTCAGGTTTCTATATAAATATTTTATGCCGCAATCAGGGACCTAGTTTTAAAAAAATCATAGAAATCAAATACACAAGTGAGGTTAAAAAAGCCCATACCTATATTAGAACAAAGCAAAAGAATATTATCCACTTAACCAGAGGCAGAGAATTCCTAGCAATTTATACTTGCAATTTTCATATCCAAAGGTAATTTTTGACACCATGCAAAACGGTTAACTAAACAGGCTGATGTAGTTGAAAATAGTTGTTATCCAAATCGTTTTGAGATATTATTCTTAATCCAAACCCATGTGTTTACTGCAATGAGAGGATAGCTCTTCTTCCTAGCTGACTATTGGTATTTCACTATCAACATATTACATAGTACCTATAGATGGTGTACATGCCTGACATCAATTTAAAGAAGAACACAAATATCTAGTTCACAAATATATCCATATCTTTCATTAGTAAAAAATAATAGCTGAACATGCTCCTCCATAGCCTTGAGAAATTTGCCAATTTGCAAAGCTAGATCCTGTCACTAAAATAGAGAGCTGGTGTAGCATTATTTTCATTAAAGTATAAACAATAGAGGATGTTGATAGGGATTTTTTTAAAAAAAATATTTTTGCAAGGAAAAATTTGTGAATAATAAGATTGCAAATCCGTGACGAAGGTTTTTGTCAATAATGGATGCGAGATTTCAAGATGTAGGTTTATGCAATAAGCAAAGTTAGTCGAATTAAAGAATAAAATATTTTTTCTTCTCCCTTTCTTCACAGTTTCCATTGAAATTTAAGATAGGTTGTGACATTAAATCTTGAACAATGTCATCAAAGTACATCGATTATCAATGGTTTTAATGACTATTTCTTAATCAAAATATAAATTGATGATCAATGATTAAAACTCTGAAACTTGTTATCTTTCTAAATTTGGAATAAAATGTATAGGCTTATCAAATTCACTTTGATTTATGCAAATAATTATATATATATATATATATATATATATATATATATATATATATATATATATATATATATATATATATATATATATATGTATGTATGTTGATATATATTGACAATCAATTTTCAAATAAATGCATTGTACGTGTCTTGCAGAGAACATGCTGTATGAATTATGCTACTCTTTAAAGATACATTTTTAAGTTAGAAATCAAGTGGAGAGAAATTTGATGCATTTTTGTAACATGTATCTGTATATATCAAATGTGCTGATGTGGATTTTATCTCAACATATGGCAAGTATATCACTATCAGATATACTATATCACTATCAAGCCCCACCCAGAGTTATATTCTGCCAAGGCTATTGTTCTCCCATTGTTAGGTGCATTCAATACTTCTAAGTTAATAACCTTTCCACACTTGAGTATGAATGTATGTATGTATGTATGTATGTATGTATGTATGTATGTATGTATGTATGTATGTATGTATGTATGTATGACGTGTATGTATGTATGCATGCATGCATGCATGCATGTATGTATGTATGTATGTATGTATGTATGTATGTATGTATGTATGTATGTATGTATGTATGTATGTATGTATGTGTTAAAGTGCTGTCACTAATTGATAAATACATGTATCTGTATATATTATGTACAAAGATAGTTCTGTTATCTCTTGCTTCATACTAATATTGAAGGAAATAGATAAATGTAACCATGTGGATATTTTAACACAGATTTATGTTGTCTAATATCTTTAAAGGAAGTAAGATATATTTAAAAATGCTTTTAAACATAGGACATGCATTTAAGTACTTTTATTTAGTTCATATTACTTTTGCAATGTTCCTATTCAATTTTTAAATTATTCATAAATCTAGAAAGTGATATACGCTGGGTCAGTTGCAGTAGATATGTAGTATGCATACTACTGTTGACAATGAATGTAGCAGGGAACACCATAACAAGGTCGGTAGTATTTATTTCCCTTTGCAACAAGGTTGGTAGATTTTATTTCCCCTTGTCATTCTTTATGTACTACCGTTTATTTTTTTCCCACTCCAATTAACATACAAGTTTAAGATATTAGAATCTGTTATTGGAACTGAAGTGTGCTTGATGTAATAGGAAATGCACTAGAGTTATAGGGATGTAAAAGAATAAGAGGATTTTTAAGGACGGCCATCTTCATTACTGCTAAAATTCTAATCTTTTTCTTTCTTCCCACCAATAATATTCAGACGTACACAATTTCGTTTTTGTCAAATAGGCTGTTGTCTGTGTAGGTTGCCGATTATAAATCTGCACAGACAAAAAGGTACCGAAAACAATTAAGATGAAAGTGTAATAAAAACTATATTTTCCTCTATGTGTCTAATAGAGGGAGATGGAAAGGGAGAGGGGCGTGAGGGCGTCTAGTCCATAGGATTTATCATGAATCTGCAGTTTGTTTCTCTTTTGCAGTCAATATGAAAATAAAGAAACCATGAGCCACTGTTATATATTGCCATTATATAGTATACAGTTTGTCAAATGTACATGCATTATGAAATGTCATGGCTACACCACTCGAATTAATTCTTTAGTTATTTATAAATACGTTTCAAAACGAAAGTAGTTGGGTGGAGCTGCATTTATACATGTATTTGTGGTGCTCCTGGTCAGTTACAAAGTTAATATATAAATGTATAAAGTCAGTTTGCAATATACCTACCTATCATCGCTAGAACCTTTCTTCCCAAGGCGAAGGAAACGGGCCATATTGGTCTTTGATGTCGGCTGTCAGGAAGTAACTTACACCAGTTTATCTTTGCCAGATAGTGCGGCGATAATGCTACAGCATGAGTAGTATATGGGGGCACCGCAGCCTCAATGGAAAATCCAGTCGAAAACAGCTTGGGCTAATATAGCCTCAAGATTTATAGCCTCAAGGGAAAATCCAGTCAAAAACAGCTTGGGGCACTATAGCCTCAAAACAGCTTGGGGCACTATAGCCTCAAAGGAAATTGAACAGGGTGGGTCTATCTAGCCTCAAGGGAAATTGAACATAGTGGGTCTATCTAGCCTCAAGGGAAATTGAACATAGTGGGTCTATATAGCCTCAAGGGAAATATAACATGGGGAATATGATGGGTATAGGGGACTGTAGAGGGACAAGGGAAAAAAAGGGTGGCAATGAAAGCTATTATCTTTTCGAGACTTATGAGTGGCCCTGAAAAGGGCCTTTGGATACTTCTTCTTTTATTTTCTGCCTTTGTTCCACCACCTTTTGATTTTACCAATAATTCCCTTCTTCTTCTTTTCTTCCTCGGGAATCCAGTCAAGATGTCCCATAGCTCTAAACTTCTCTTGTATCTTGATCCAATTGTTATTTAATCTTTCAAAGTCCTCTTTCTTTTTTGGGTTTTCATTGTCCTTTCTTTCCTTTCTCTCCTTACTCCAGTTATCTTTTATCTTCTTCACTTCTTCTAATAGTTCCTTTCTCATCAGTTCTTCAGCTTTCTTGAGCGGGTCCAAACCATTTTGGACATGGGGGTACTCTGTCAAGATATTATCCAAAAAACACTTGACGTTTTCGACAATATCTATTACTTGCTTCAATGTCCCCACTCTAACATAGGGTGGATTAATGCAGCCTCGTAACTTTTTGGCTTCTTCTTCTAGCATTCCTCCTAAGAGCTCCCTGGCTATTTTCAGTCTTTTTGCAAAGTCCAAACTCTTCGCAATCTTCCATTTATGATGTAGTTTTTCCACTTCATATTCCCTGTCTAATATCCAGAAATAGCTGTGTCTTAAATTGTTGAATAAACTTGATGCTTTTGCCATCTTCTATGGTTATTCCGTGGAATGGTTCTAATGTCAGTCACTTTGAGTATATATATCTTAAGCACGGACGTGAAAGTAAACACCCCCTACATTCACTTGTCATATTAGATACTATTCACAAATCCTATTATATACTATCCAAAATTACACCCTATACTAACCACACACACGGGGAAGCAGCCAAAACAAACCATACTATATACTATCCAAAATCACACCCTATACTAACCACACACACGGGGAAACAGCCAAAACAAACCATACTATATACTATCCAAAATCACACCCTATACTAGCCACACACACACGGGGAAGCAGCCAAAACAAACCATACTATATACTATCCAAAATCACACCCTATACTAACCACACACACGGGGAAGCAGCCAAAACAAACCATACTATATACTATCCAAAATCACACCCTATACTAACCACACACACGGGGAAGCAGCCAAAACAAACCATACTATATACTATCCAAATTCACACCCTATACTAACCACACACACGGGGAAGCAGCCAAAACAAACCCTATTATATACTATCCAAAATCACACCATATACCATCTAAATAGAGTCAGTGTTTATAATCACACTACTCCTCTCTCACACCCATTGGCAATTGACATAGTAATTCTTTTCTTGTTATTTGGGTAGCCCTGAGAAGGACTGTTTTTTTAAACTTCAAAATGCACCTGGTTAATGCTGGCATCTCCCAGGTCTAGCCCCACACACACATCTCCTACTCCAATCATTCTCCCAATTCACTCTTGTGATTGGGAGCGCAGAGGGAGAATAAGTGGCTTCACTATCCCAATCTTCTGTTTGAGGGATAGTGAAAGTCTCTTCATTTCTTCCTCTATTCCGCAACCATGGATGCGGCTGAAGTTGTTGCGGCCGAGGCTGTGGTTGTTGCGGTGGGGGCTGTGCCTGTAGTGGACGAACTGGTTCTGGTGAAGGTGTCCTCACCATGGGCTTCACTTCACTAGTTTGCCTCATCATGCGGTGAGGCAAAATTGACATTTTCATTTCCTTCTCCTCTTCTTTCTTTTTACTCTTCTCCTCTTCTTTAATTCTGGTCTCTTCTTCTTCGGCCTCCATTGCAAGCTCGTCCAGGAGACGTCTAGCATTCTCCAGATGCATTTGAAGCTCTCTTAACTTTTGAACTCTGCTCATCTTCTTTGATTCACCAACGATGGGTAGCCAGACTTACTTACTTACTTAATGAGTTTTTTATAGATATAGCCGCCCACTAGGGGCATTTGTATATCTTTTATAGGTGCCATGTCGGCACCCATTTAGGTGGGAGGGGTTGTTAATCCCTCCCTTAAAGTGCTTAAATGCACTATAATTAAGGCGTTCCCCTGAATTACTAAAAAGTAACTATCAGGGGAAATGAAAGCCTATATTGGGGGTGGGTAGGAATGGTACCCACACACACCCACCCCTAGCATCCAATCGAGTTGTAAATAAGGTAGCGAGGGGAAATGTTTCCTCATTTCGCTAGTAATTTTGGTGAGCGGAATCGGCAAAGGTGGAAAGGGTCCAGGTCCAGGAGGCGCGAGCGACACAGCAGCACACACAGGCCACGCAAAGAGACAGACAGCAAGGCGACGAACGCAGCATACACCTGAAACGAAAGAGCCCTACTTATTTCAAATTTAGTCCAGTTTTACTAATGGACAGACCTAACTTCCAATAATGTGTTAGCCACCTGTGCAATTACTCAAATATAAAAGTTGAAGAATTGTTATTTAACATCCTATTGTTCTAAAAATCTAGTACATGAGTGTACATAAATTAAGTCCCTAACAATTTAGAAAATTAAAATGTCTAAACGACATATAGTAGTGTAGTCAATGGTAGTTTGTTTTTAGTTATAAATTTTGCCGGAGGTACCAAAAATAAGTCATATCAGCTTTTTAGGGCCACGGAATAGTTATTCAAAGAGGGGTACTCGTAACCAAATGAGTCCCCTATTTTCAGGCAAATGAAAACACCATTGTAAACGCAGGCTTCGTCGTCGGGGTGCAGTAGGTGAAAGCCACAGAATTGTCTCATGTGGCCTCCTGTATCCCTGCTGGCTGGTTAACTTCTATCTTCTACTTCGCTGAACACTTGGTTGTCGAAATGTAGTCCCCGTGAGTACTCTTCAGTGGTGGTATCGGGTCCCTCCAATGTTGATGGCTCTATGATAGCCTTGTAATCCGGCGGCCATCTTGTTTCCCCACGTGGCACCATTTCTTGTTCAGCTTGGTATAGATTTTACGGTCGTCTATCTTCTTGTGGCTGGAAAATTTTGAAGACTTATTTGTAGTGGAGTTTACTCAACACTACTGCTTCATTACATCTACTCCTATGGGTGCGTTTTTCTTATTTCTTTAGCACTCCTAAATGGTAGCTTATTTCCACACTCACTGGACAGCTCGCCGTCCCGGTCCTGCCTGCTCCGTGTTCACCGCCTGAATGTAGCCAGACTGCTTGCTTGCTTAATGAGTTTTTTTATAGATATAGCCGCCCACTAGGGGCATTTGTATATCTTTTATAGGTGCCATGTCGGCACCCATTTAGGTGGGAGGGGTTGTTAATCCCTCCCTTAAAGTGCTTAAATGCACTATAGATTAAGGCGTTCCCTTGAATTACTAAAAAGTAACTATCAGGGGAAATGAAAGCCTATATTGGGGGTGGGTAGGAATGGTACCCACACACACCCACCCCTATCATCCAATCAAGCAGTAAGGTAGCGAGGGGAAATGTTTCCTCATTTCGCTAGTAATTTGGTGAGCGGCAGCAGCAAAGGTGGAAAGGGCCCAGGTCCAGGTGGGCGTTGACACAGCAGCACACACCAGAGCACGCAGACAGCCAGACAGCACAGCAAAGGACGCAGCCCACACCTGAAACAACAAGGTCATACTAAAGGTCAAATTCAGTCCAGTTATACTAATGGACAAATAACTTCCAATAATGTGTTAGCCACCTGTGCAATTATTCAAATATTTAAGTTGAAGAATTATTATTTACAGTCCTATCATTCGAATAAAACTAGTACATAAGCGTACATATAATAAGTCCCTAACAAATTTAGAAAATTAAAATGTCTAAGCGACATATAATAGTGTAGTCAATGTTAGGTATTTTTGGTCTTAAATTTGCTGGAGGCAATACCAATAAGGTCAAATTAGCTTTTAAGGGCCACGGAAAGTTGTTCAAAAAGGGGTACTCGTAACCAAATGAGTCCCCTATTATTCAGGCGAATGAAAAGATAAATGGCATATATCTTTTCGTTGTACTGCTTTATCCGAGTAATCCGATGGTGACGACTTTTCCGTAGACAGCTGTATTTCAATCAATGATACATTTGTTTCAGACTCCTTAACTCAGCTAAAATATCTAAAAGTACCGTCGTGACCGTTTGATTTTCACTATTTTCTTTCTGTCCTTGGTCTTCTTTCTTCTCCGTTGCTGCTGCTGCTACTGTTTCTTCCTGGTGTTTTCTTCTTGCTTCTTCTTCATGCTGTTGAATAAGAAAAGCTTGTTCTTCTACTTTCTGTTGTTGTAAAAATCGCTCCAATTCTTCTTTTTGTCTTTGTTTAAAATCATCGACGGGTCCATAAGAAGATGCAGAAGGCAACGAAGGTTCCGGAATAAATTCTTGCGATGTTAAAAAATCCACAATATCCCAGTTAAAATCCACTTCTTCTGGATGTAGATTTGTCATGACTTTAGTAGTCATTGCTGTCCCAAGACTTGCTGTCTCCACTCCTGGCTCACTCCAATTCATTGTCTTCTTACTGTCCGCCATGATTGACAACTCTCTCGAATCAATTGACTGCGCACAGGCGTTAGTGTCTCTATATAGAAAAGGTTACGTCACAGACTGCTCTCTTCCGATTGGATGGTTGTGACTGACTTTTGTAACGCACGTTTGGATTGGTCGATACACTCAATCCGTTTCGATCCGCTCTTCCCCTATAAATAACCGCAGTACACGGTATTCACTTCACCTGTTCTCATCACAAGATGTGGACTAACGTTGAATCGTCAACCCTTGTGTCAAGTATGCTGTTTAGGACTGACATACCCATGTATGTCAGATCATCATGGAGTGTCATTCATATGACGGAGACAGCCTTTTGGAAGAGAAGGGTCTACGTGGAAAGACAAGGTTGCTTGAAGAGAGTTCTCTTCTATGGACCCACAGTAAGGAGAAGTTTAAGGAAGAGAAGAAGATCTGTGAGATGTCCTCTGTGTTAACAAGACAACGTTAACATTACACATAACGGCCCTTTTCAGGGCCACTCATAAGTCTCGAAAAGATAGTAGCTTTCATTGCCACCCTTTTTTTCCCTTGTCTACAGTCCCCTATACCCATCATATTCCCCATGTTATATTTCCCTTGAGGCTATATAGACCCACTATGTTCAATTTCCCTTGAGGCTAGATAGACCCATTATGTTCAATTTCCCTTGAGGCTAGATAGACCCACCCTGTTCAATTTCCCTTGAGGCTATAGTGCCCCAAGCTGTTTTGAGGCTATAGTGCCCCAAGCTGTTTTTGACTGGATTTTCCCTTGAGGCTATAAATCTTGAGGCTATATTAGCCCAAGCTGTTTTTGACTGGATTTTCCATTGAGACTACGGTGCCCCCATATACTACTAGCATGTTAGGAAACGATGATTTAAATCTCTTAGTTGGTGGTTGTGTGGGTGTTCGTGTGTTTGGGAGCAGTTGTAGGGCACGATTGACTTTCTGAAAAATGATTGTGGCCATTATATCAGTTGAAACAAATAAAATATCATCAGAGAAAAGATGTAAATTATCCCACCCAAAACCCACCCCACCATATCAATTTTAGGTCAGAAACACAACAAATACACAGTCCATACAGGCCTATACATGAAATTAACGCATCCGTTGAAGGACGTTTTTCATGCTAATATTAAAATGTATGTATTTCAGGTATAAATCTTTTTAAAGTTTGTGATTCATTATCAAATAAATACGATTAACCCTTGGAAAGAATACATGTAAAAGAAATTAAAGTATGAAAAGATACAAAGGTGGGCCTGGCATTGAAGATTACATATGGAGCGGATATAAAAATGAAGGTTCCTTACATACAAGTTTTGACGCATCTCATGAATTGGAATACTTCACGGATCACAACAACCCTCAGTTTTAGCTGACAACAACAACAACAAAAATAAAAAAGAACAACAAATAAACTACGATATAAATTTATTCAGTAATTTGATGTCAGGTTAAATATTCATTTGATAACATTTCATTGTATTGGATAAGGAGAATAGAAAATACCTGGCATTTTTAAAAATTATTTCTAGAACATCTTATTGCTGGATTAACTCGAAAATTGGCACAAAACCCTACTTCATTAAATCTCTCCTATTTTTAAAATGTCTCTTTTTGTCCCTAAATAATTAGTTCTAGACTAGACCCTGAATTTTCATATGGCTATCAAGTTACTTTACAAACATTTTTGGGGCCCCGAGGGGTCTTATGTGCTCACCGTTACGGATCACTGCCATCTCACCTCTGTCTGCGTGGGCCAAAGTGGGTATGTGAGAAAGATTGCCAGTAGCTGCTAGTGGGTTGGTGGTTCTTTCTGGGGCTTTCCTGGGTTCTTTCTCCACCATTAATACTGGCCGCCATGTATATCCTCTCTTGTGCTGAAAATGGCGTTAAAAACTACAATAACAACAAACATTTTTTATAACACGGATCCGGATTTAATACCAAGTATTTATGTTTTATATTATAGATCAGAACTGTAGCCAAGTGAATAATGATTATACACAATATTCAATTTTTATGCTATTAATGCTTTTAATCTTAGAGCTGTTTTTTCCTCTTCACTTTGATGTTGCTTTTTTTAAAACAGGAAACAATTATTCTCCATTTACAAAAACTTGCAATTTAATAACACTCTTACTTATGTGTTAACAATTATTAATAATAATCTCAATAATAAGATTTAATGGCGCCATTGGCTTTATTTCTCATCCGCTAATGGGGTTTCGATAATTTTTCTATCGGTTGGGCTGGGTCACGCTAACAGGCAAAGTCAACGCAAAATGAGTCGTGCATTCTTTCACGTTGTGTCTGTTGCAAAATACAGTCGTACATTCATTCTATCGCGTTTGTTCTATTGCAAAATACAGTCGTGCATTCTGTCACATTAGCTTTGATATAAGGGAGTTAAGCAATCAAATTCATTCCAGTTATGGAGTCATTCTTTCTTTTTGTGTTCCTGTTTTAAGTCTACATACGTGTTTTATGTTATACTTAGATATCATTTTTGAAGAACCATATTTGTTTGGACTGTTCAGTGGAAATAAAATTGCTCATTTTGGACTACATTATTCTGGAACAATGATAAATTCAGAGGAAATCTAGAAGATGCCATTTTCACGACGTCATGGATTTTGGAAGACTAGTAGTTTTCCAGTTTTGAAATGTGTAAGAAACGTTTCATTCATTTGGGGCTTTCACAGAACTTTATAAGGATTATATTGGATGCATTTCATAATACTCTAAGTTCCTCTCACATTTTCAATTATGACTGATAATTAATTTGGTTGTTACATTTGATAAAACTTGTTGGTTTTGCTTCAGCCTGTTACTTAGTTTGTGACCATGTAGTCATAACAAAAGTTGGAGGCTCGTCCGAGACACGTATTTCAGAGAAATTGAAATTATTTTGAGCCTTACATTGTTTGTATTGTATACATTTTTCTAGTCCTGCTCTTTTACATTTACAAAGAAAAGAAACAAACATTCACAACGTCAACTAAGTTGAAACCTTTAGGTATTTTAATATAAAAAAAATCCACTCAGGAAAGAGTTAGATGGCTTGATAAAGGACGAATGGCTCCAACGTGCCTGACAATGTGATATTTCAGATGGCAAATACATATTTGTTAAAGCTTTATAAAACGTATTTGGTACAAAATAATATTTTGCATAAAAGTGCATTGGTTTTCTTTAGTAAGTCAAACTTTGGCTCTCACTTGCAAGATACGGAATCGAAACTAAAGTACAAGATTGAAAAGGAATTAACAAACTTGATCTTCAAATGCAGGAAATAGAAATAGAGAGAGATAAATTTAATAGGAAGAAAAGAAACCAAATGAAAATGCAAAACGAAGAGATGCAAATGTAGGAAACAGAATGAGAGAGACAAATACAGAATAAGAAAGAGAGAGAGATAACGTCAAACAGAAGAGGTGCATATTAAATTACAAATACAAAACGAAGGACAAAAGAGAGCAAAACAATTAAAATTAAAGTAATTAGAACTGACAACCATTGAATGAAAAGGATTAGACAAACGTAGACATCTCATATTAGTCGAAGAGTTTAGGAACTGTGTCCATAGTGAAGTAAAAATAAAACTTTAGGAACACAAGGCAGATACAAGAAAAAATGCAACTCTTGCAGCTGATAAATATTCCATGACTCACAAAGTTTCATTTGGCAACAGGTTTTCCCTTCAGCAGATGGTTAGTAAGAAATCAAATCAGACTCAGCAGAACACTGACAAATTTCAGTATGGTATAATTAATAAGAATCCAACGTCAAACTTTACCTTGACGAAACGTTGCTCTTGCAGCTTACAAATATTACTTGGCTAACAAAGGTTAATTTATCAATACGTTTTTCTCTCAGCAAATGGTTAGTAAGAACGTCTGAAAAACTGATCGGAAATCCTTATCTATTCTTAAGTGTATGTATTGCAAGTAAACGGGGCACATTATTTCTGAATGCTTCAGTTGGAAAAAAGCAATAAAATAAAGACAGGGCAGTTCCATATACTCATGTTTCTCATAGGTGAAGGTCATGATCGTGTATAGGATAGAGTAAATTTGTGGGGTCAAACAATCCCCATTCTTATTCTATTATGGAGAATTATGAACCATTCGTGTCGAAGGTTTCTATATCACTTACAGGGGATTTAGCCAATTCTATCCCTCTGAAATTATTAAGGCACTCGTTAGTCTACTGTTATATTGTTCTTTGCACATTTCTGGGAACTATGTTAGTATATACACAGACTCCAAAAAGTGAATAGTGTCATAACAACAGACTTATTTCAGATTCCATGAATTGAATTGATGATTGTATTGTTAGAATCAAAAAGACAAAATATGTCACCAAAATTGACCTGGTAAAAGGATGTTTGCAGATTCCACTTACGGATTGAGCAAAATAATGTTTGGCCTTTGCAACTCCAGATAGCATTCACAAATACAAAGTGATGCAATTTGGTATGAAGAATTCTGCCCAACATTACAGCTTGTAATATACACGATAACATCTCGTATGGATAGTTGTGATGCACACATAGATGACATCATTATTTAAAGCTATTCATGGAATGATCAGCTGGAATCTATCCAAAAAGTTCTTCGTTTGCTTGAGTGAGGCAAACTTGACAATTGATTTCAGTAAAAGTGAGTTTTACTTAGCTTTTGTTATCTTTTTCAGAATTTTTTGAATTGCCAGTTATTATCAGTAAAATGAAAGTGATGCGATTTTTGGGTATGAATATATATTGTCCGAAGTTTGCTCAAATGGTTTCTTAATTGTTGAGCCCCTGACCAATATATATATATTGTATGAAAACCAATTTGTATAAGTCTGTCAAATGTCAGAAAACGTTAGATACATTAAAGGACATACTTAAAAGTGCATCAGTTTTATCAGCTCCGGGTTTGGATCAACCTTTTAAGAAGCATGTTATGCAAGTGATGTAAGGACTGGTGGCTTATCAACTCATAGTGACAAAAATGGTGTGGATAATCTAGATTGTTATTTTAAACAAAAAATTAAGTATAAACTAGAAAAATATTCAACTGTAGAGAAGGGGTGCATCGTTCAATTTTCGGCTTACACCACTCTGAAGTGTACAATATATATGTCCCTTCTCCGATTATGGTTTTCAGTAATCACAAGCCCCATACTTTCTTCATCAAAATGAAGGAACAACATATCATCAAAGATTGTTGAGACTGCGTTTGATGTTGCAAAAATACAATATCCATATTCGACATAAGCGAAAAGAGAAAGATTAATCGCAAATGTACTTTCATGTATCTAAAAGTTTTATAAAGGTTTGTTTTTACAAATGTTTTATAATTCATTAATACATTTTTTTTCCTGTAATCTCATTTTTATCACATCTGTTAGATTATTAAGGATAAAGAAAACTTTATTGTATAAATCTTTATTTCCTCTTATAAGGAGAGGTGTTATGTATATAAATTATTTTTGTAACTCCTGGCACATGTTTTACTCTTTTCATTAATGTGTATTCATGATTTTAAAGAATATATTTTATTATAAAGTTGTATACGTGAACTGTCAGTGGTCATTTCCAGCTCAGTTTTGGTTTCGGATTTCCATTGTACATGTGCAAGACAGTATCATGATATTTCTAAAACACATCAGTGCAGGATAGCGCATGTGGCCACGTGGCTTGAGCGTCCTCTTCGGATGCGGCACGTTGTGGATTCGATCTCCGGCCGAGTTATACCAAAGACTTACAAAAATGGTACTAACCGCTGGAATCGCATGACAAATAATACTTCCTGTTCAGTACCCACGAATGTAGTTTTATTCTTTTTTTAAGAACATTTTTCCTCTCTCATTTTGGTGGTGACAGAAGAGTTATATTGATACATTTTTGGAAATGATTTGAAGGTAATTGTTTATTCTTGAGAATATGAGCTCTGAGAGTTGTTGTCTGTGTGCATTTCGGCAACAGTGCAGTTTGTAATTAGACTTTAATGATGAACCGGAAATCTGTGTTCATTTTACATGCTGCTCTGTTTACAGTGCAGCCACTGAAACAAAACATAACATGAACAGGGTGTGACATCATGTCACATGTCATCGACATGATGCCTCAGTGCTAGGCATCGCTATAAACTGCCACATTGCAGACATCGTAGCTATATAGCTGAAACATTGTTAAAGCAAAGTTAAAATAAAAATCCTCATCATGCATTACTGTGCAGAATCATAATGGTCATAGTCGATTATATGTTTGCACTGGAATGCTGGCGAAAAGTTCTTTGCGTGTTCGTAATCTTTTTCTGAAATACCTTCACATGATAGTGATAAATAAAACTTCGGTCAGTGTCAACTGAGTTTCAGGAACTTTATTCCAAACTTTCATGTACTCGTAGGGATACACACCTTTTCTCGTCAAGAGGTCTGTAATTGGCGTACTATTACCCATATTACAGCATTGACGAGTGATTCAGAAGTTTTCCGCCGTTAGATTCTTTACTAACTTGTCAATGTACCAATCCATGAACTGTATTGAATCGATGACCTACAATTATCCCAGCTGAAACGTCATGTATTGTTCCGTGTTGTTCGGGATCATGCTTAAAGGTAAATCTGATTGTGTGACAACTGTTTGCATTATATAGTGACCATTGTATTTATGAAACACCACATGAATTTGGGTTTGTTGAGTTCCATTCGAATGTTGTAAATTACACGCGTTTTGTGTGTGTGCATCACAAATAATATAGCAGTGATCTAAAGTATGGCTGTTGAGAAGTAAGTTTTTTCTTCAAATACCAAGTGTGACCGAATAGCCGCATGAAACTCACGAATGTTATCATCAGTTCTGATTGATTCTGCTGTCGAAATGAATCAATTTTGCCGTGAAATCTGCGAAATACCTCAACTGTCTTAGCGAGCTTGTATTCTGGGCACAATAAAGGACCGTCGTATTTGTTCTATCATCGCATCGAACTAGAACATAACAAAATCCGAATGGAGTTTGTTCCACAATTTTGACTATGTTATCAATGTCAGGTGTATTTGTTTCTAAGCTAGCATTGGTTTATACCGATACGTTGCGGCAATCAAAAACCACGTAGATGATATATGGAACTTTCATATTTTGTTATATATCAGTAAATTGGAAGTGTTTGTCCCAGATTCAGTCATATTTGTACACCGTTGTTATCACTAACATCACCACAGTAAAAGCATGACTGATTATCAGTTCTTGAGTGAGTCTTAGATACACCTCTGCATGGACACTTTTCACCGTGATGATTACTGTACCGGTTAAGAAGTCGAGAAAGATTCTATATCCATATATAGTACAATAATGATTCTGATTTTTTTTTCTCATTGCACTCAGCATCAACTAATCAATTTAGGTTGGGTTCTGTACAGGGGGGAGATCGTGTCAGCGGATAAAAACCTTCTATCGTAACTGAACACATTCAAATTCGTATTTCGGTTGAGTGTTTCACATTGTTCCGTATGGCTTTGGTAACCTGCACGGGATGCTCAAGACCACCAAAGTTAAGTTTACCCAGGAGTTTCTGATACTTTCGGGTCAAGATTTATTGTGATTGACATGATATACCGCTGTGGCAATTGTCCATTCACAAATGCAATTATTCAATTGGTTTACTTTTATAGCCAATGTTGGCGGTACCAAGTCTGATGTTGGTATGTAACTGGATCCATGAAACAGCTTATAAGGTGGAAAATAGTACTCTTTTAGTGAACCTTTTTCAAGAGTCCATTCCGATCTTACACTGTGTATTTCTCAAGCGTTTCACTAATATTTTCAATGCCTCTGCCAATTTTATTGATAAGGCTTCTCCCGTATCCGTTCTGGATTACGCCAGTACACTGTGAATCCACGGAGTAGTAGTATTGGGTTTATATCCAGGCTTATCGTGGCCATCAACCAAATGCGCATTCAGAACCCAGAATGACCCCAGCATGATCAACGTGTGCAACCCCTTTACTTTCCCAGGAATCATATTTGTCAATAGATGTTGAGCGTCTTTGCCAAATGTGTATGTTGGTGGGTAAATGACAACGTCATTTTCCAAATCATCACTATGTTTTCTTAATGTGACTGTCTTTGCAGGAATATACTAAGCCTCTACAGTAGTGATAACAGAGTCAAAACGAAGATTGTATTAATCCTCAGTACGAAGACGGTTTTGATCATACTTGTCAACCACTGCAAGGACGTCGGCATTTCTCTCACCTCTGGGTATTAAATATAATGCTCACGTGCATAGTCTTAGATGTTATACTGTTAGGGGTATTTAATTAGTGATGGTTGTTGCTGTTGCTGATGTCACTGTGATAACCGGTGGTGTTGGCGGCAAATAATATGGGTTTTAATGAATCAAGCATTCCTGCTTTTAGCATACAACTTTGTATGTAAATTCCGTTTTGTCGTCGGGAGAGAGAGAGAGAGAGAGAGAGAGAGAGAGAGAGAGAGAGAGAGAGAGAGAGAGAGAGAGGGTATCTTTGTTACTGATAATTTTCTTACGAACTTTTGGTTCTTTATCAGGAGCAGATACTGAGATCGATTCATTCATATTATATACGTAATATATTTCTGTTTGGTTGGTGTTTTTGTTGTTGTTGTAATTGTGCTTGGGCAGCCGCACGTATTTGTGGTTTCTTTTCTTTGTTTCTAAGCGCTGTACGGTACTCACAAACAGATCAAAAAGGCTGACAAAGTTAGATAAGTGATTTGACTCTAAAACCACATTTAAGGCATCTTGTTGTCCCTAGGCCATCACATGATATGTGCGTACAGAAACAAGCACGCACGTACACACGCACGTACGTACGTACACAAACACGTACGTACGTAGACAGATCAACGTATGTACCTTTGAACAAACACACACACTTACGTGTGTGTGTATGGACGTACGAACGAACGTGTGTGTGTGTGCATACGTGCATGTATATGTGTGTGTACTTACGTACGCGTGTGTGTACGTACGTAGTACGTACGTGATTGTGATTGTGTTTACGTACGTATGCACATAAATGTGTGTGTGTACATACGTACGTGTCTGTGTACGTACCTGTGTGCGTGTTTGCATGTGCCTACGTACGAGTGTTTGTACGTACGTATGTACCTGTGTGTGCACGTGCGTACGTGCGCGCGTGTGTCTGTTCATAAATAGGTGTTGGTGGGTGTGTTTGTGTGTACATACGTATGGGCGTATGTCTGTGTGTGTACGTACGAACGTACGTAGCAAATTGTAATGTGCAAATTGATTGCACTCTAAAAATGTAACTACCTAGCTGCGCATATCAGTCACAGCTAGTATATATTATAGAGCAAATTCTCTGTAAACATTACATTACAACGAGTTTTGTGAGGAAGCTTACCACTTGACAGAAGTAGAATCTTGAGCTACAGAGGTAATTTAAATTTAACATTGTGTTCTTATCGCTATTCATTTTATATGACAGAATTATTCATATATTAGATGTTTTAGTATGTATTTTAAATTCTATAGAGCTAATATCTATGTTATACAGCGCCATGATATTAGAAATAATATAGTCTGCTTCGAGATAGCTATTGGTTGTAACCGAACAGACAAATTGAATTTAATTACACGCTACATGCATTAAACGTTTAATGTAAATAGGTAACGAATTCGAATGCGCGCATGCGCAACATATATGAATGTAGAAGTATTTAACTGTGGCATATGTATTACACGGTTAGTTGTTTTAATTTTAGCTGCCTTGTGTATGTGCTGCTTTTAAGTATGTTACCTTTTCTATGGTTGGATAATGCTTTATATATTGTTACACGCACAGGGGTATTCACTTGACCGAGCGGTGTCAAAACCCTGGCGCGAGCCACGCTGGAAGTCATAAGTTTTCCCCAAATTTCCAAAGACTTCCATACGACTTGAGTTGTAAAATGGAAAGAAAGACGTGTCTGCTATAACTAATAATCTTTGCTCTAATCAATTGGCGACCCAGAGTAGACAACTTGCCCAAACGTCCATTAACTGCATCTTTGCATGGTTTTTATTCATTATCATCCGTTTTCCGTACCGATAGCTTGTCATGCCATAGAAATTATACCAGTATTCCCTTACTAACTGGGAAATATTTAACTGCGCGATCCTAAGCCAGTCAATCCACAGAATTTCCGGCGTATCACGCTCATATACATACGCCCATTTTCCACTATGGCCACATAAACGGCACCTACCAAGTTCCAACTTATTGATTCCATTCTATAATTTACTGATTTCCAACCATAAATGCTGCCTTTTCAATCACAATACTTGTATACACCGCTGAATTTTAATACGGACTATGTTACTGAAAGGGACAGTCATTCGGCTTGTGCCTAAAATCGCTACTAAGGAACCCAGCATGGTTCAAATTCACTAACACTCCTCTCTGTGATGTTTGCTCCTACTAACTGGCTAACTATTTCGGGCTAGCAACTCCAAATTTATTACAATATATATATATATATGTGTGTGTGTGTGTGTGTGTGTGTGTGTGTGTGTGTGTGTGTGTGTGTGTGTGTTTTGATGATGTAGAGTCGCAGAACTCTGTGTAGTTTCTTGTGACGTATACGCTGTATCTGGCGACGTTGTTTCGGAAGAGTGTATTGGTGTTCTCGATGCGAGGGACCATGGCTTCGTGACCATGGGGTCTGTGTTAAATGTGATGCCTCTCGAGGGATCCTTCAACAGACAGGGAGGAATGGACCATGACTCCTTGACCATTGACTTGAGCGGGTGGAACCGGAGATACATCTTGAAAGTCAAATGGGCGCCACGATAGTTATAAAATATGTGTTCCATGTTATTGCTATTGCCATCTGAGCAAAACGTTCACATTTTACATATCAAAGTCGTTATATGAACGATAAATTCATAATTTCACGTTTACATTGCTAAATCGTTAATTGAACGATAAATTCATAATATTTCATTTACATTGCTAAATCGTTACATAAACGATAAAGTCATAACTTACATGATTTTATCTTGTTAAATCGTTATATGAACGATATATCCAAAATTATAGGCACTTATATCTCAATCTTGTTATACGAGCGATATATTCGTAAATTCATACATATACTTGTATTTTTTGATCAGGTTATAAGACGTTATACACTTTAAAATCCTTTCGTTAAAATCATCCTTTGAGTATTTTCGTTGAGTTATTTGTTGTTGATAGTTCCATGCTAGGAACTTTCTACTTATGTAAGTCTGTGTGTGCTTGTGTGTGTGTGTGTGTGTGTGTGTGTGTGTGTGTGTGTGTGTGTGTGTTTGCATGTATGTATGTGTATAGGTATATATGTATATTTCATTTGTATCTGTATATTGCATTTATATATATATATATATATGACTGTAGTGAGGTAATTTATGTGTTTCTAATCTGCATTATTTTCTGCATCTTTTACATATCGGTCATTATTAAAATTTTGCTATTGGTTTTCCTCATTCCTTAATGTTGTTACTAAAATGATAATAAAATGTAATCACTACCGGAAACAAGAATTTTCAGGTGCAGCTGATTATAAGTGTTGGAATGTTTTCCACATCTCCTTTTTATCTTGATGAACTTTATATGAATGAACATTTAAATTTTGAATCTAACAATATATAAAAGTCAAATATCATTTGCAGCGTATTTATTAAGGCTCACACGCAGGCGCATTTGTCATCATGCCTAACAGTAAGCGAATCTCACACAGTCTAGCGGTAAAATTAGTCAGTTCCAAAATGTAACTAAATATACAAAATGTTTTCATATGGTTTAGCTTTTACGATTCAATTCTGAGACGAAACATGTGCGATTCTTAATAAATAGCAAAAACGCTTCTGACAATATTATGAACTTCAAATTTAATACAGATTTATTTTGTAGAGAAATTTCAGAGAACGATTGCTGATACAAAAGTACAAAAAAAATACAAAAAAAATATTTATATTTGGAGCAAAATTATTCTGGACATGTCATTTCCATTAGGTAGAATTAAGGATAACAAATTTTAATGTAGACCAGTGCTACATGAATCCAGGTCATATTGAGCTTGGTTTGTTGGGGGTTGGGGTGAAATATTCCTTATAACACATCTATGCACAAAGGTAAAGGATAATAGTGTCTTAAAAAATTTGTTTAAATTGGTTGCAATAGCGCACTAGGGCATGAAATATAAGTATGAGTCACTTAGGTTTTCCTGATAAGGTTTGTGCTAATTATGAGCAGCAGAGCGGTGAATCGGACAACTCTTTGAAGGAGTCCATTTGTTAAACTTAAGCCTCCTTACACAAACGAAAAAATAATGTCAAAAAAGCTTTTAAACAAGAGAGTTTCTCTCCAAAGTGTCTTGGTAATGTTATTCGGAGGTTAGTTTCAAGAATGTCTTTCCAAATAGCACCAATTGCAAAAAAATTATCGATGATGTTATTGGCGTAACGGTTCCTGGTGATATTGGTAATATTGCCGGTAGGGCGTTTTCTGCCGTCATGGAAAAACTAGCGCGATTAATACGATGAATACCGCAGCCAGTAAAATTACCATCCAAAGAACTCTTCCCCGCGATTGTCAGTAAAATAATAAACCAAGCCCCTGTTCAAAAACTAGCAGCCTTGATGAATCAAGTATCGGATCAACTATAAAAAAAATATTTCTGCAAATTTAATAGCAGGAAGTGGTTTGACAAGGTCAGCGAGATCACGATTTAGATCGAGAAATATATATAAAAAAAATTCAAAATCACCGAACATAGCATTTGATATAGACGCACCAGTTCTCAAAGATGGATCTGTAGCAGATTATCAATTTTATTCTTATAACGCAATACAGCGAAATAGTCGATCAAGAATTGAACTTCAAGTTCTGGATACAAGTAAATACTTCCTACCCGCTGAAGCATTTATTGAAATAGAAGGAGAACTTGTGATGGATAATACACGATATGCAGCGCATTCGCGTGTTGGTTTTGTTAATAACGGTATTATGGCATTATTTAGTAGCGCTACATATATGTATTATGGAATGGATATTGAATCCATTCAGCACGATGTCGATGTTGCCACAGAAAGTTTGGGGTTAGCGAGGTATTCTGGTGATTTTACAAGGTTAGCAGGTCCATCAATGATGTCTGCAAAGGATATTACTGATAATGTTCAGTATATAAAAGTAAGGACACCACATAATTTTGCAGTTGCTGCACATTCAGTTGATTTTGAACATGAACCTAGACCAGGTGCTACTTTTGATATTAAAGGAGGTGTTAATGCTAATTACAACCTGGAATTTGCAACACGCGCAGCAATGTTGTCAGGTGATCGTAAATTATTTTCATGTGATATTACATTGTCCCATATATTTGGTTTTGGTAGAAATGAAAGAAAGGTTATATTTGGAGCTGAACACACAGTAGTCCTTGTAAGAAAAAATGATGATAATGATGAGGCAATCTGGCGAGGTGCTGATGTTGATGATGCTGGCAGAGTAAATATAACAAAGTAAATATAACAAAACTCTCATTGTAGATGCCAGTAATGACTGCAGCGATCGCTGCAGAGGAAACATTACTCTCATTTAAGGATACTGGTGGTAAATCATTGTTATCATGGCTAACAGTGAAGACAGATATTATAGAGAGCACTATTAATGGTATACTTACTTGGCATATGGCATTACAACAGGATGTTTATGCACCGCGACATATATTTGTTGCGGTACAGGATAAAACACGCTTCAATTCAATTAAGATATTTTACTTAATTATGGACAAAACCAAATAGCACGCGCGTATTATCGTTTGTTCACATTTATGGGACGTGATCTGAATGTGTGTGTGTGTGTGTGTGTGTGTGTGTGTGTGTGTGTGTGTGTGTGATTGGGATTTTTAACGTAGCTTTAACGATTTTTCAATCATATCGCTACGATGTCTGCAGTGTAACAGTGTGGAAGTTTATAGTGATGTCTAGCACTGGGACAACATGTGGCCGACAAGTATCATGATGTTCCACCCAGTCATATTATCCTGAAACAAAGCTGACAAGTCCTAACACTAACCTCATAATGCTGAACGCCAAGTGAGGTAGCTATTAGTACCATTTTTGTAAATCTTTGGTATGACTCTGCCGGAGCTCGAACTCACGACCTCTCGCTTACGAGGCGGACACTCTAACCACTTTGCTACTAAATGTAGATACTGGTCTGCAAATATCACAATTAGATTTTAAAAACTTATATCCGATTTATTACTTTGCATTGAAACATCTTGATTTAACCAAAGTGTTGTTGATATACACGTTTGAGCTCGTGTAACTCGGGGTGGTATCGCTGAGTACAGAGCGATCGCCGTTAAACTCGGTGATAAATCGATGTTACTCGCAGGTATTGGTGGACGAATAAGGGTCTTTGATGCACCAGTGGAAAATCTATAACGCAATTAGATCACTCGTATTATTATAAATGTCGGATTGTCACGTTAGTGTTACTCTGACTCCTAGTCAGATTTAAAAGCTAGAACCAGATTCGACTAAAAGATGAGGAACAAAAAAAGCACTAAAACACGATCACTGGTGGTTAGAATAAAAAGTTAGTGACAATACGTCAGCTTAAGCATTGTAATGATGAGTTTGAAAAATAAAGAATGTCTTCATCTCTCTCTTTCTCTCTCTCTCTCTCTCTCTCTCTCTCTCTCTCTCTCTCTCTCTCTCTCTGCGAGTGCTTTTTCGGATCAAACCAAATCAAGTGTTATATTTCCACTTCTCGCGGCCATATCAGCATTGATTGTAGCTGCCTCGAAAGCCGCCGCTCTCGCAGCAGTCGGAACAGCGGTATGAATGGCATTAAAGAAAGCAACAGGGTGAAGATGCAAAAAAAAGGAAAATGTCTGAGACTTCCGGGAACTTATTTAGGGCACTCCGTTTAAAAAAGGGTCTGAGATTTCCAGGAACTTATCTACACTGAATTTAATAACACCGTTGTCGAATTTCAATTTAATGGATGCTGTTAAAAGATTAAATTTAAAAATACTTCAGATGTGTTTTCATGCGAGATAAGTTACCTAAACATCCAAATAACGCTGAAACGTGTATTATTAATTTTTAACAGCACTGGACCCGGACCTAATTGGAAAGAATACGCGATTGATCCACGTGGAATTGTTTATTTCGAGTCGTATGGATTACCACCGCCGAGAGAATTTATGTATTATATAAATCTATTACAAAGTGCTCCAGTTTGGGTTTTTAACGCTACCAACACAAAAATTAACCGATCCACCAATATGCGGCAGCGTAGTTATTGCTGTTCTTAGCGCTATATCAAAATCAACCAAACCACATCGTAAAGACGTACAGTCAGCGTTACAACCAAAGACTTCACTTACAAAATTAATCTAATTAGAATGGTGTATATTTACGGGTAATCTATCTCGAAACGAAAAACCACTGAAAGAGTATCAAGCGAAAATGTGAAGAAAAACAATCATTACCGACGAATTTTCAGAACTGTTAAATCTAACAAATACGGACACAAACAAAATGGTTATATTTCAGGATAGGCAGAGAAAATTAAAAACGAGTAACCTTTTCTTGAAGGAAATTATAGTTAAACTATAGGAAGCACCTGAAAGCTCCATAGCCATATTTGATTCCAACGGAGGAATTAATCCCGGTATTACTATGTCAGCTATATCGGATAATATTCACGTGCGAGTACAAAAATCCGTTGAGACAATAACACGCGAACTCAACATGAACTCGAATAAAATAACCACGTTTGGTGATCCAACATCTGACAAGGATGCGGTGAAATAAATGTATGTAGATACCGTGGACAATAAAATATCAACGCTGCGGGGTGAATATGATGTTCATGGAAGCGCGTTTGCAAATTTCCGTAGAAATTTAAGAAAAATTAATGAAACCGCGGATAATTTCTTTGGAAAACCGTCAAATATCCCCATGAAATTCTCTGATATCAAGACGAGCATTGATACGATTAAAGAAACACAGGATGCTGTCTTTCGTGATTTTCTTGCTATCGCTGATAGATTTGATAGGATTAAAATACCGCATAAGGAAAATATCAATCCGGTACAATACGGATCTTTCACCTGGACACTTTAAAAGGGCACCATTCCATTTACTGCATCTATCCGAGGTATCAATAGATAAACCGTAATTTCACCGTTAGATTTTAATGTATCATCTTTTACATCTTCTGCTGCTAATAGTGTAAGTGCAATAATAGAAGATGGATCCACTGAAACATTTATAATATCCCCCTGATATGGTAATTTAGCATCAGCGTCAATTGTATGGTACGTAGAATTCGTAATTGATTCAAATAAATACTATAATGAACGTCCAACAGTATAGATAGTGTGCGAATTACAAAATAAACTAAAACGTCTCATTGACGTATATACGGTAAAAAAAAAAAAAATATCGTAGGCGTATTGCCGCAATTGATATAATTGTATACTCGGTGTCAGATGTTATTGCTGCAACTAGTTTATTTATATTAACCACCATATGGATTGTCCCAGAATTTGTACAAATTTGTTTTTTAGTGTTGCTAATATAATTGCAATTAAAATGTTCACATGCAGTCAAAATAAACTAACCGAGTATATAATTAGACCGCTACGGCTTCATTTTCCCAATTATCATTATTACTGTCAAAGAGTCATAACGACGAAATAATATCAGATAACGAGTTCACGGCGATGTTTAATATTTACAACGATACAATGACGTCTGATTTAGAAAATAATAATAATAATATAATAATATCGCCCGAACCATTGCAACAGATAGCCGCGAACACAACACCGTCAAAGACATCAAAGATCTCAAAAAACGCGACTAACACCGAATCAAGCGTAAATTGTTCAACTGCATTTTTACCCGTAAAAGAAATTGCATGCGCTCAATTACGAGTATTATATACTGGGCCAAATATCCATTCAAAACTATTCGCGAGCAAACAACCTAATATTTCAATAGTATTTGCAAATAAAAATGAACCAGATGGAACTCCTAATTGGTTTATTGTTTTTATTCCAAAGGTAAGTTATCAAATCGAACAAATGAATGGTGAATTCCATCGTAGAGTAAAATCCATTACAGGAAAAATATCCAAAATCGCGGATATATATCAATCATCGATTAGAACCGTCTTAGAATTGTCTGAAATTCCACCACTATTACATGAAGTTGCTAAGGCACCAGTACCAGCGAAGTCTGGTTATACAACAAATGCAAAGTCCATTATACAAGGATAGTTTACTCGACATAAACCGTGCAACGTTGGGTAGTGATTTGCGCATCAGTGCTGAGGCTAACATATGGCGGTTGAGATTTATTTTTGAACGAATTCAAACATGGTTTCGGACCTAAGCTTCCTCGTCGCACACTTTGTGAATGGTATCCTTAGAATTCATTTATGCATGATTTTTTCAAGGAATTATATATCCTATCATCAACCACTTACACGTATGTTTTGTTTGAAACATTGTATATATTAAATTTTAAATTTAAATACTTGTCTTAATTATGTTATAGACTTGCACGAGAGATGAAACAACGAGGCGTTAATTCTTGCACTTCTCACATATTTTGTGGATTCAATTGTGTCCCTTGGACTCCTGATCGAATGGGAGAGAAATACATACTGTTACGTGCTTAGGCTCGAATAAACAGTAAAATAGAAAGAGTGAAATTAACAAGCTTGTAAAAATGTAAGAAACAATTTATTGAGTACAAATATTTTCATAAAAGAAAATAAATGAACTTACCGTTTTAGAGAATCAAGTCCAAAAATTAATCCAAAAGGAATTCACAATATAAACCGCTAGTGGAATTGCAAAAGTCCTGATAATAAAATGTCCTAATAGTTTCCGGTTCGAATCTTGACGATGTAATCCAAGATGGACCCCGATGTCACGTGATGAAGACAGTTTTAGTTTCATGATAATTCAAATGAGCACATGTATTTTCCAGATAAATAATACGATAAATTCCTCTTGATCCAAACGAATTGAAATAATTTACCGCACAAGGTAACTTATAATAACTCAAACAATAAAACACATCTTTGTATTCTAAAACCCAGACTTCTACTGACTGTTTTTTCCCCAAACAATTATTTAAATGCCTGTTGTACGTAAACAGGAAAGGGTCACGTGATATTCTAGAAAACTTTAGAAAGAACCCACGCTCGCAAAAACCCGTATACACCCCATGAGAATCAGCCGAAAATCAGTTATGTCCTTGGAATCAGCCAATCATTTTAGAAGCCTGTTTATCACCTTGAAACAAGGCCAGAAACGAGGTTAACATCTGGTGTTTACAAGAAGAGAATAGGTCAACCCAAACGCTCTAGAAGAGATATTTCCTAATTAACGAACTTTAAACACAAAATGTAAAATTTGAATCTGACAAAAAAAATATCTAATTTTTAAATCAAATATACGTAACAATACCCGCGATAATAATTTGGGATGAGATATAAAAATATTTCTCGATTGGTTATTATTGAAAAATACAGCCGTGATAATGTCTGGCGATTATGGTTAACCACCACGATTTTTGGTTTGTCTCCCCACGAATGGTTTTAAGAATTTCGTAGATTATTATGAGAAGATATTTGAAATCATATAGCGGTTGATCCAGAGTTAATCCAGTTGACAAAATTAATCAAACTACAATTCATTGCGAAATAATGCGAGTGAAATAATGTCAGAAATCTCCATAAATGATTTTTGAGATAAATGGATGCCAAACGATTTGATAATAGCAAATAGATAGAGAGTCAGACACACTTCAGCTGCAAATATTTCACACGCATAAGAAAAAATGTCCTGAATTACCCGTACCATTATGTGATAGACTAGTTGATACACGAAGACAGAACAAAGAAGTTGAAATTCCAGTGAAAACTGAGAAACAGAATATCGTATTAAATGGTATTATTGTTCTAGTTGATATCAGCGGTGTAGACGATGCGTTAGCGGATAAATCACCATGGACGTTAGGCTACGAAATGACAATACATATAAAATCTATGTTGGGGTTTGGACCGAGACAATGAAATCCCAGCCTAGGGGTTATATTATTTGTCTCTCCACGAGGCTTGTCCAAGTGGGGAGACATATAGTGTAACCCCGCGGCTGGGATTTCATTGTCTCGGTCCAAACCCCAACGTAGATTATTTTTCTCACACAATATTATCTTTTAAAGTAAAAATAACTCTTTAAAAGTGTGCACCTTGCAATGTTTACATGTGGCGCATGAATACAAATAAGCTAATGAGGGCTGTGGTGTGACCGTTGCATCCGAAGTACACAGTTCATACACGTGAGCAAAGAAAAATAACAACATAAAACGCCGCATAGTAATGATGTATTATCACATTTAATATATGGATGTTATATGAAATTAACAATAAATAGTTACAATTTATTAGAAAGAAACTGTTTCCTTTCATCATTTGCGATTTTGAGTACCCCACACTCTCGTATAAAAGACACTCATCACCCTCCAAATATGCGGACCCTAGAGAATAACAATTTGCTAAACTTTGATTCTTTGAAAATTTATATTTCTGTCTTGAAAATATGGCAAGTGATGCAGTGAAATTTGCTTATGGATTAGTGTGTTGAGGGATAAATGATTCCTTCTGGCTGGTAAGTGTATTATTTGTCAATAAATATTGCAGGTATATTCAACTGGATCACAACGGAGATGCTTAAAAAAATTATAATAGAGCATGTTTGACATAACACATTTCTGGCTGTTGCTAAGTTTTTCGTTGTTGTTTAGAGAGTTGGGATGCTATGAAGTGTATAGGTATATAGTCTTATGTGCATGGATCAGTGTTTTCTGACATAGTTCATTTCAAACACCATTGATAATTTTATCCTATCTGTAGTACAGTAAATTTTCGGGTCAGCTTCTTTAAATGTAGCTAACAGTATATACAATGTTTCACGCGAAGTGTTTACAACTGATTCAGTTGCTTTAGCTACATTTAATGATCTGAAAATGTACTGAGCTAGTCCTGCATATAGGATAAACTTGACCATGCTAGTTTGAACGAACTAACATAATATCAAAACATCGAAATAGTATGCGTGTGTGTATCTGTCTCTATCAAAACGTTTTTGTTTTGGTGTGTTTTTAAGACAGATTGACCTTAAGTAACTATGTTTTGGTTATATATTATTATTTGTTGTTGTTGTTGTTTTATTTGAGAACAACTATGGCACAGCAGAAGACAAGAAGGTTTTATTTGTTGGTTAAAAGTAGTTCTCAGCGCGTGGACACCATGACTGAGACGACTGGGCTGAGATGACTAGACTGAGATAAGAAAAGTAAGGTTAGCAAAACAGCTAGATTTCTCTGTCGCTTGGGTGAGAAATTCATCTCAGGGGTTAACTATCTCTGATGATCGCATCGAGAAGTCAATTGAGTCTATCTCAAAATGTCATGAGTTAGAAGAATACGTCAATTACGGAGGGTTATTTTATATTTTACTGACACCAACAACGAAATTGTTAGTGATGACATAGTAAAAAAAAAACTTGCTGGTTATAAAAATGTGACAATAACATCTCGACTTTGATCATGGTGTTGAATTTATAACGAAGCTGAAACAAAAACAGAATAATCACTGTGCGAGCTGTAACTGTATGATGATATGGCAATATTCGGATAAAAACCCACGACAATTTACCGAGGATAGGAAGGATGGCAGTTGCGAATCTGACCTGTCTTGAATGTAATAGACGCAGATTAAGTGATAACGGTCATAATTGTGTATCCGCAGGTATAACCTGCAACTGTTTACGTGTAAATCCACTCTGAGGAGCAGTTGAATCTAATATATAGATTGTGGGTCTACCCGTGGATCTTACTTTATTAAAAATTTTGTGTGTAGTAAAACTCCAAATAGGATCAGAAGCTCTTTTTTACCACCCTCCAATTCACCGGGTTCTTTTAAATATCTTACAGTTATATTGCCAAGTATTTGTTGTTTCGAAAGATCATTTCTCTGTAAGGGATTATATTTGTTTGTGATTGCGCTAATAGGTTTCATGTTGATTGTTAGAGTAAATTTCTTTTAAATATCTTACAGTTACATTGCCAAGTATTTGTTGTTTCGGAAGATCATTTCTCTGTACGGGATTATATTTGTTTGTGCTTGCGCTAATAGGTTTCATGTTGATTGTTCGAGTACAGTAATTTCATTATTTAATGTATTTATCACACCTGGTAATCTTACAACCCATTTTCGAAATCTTGCATCTTGAATCATTTCCTTTGCGTATTGATATCCAAATACCTCCCCCCCCCCCAGTGAGAGTTCGATTAAATCGTTCAACAATTCCTTGATCACGATGAATTGCAATATGTCTTCGTCTTATTTTCACAATATGTTTTTTCATCATTGATGATACTACATCCTGAAATATTATATGCCAGGATCAACTAGTAATAATTGTGACCATTGCAGACCACCTCGTTGATAAATTGGCTCAAATGGAAGAAGCTACTTCTGCTGATGTCTTCGTTGATAATGGTTCTGCTTCTTTGGATCTCCTCGCAACACCCACAACAGTTAGCGCGTAATGTATGTCCGTCTTTTGCAGTATCATGTGGGAGAAATAACGTATCCGCGAGATGAACTTCATTGGGAACATTAACATCAAAATGCGCGTATTGAATTCGTTTAGGTCGTGGTACATAAATTTATCATATTGCCTGTTTTGGTAACCAATCTGCTGCAGTAACTTCTTTGACTTTTGCTGCTTCGGCGAGTTTATTAATCGCTGATTTATCCCTCCAGTATCCTCTTGGGGAAAAATAAATCGATTGAAGGACTTTTTTATTAATAGAATTTAACGCATCAATCAACTTCACATCTGCACTATGTCTGTGCTGCAGATTGTTACTTTTGTAAGACACATCGAGAATAAATTTTGAAAAGTTGGTATCGCATTGTTTACAGTTGCCTGTAACAACTGATCTATTATTTTTTGTTGTAATAGTTGTTAGTGTATCTGTTGGGGTCCGCCCCTACATTTAACGCAATATAGATCTATATTATTTATTATTTATTATACATCAATGATGTAATTGATGTTTCAGCGGTAAGAGCGGGTGAACCTGTTAAACATCATCCAGCGCTACCAAAGTATATCAGAATGATTATCATAGGTCCATCTGGAAGTTGAAAGAGACCCCCTCTGCTTAATGTCTAGAAATTAAGTCGCCTGATTTGTCAGGTGACCATATATGAGGAACTGTGCTTAACATAGGTGTATGCAGGTCAATCTAGCATAAAATATACGTGACTGCAGTGATCTGTTTTTGACTTAACGGTAGTTAAATTACCACCATGATGCCTTTAAATACTGACTTATACCCATTGTGTTTTAGAAAATAAGCTAAATACAAAATATAAAATTGGGGAAATGGCGCGTGAAATATATATTACATTGACCTAATTCAGATTAAAAGCCGAATTTATCTCCCTAATCCATTTAAAACTAATATAACTGTATCGTGTTTGTTTCAACTCAGATGATGTAAAGATATTGCTGCAATTCCGTAGAAGTCGTCAAGATCAGTTTCTTTAGAGTTTTAGAATACTCGAGTGTTATAGGTAAAAATCTAATTAATCCCAGTGACGCTTGGGCGGTTTGAAAACGGGACTCCTCCTCAATCCTTTCCTGCTGTCTTGGTCACACGCACTGTGTTCAAATCATATCTTATAGTTTCGATCGAGTATAAAATACATTGACATTTAAAAGGTAGAAAATGTTTTGAACAAGGTTAAAAAAATATATGGTAGTGTTGGTGCAACAGTGAGAACATGTTTTTGTCGATTAATTTTGACAGTCCTATAGTTGATAATATGTCGAACGTGCTCTGTTGTGACCTTTTCGTCAGTTTGTTTACGCTTCCTTAATAAACAATGATCTAGGCACGCATTGGATTCATCTGTGTTGTCCTTTCACTCTGATGTTCATGTTTGATCATCATCTTCAGGGTCGGAAAAATAATTTATCACAGAAACATTTAGTTTTTTTGATTACCTATCTTTTCCTTTCTCGAACTGGATGTCTAAACTCCAATGTTTATGTCAGGTGCGTCCAACTTTGGGCAGTTAATGTAGGTGCGCGAGAAAGTTTGCCAGCATCTTCTCGTTAGTCGATGGTTCGTTCTGGGGTTTTCCATGGTTCTTTCTCCAACATTTATACTGGCCGTCATGTATAGCCTATCTTGTGTTGAAAGACGGCGTTAAACCCTACAGCAACACCAATATTGCTAGGAGGGTTTAGGTGAGGGAGGGCAAGACAGATAAAATGCTTAAGATTGCGGTCCGCATGAGTAAGGATAGTTTAATAATTAAAAGTGAAAATACAACACAATTAATAACACAATTAATACACGATACTAATTAAATTCTTATAACGTGGTTGTAATAATATTGTTAAATAAGTCAGTCACATATTTTGTGGTAGATACATAAAGCGTCGGGGCTCCCAGTGAGTGAACAGTCTCTGTACTAATCGTTCTGGATCACTGCCATGTCACCTGTCAGCGTGATTTTGTGTTTCGGGGTAGGTTAATGTGGGTACGTGAGAAGGCTTGCCAGTAGCTTCTACTCGGTCGGTGCTTATTCCAAGGTTTTTCCTTCACCGGTTATACTTGCCGCAATGAATAGCCTATCACTTTATCCTGTGCTGACGAATGGCGTAAAAGGTAAAACAGTACCAATTGTACAACCCCTAGGTGGGTGGAGCTTAATCTGTAGGGAACATTGCAGTCAGAATAAACAACACCACTAGCTGTGATTGGTGCTTTTTGTAATAGTTTTACTTTCTGTTGGCTTTTAAAAAGTTAATCCTTTTGGCAACATGTGATATTATGTTAATTCATATAAAAAGCTTGTTTTATATGTTTTATGACTTTTTTAAAATGTGCAGAAGTGAGTAAAACTGGGTCTGTTGTGACTAGATAATTCTTACCCTTGTCTAGTTTCAGCAGAGTTATCTATCTTAAATGCTATGGAGTTTCTGGTTTTGTCCTTGTCAAATTGACAATCTAAGATTGTTCTCTATGACAGTGTTTAACATGCATGCTGAAGTAGTATAGAAAGTATATTCATTTCACAAAACATTAGCATTGAGGTCAACGAAAAAGCAATTTTTACCGTGATACCTAAGCCACATAACGACAACAACGATATGAAAAGGTATCGGCAAGCAATTCAGACAATTGAATTAGTATTAATTAAAACGTATATTGTCAAAAGGAATGACTACGTGGACAACTATCTCTCTCTACCTCTCTCTCTCGCACACACACACACACACACACACACACACACACTATACAAATGACCATATTGAGAAAAGGAAACAGATCATTTTGGGTTCTATAGTAAGTATCTTTGTGTTCAGTTGTTTTAATTTTGAATGTTAAATACCTGTCGTCTTTAATTAATTAGCTTGAAATAAGAGGCATACTCAACATGAACTTGTGGGTGGACAAAAATTTGGCGAGATAGTCTACCATAGCTGCTTAATATTTTCAAATCAAATTCAAAATGAACAGTTCTAGTGTGGGACTCACTACGGATAGTAAAATCTCCTTATCTTTGAATATATGACCTCTTTACAAGCGTCTAGATGTCCTGGCCGTGTGTACTTTCGTATTCTCGGCCGGGTATGTATGTATGTATGTATGTATGTATGTATGTATGTATGTATGTATCTATGTATGTATGTATGTATGTATGTATGTAAGTCTGTATGTAAGTCTGTATGTATGTATGTATGTATGTATGTATGTATGTATGTATCTACGTACGTACGTACGTACGTACGTACGTACGTACGTACGTACGTACGTATGTATGTATGTATGTATGTATGTATGTATGTATGTATGTATGTATGTATGTATGTATGTATGTATGTATGAACTCTACATAATCCGAGTATTCTTTGACTCTTCCCATCATATTTAGATACTTTTAAATATACGTTGGAGTGTGTTGTCCAAATATCTAAAATTGGGTGGGAAGGGTCTGATGAAATTCTGAGTAGAACTCCATATTTATCGATAAATAAAATACTTTGAAAAGTTATCACACTAGGAATTTTGACTCTTTTAGTTTAAATGGTCAATCTAACATTCTTTTCAAGGTTTAGTTCTATGTTCACATCACTACAAGAAGACAAAAGTTACCATTGCAGCGTCAAGTTCAATATCGTACAACCTTGTTTATTTCAAACACAAGGGTTAGGCATAGAAACGTCATGAAGAGAAAATTATGTGATGTATATCTGACAAGCGGCCTACTGGTAGTTTGCATAAAAGCAAAGCGAGAGACAGCGCATTTCCATTGCTTCCAGGAATACTAGAACTCTGGCGCAAACTGGAAGACTCCAAGAGTTGACACATAAGATGAAACACTACATATAGCACATACTGGGACTCTGTGAAGTAAGATCGAAAGCCCTAGGAGAACACCAAACTGAAGATGGGCATATATTATACTATAGTGGAGAGTTGGACACGTCCATCAATGGAATAGGCTTCCTTTGATACAAAACCATCCAGGGATCTGTGCTTGAAAGTCGCCCCATATGTAGCAGAATCATCTGCATTCGTCTGAAGGCATCACCCTTTAACATCACAATTATCCAAGTCTATGCTCCAACTAACGATCATAATGATGAAGAAATATAGGAGTTTTACAACAAACACCAGGGTATAATATGGTAAGTAAAAGAGACATCCTCATCCAAGGTAAGTGGAAGGCCGAAGTTGACAAAGATGCTTTAAAAAGACTGGGATGATCAGCGTAAACCTAGTTGCAATGAGCTTAATAATGAAAGATGTAGACGATTGCCCAATATCGCAAACTACAACAACTTGGTACTAACGAACACCCTGCGGTAACATAAAGCTTCACGATGCATGACATGGCTTCCACCAAACAGAATCCATATAACCAGATTGACTACATACTGGTTCGAAACCGTCACCGATTTGGCATCAATAGAGCAAAAACAATAACATTTCCGAGATGCTGATAATGGAAGTGATCAAAACCTCATCATTATGAAACTCCGAGTGAGGATGAAGAAAATTAACAAGCCAAAGAAAATCAGGCTGAAATTCAACTTTGAACAACTGAAGGACCTTAACATCTGCATGTCATTCCAAGCCACAACTGGAGGAAAATTTGCTTCATTCTTTGTGATAGATGTTGATGTTAAAGTTATGACAAACACTTTCAACAAAGCCATGACAACATTGGCCAAGGATATCATTGGCCTCCATCGCCCAAAGAAAATATCCCTGGGTTACGGAAGAGATTCTGAATCTGTGTGATGCCCAAAGGGACTACAAAAACACCAGACACTCAAAAGGGGCAGTGGAGTACCGAGAAATAAACAAGAATATCTAGAAGAAAAAAAAATTGAAGATAGCAAAATAAGATTAGATGGGACAAAAGTGCACAGACATTAAGAGCAGTCTGATAAAGAATAACAGCAAAATGGCATTCCAAAATGTGAAAGACCTCACCATATAGAATCAACCAAGAGTCAATACCATTCAAGAAGAAAATGGCAAATGCCTCACAGAAGCACGTACCATTGCATAAAGATGAACTGAGTATTCTAAATAACTCTACAACCATCCATCCACAGGAGCCACAGTGGTGCATGAAGTTCCAAACTCCACAAATAATGATGATTTCTCCATTCTCAAAGAAGAGGTGGAGTCAGCAATAAGAGCACTAAAGAATGGGAAGGCAGCTGCAGTAGACAACTTACGCTTTGCAGACGACATTGAAGGTCTGGCAGGCAGTGAAGATGAGCTTGCCACCGTAGTGAAGAATCGGGATGAAACATCTTCCAGATTTGACATGGATATAAGAGCCTAGAAGCAGCTCGAATGGTGAACAGACCAAGTTTTCAAACAAAAATAAGGCCTCTACGGAGACAGAAACTTTTTCAGACAAAACTAAAATTGGATGAACAGACTGAGTTTTCAAACCTCTACTGTTATGGTTTTAACCGAATATTTGAATAAGTCCGATACGATATCTTGATCTAGGGTTATACAAATTTATCGTTACAAATCCATGTGGGATTGACTGAGCGTGACTAAAGAAATTTCTGAAGAGATTAGAATCCATATCTCCACTGCACCAGGTTTGGTGAATGTTTCGTATTGTATGAGTGTCAACTCCATTAAACACAGCAAGAATATTACAGTTATCCCTGATCACTTTTGGTATTTGTGTATACCTCTGAGTAACATATATCACATCAGTATTTGTATGCCTACCTCTGGAAAATATCCTAGCGGGATTGTTTTGATTGTCTAGCATCACATCATCGTACACAACTAGATTGTTAATACTTCCATCAATACGATCAATACTCGGAAATTATTCGATCTCGGTTATAAATGCAATCATAACCTCATCGATTTCTGATTTTGCTTTCTCCTTAAAATCCTTTAACACTTCGTAACATCGCTGATCGTCTATGCTAGGGGCTACCAAATATAGTTTATCCCATTTCATCTATCTCGTTCTCAAATTAAGTAACAACTGCGTCTTGCCACTTCCAAATGGTCCAATTATGCATGAGGTTCTCGTGTTTTTGTAGCTGAATACTCAATTACATTCATGTTATTATAAATAAATTATGGATCTATAGTGTGTGAAATCTAAGACACGTAAATGACTTGACAACAATTACAACAAGTACAACAAGCAATAACAGATCAGCATTTGTTGGTAAGTGTGTACAATGTGGTACAAAAAACTTAGATTTGTTTCTGTGGATTTAAAAACAA
Source organism: Unio delphinus (assembly GCA_029339505.1). Lineage (NCBI taxonomy): Eukaryota > Metazoa > Mollusca > Bivalvia > Unionida > Unionidae > Unio > Unio delphinus. Next base: position 12,860,028 of record JAQISU010000179.1, on the reverse strand, counting down.
AACGAGGAGGTGATATTGACAAACTTCCCGGGACTCCATGGACAAAATATCCACGAGACAAGCACCTTCCAGGGTATAGTTATTATGGACCTGGAACCAGCCTCGATATCCGACTCGATGATCAAGACCAACCCCGACCCGGCAAATATCCAATAAACGCTAATGATAAGGAATGTTATGATCATGATGTTTCTTATAACAGCAGCAATCAGCAACACAGACATATCGCAGATGTGATAATGATTCATGCTTTAAATTCTCTCACTGATCAATCCTTCAAAGAAAAATTAGCATCCTGGTTGATAAAATCGGCGATGAAAAGTAAATTAATGCTGGGTGCTGGTAATTAATAACAGCATGGAATCTATGAATTATTCCCCAGGAGGATACTGGCGAGGTCAATCAGCAATCGATAAACTCGCTAACGCCGCACACCACAACTGTAAATAATACAAGAGGCTCAACCGACGCAGGATTGTTTACTTGGCAACTCTCTTTACAGCGGGGGTTAGCTCCTCCGAGACATATTTTCGTTGTACTTCAGCGAACTAACAGATAAAATAATCAAGAACAAAATCCAAAGGTATTTGACACGCTTGCTGTTACAGATATTTCATTACGAATAAACGGCCATTACGAACCATCCCAAAATATAAAAATAACTTTTGAACATTTTCGAATTTCCCGAGCGTATCAACGATTAGCGTCGTTTTTAGCACATGATCTTAATATTGACACAGGGATGCAGATATCTCAGTGAGAGTTTGCAACGTTGTATCCAATCTATTATGTTTCGCTGGAACATTTGGATTTGTTTAGGGAACCTGTCGTTGATATAGTATTTAGTGCTACTGTTGGTGTTGGCAATTATAGAGCAATTGCTGTTATTCTCAATGATAAGGCGATGTTGATGGAAGGTTTTGGCGGACGAAAAAAACTCGTTGACGCACCCATTGAAAATCTATGATTGAAACGCTAGCGTTTTCAAGAAACATTTAGCAATTAGATGATTCTTATCTAAATAAAATGTCGTATAGTTATGTTAATCTCACCCTGACACCCGGTCAGGTAAAGAAACTATTACGTGTGGCACAAAGATAACTCTGAAACGGGAACGGATGACAGGTGGATCAAATAAATTGTCGCTGACAAAAGCTCAACTTAATCGTTTCAATAAAGCATTATCGACAGGTACAGGAGTTCCGCGATAAAAAATATGATTAAATCCGGTGTAATATTTCCTCTGTTGGCTGCGATTCCAGAAATTATTGCCGCGGCGGCTCCTGCTGTTGCTTAGGCTGCTGCGGTAGGAGCTATTGGTACCGCTGCTGAAATCGTAGTAAATGGAATTGCTCAAGCACTCGAACCACCAAAATAAAGGAAAAGGATATAGAGAAAAAACAAGGAGGATTTATACAAATACCATATCTCTCTATATTGGGTCTGACAGGAGAGTGTCACGAATACTTTGAGCGATTCGGTCATCCCACACATGAAATGACTGAAGTAGAGATTAATGGAGAATTACCTAGTACGGATATCTGCGGATTTGCCAGAATAACATCGTTTGAACCAGCTAAAGGAGCTCATCAGATAATTTATGTGTGGTTGCGAAGAAACTTTTTAGAAAAATGATGGGCGCGATAGTAATATTAAGATATATGCTCGACGAAGGTCCACTACTCTCGTTGACTGTATCTATGGCGATAATATACCGGAAACAAGCTAATATTTGGTTACCGACAGCCGAAAATTGTGATGAGCGTCAAGCGAAGGATCTATGTAGAAAAATAATCGGAAAGTTTACTAAAGGTGGACAAAAAATCATAAACGAAAAACCACCAGGTTGTTTTTCGACGACGCTGAAATAGATTATATTGTGTCCGATACAATAAAAAATAACACATACACGAAGAGAACTCCTGCGTGGTTTTCCAACGGGGAACGATTAGGTACCATCGTTGAATATCTCGATGGTGAATCAACACAGTGTGTTCAACTGAAAGCTTCTATGCTTAGCTATGTTCTGATAAATAAGTCGATTTTTTTCCAACATTGCTGTAAGAGTTGCCACTGATTCGTTTTATTTCTATAAGGAACATTTTGATACCGTTGAAGAATTTCTTACGAGTAACGGCGAGTGGAGAAAATGACGAGTAACAAGTGAACGATTATACGAATTTAATGAATCCGCTGATACCCCCTTTGAAGATAATTATAAATATAAAAGTATCCGTCGTGGAACGATTCAATAACAACGTATAAAACAGTTTACTTGAGTGGTCTTGGAGACTGCGAAAAGACAACTCGGATAATTGATTTATTTAGAAAGACCGCTGATATGACAATGTTACCTCCGACTCATCGTCTTGCCTGCGAGATGAAATCCAGAGGCGTTAACACGTGTACGTACCACAGCTTATTTCGTTGAAACGGAGACAATTGGACAGAAGATCGTATAGGAACAAAAACTGTTCCTAGGTTTATGATGTGGCATGAAGCGTGTACAGTACCGCTAGATGATCTAAAGAAATTTCTCGGTTGGTTATTAACTAAAAACACCGCTGTGATTATGTGCGGCGATCACGGCCTACCGCCGCCAATTAGCGAAGAATCACCTCATCGCTGGTTGATGAATACCGTTGACTATTACGAAGAGATGAACACAGATCGTCGTTCTCTCGATGATGAGTTAACCATGTTAAAATCCGCAATAAGATTACAACCGGATCGTGTACAGTGTTTAAAAATGTGTAAGATGATTCCTGAAACCTCTCTTAACGATTTCTAGAACATGTGGAAACCAACAGATCTAGTTGTTGTTAGCAGAAATAAATACGAGGTAATCTTCAAGATGAAATATTTAAATTTCACGAAGAAAAATTTCCGTTGAAACTTGTCCCGTTATGTTATATATCAGCGGATACACGACGACAAAATATCCTAGTTGATATTCGTGGGGGGGGGGGGGGCAATAACAGCAAGAACTGGTACTGAACGATATTGTACACGTTGATATATCCAAATTTAGTTTATCTAGCTGTGTCACGAGTACGGCGAATAAATCAACTTAGAAGAATTGTTATTTGAGATTTTGTGGTGGTAACTGAGTATCATCTGGAATAATCTGTAATTGCTCCCTGGTAAAACTCCGTTGTGGTGCAGCGGGATCTAGCTTTTATAACTTTGGTTGGTCTTTAGATGATACCGTAGAATAAATTTTATGTCTTGTAATACTCCATATCGTATCGGTTGATCTTCTAGCGCCACCTTTAAGTTCACCAGGTTCATATAAATATCTCACTGTGACGTTGCTAGGTAAAATATAGGATGGTGAATATGATATCGATTTACCGTTTATATATTTTTTGTTATCGCAATGGCGGGTTTCATGTTTAACGTTCTGGTAACTTCATTGCTGATCGATGAGATTACTTCAGGGAGTCGTTTAACCAATTCTCGAGATCGACCAACATCGATAAACTCCTTCGCGTACTGACAATGAAACAATTTATCAGCTAGAGTTCTATTAAACCGTTCAACAATTGCTTGATCGCGATGGATTGCCGTATGTCCTCGTCGAATCACAGTGTTATGTTGTTCATAGCCGACGATACTTCACCTTGAAACTCTTTACCTGGATCAACTTGAAGAAGATTTGGATATCGTAGAGGTCCTCGACAATAAATCATTTTGAACGCAGAGGCGACCTCAGATGACGATTTTGTTGATGACGGCTCAGCTTCTTTGTATCTACTCGCTACATCAACTACTGTTAGCGCGTATTTATAAACACGTTTATTAACTTTATCATGCGATAGATATAATATATCTGCCTGATAAACTTCATTCGGGACATTAACATGAAAACTCTCATATTGAATTTATTTCGGACCAGGTAGATAAATCTGCCATATTGCTTGTTTGGACAACCCATCAGCAGCTGTTTCACGAGTAACTTTAGCAGGGCTGGCGAGTTTATCAACCGCGGACTTACCCATATATTATCCCGTTGGAGAATAATAAATTAACTTATGTTATATACTAGCAACGAACAACAATTTACCTTTCATCGCGGTTTTTATTAGCCATGACGCTAAGTTTTCCTTAAATGTTTTATCAGCGATAGAATTCAACTTTATATTTGCGAGATGACGTTGTTTTATTAGCCATGACGCTAAGTTTTCCTTAAATGTTTTATCAGCGATAGAATTCAACTTTATATCTGCGAGATGACGTTGTTGTAGATCAACACTACGATACGCTATATCGTGTAATCTACGCGCTTCATCAATAGCGTTTATCGGATCTTCACCCGGGTTAGGATTGTTTTGGTTGTCAAGTCTGATATTTAATCGTGTTCCTGGCCCACAATAACTATATCCTGGAAGGTGTTTTAAACCTGGATACTTTGCCCAAGGTGTTCGTGGAAGTGTTTTCAACTTGGCGGTGATATCACCACCTCTTTTCTTTTCACAAGTTTATATTATTTTGTCCCGCATCTTTCAAACTTGCCGGTGACCGCTTCTGTTATTTTTCGTGGTAACAGTTGTCGGGTCAAGTGTTGGTGTACGTGTTCTACATTTCACACAATATAAATCCATAATACTATTAAGTTATATGGATATGAATATTATTGATTATTCAGCGTTGAAGAAAAAAACCACAAGTAAAACATCATATTATGCTACCAAATTCAATACGGATGATTATCATGGAACCTTCAGGGAGTGGTAAAACTCAGTTGTTAATTGATATGATAATGAGACATATGAAATGGGACAAGTTGTATTTAGTTGCTCCTAGCGTAGATGATCAACATTGTTATCAAGTGTTTAAAGATTATAATGAAAGATTACCGGCGAGGACATTATTAATTTTATTACAAATATTGACGAAGCTCCATCCGTGGATGAACTAGATAGAGATATTGACAACCTTGCTGTGTACGATGATGTAATGTTGGACCAACAAAATAATCCAGCTAAGATATTTTCCCGAGGACGATACAAAAACACTGACGTGATATATGTCACTCAACGATACACACAGATTCCAAAAGTGATTCGAGATAATTGCAATTTGTTATGTGTGTTTAACGGATTTGACACCCATACACTTAGAAATATTTGGCAAACCTGGTGCTCCGACATAGACTTCAATCAATTTCGAAATTTCTTAAGCGGTATATATATACCTTTGTTGTGACGTCCTTGTAAATATGTAAATATATGTACCTTGAACTTGCTAATAAAATAAATCACGCTTGAAAGAAAACGGGTGAAAATTTACCCCCATTTTTTGGCATATTAAAGATATATATAAATATATTAAAGATATATAAATTTTATATATATATATATATATATATCTATATATATATATATATATATATATATATATATATATATATATATATATATATATATATATATATATATATATCTATATATATATATATATATATATATATATATATATATATACATATATTATATAACGAATTTCGAAAATATAAATGATATGCGGTCCTGAGGCCGCGGGATGGACATGTCTTTTTCTCAATGACAAGTGTTCATTCGATAGAAAATATTTATCAAGCGAGACAACCCTGGTGTATTCTGCTGTACCCAACGGAGTTGTTTAAAACTCAAACACATATACGCACGTGTGTGTATGTGTGTGTGCGATTTGGATTTTTGACTAAGCGTTAATAAGTTTTTTTCAGGCCTATCGCTACGATGTCTGCAGTGTGGCACTTTATAGTGATGTCTAACACTGGGGCGTTATGCCGCAGACACGTAGCATGATGTCATATCCCAGTCGCATTATCCCGAGAACAGGCCGACCAGTCCTAACATTAACCTCTTAACTTTAAGCACCTAGGGAGGCAGTTATTAGTACCGTTTTATTAAGTATTTGGTATGACTCGGCCAGAGTTCAAACCCGCATCCTCCAGCATCCGAGGATGACACTCTAAGCACTAGGAGCAAAAAGAAAATGAACTACAAGAAAGGAACATCATGACTCTTACAGGTAAGAGAACAAAAATCTTAATGTTTACCAAATACTGGATATCTATTCCATATATATAACACATGTTGTTGGAGGATAGAACTTTCAAAATTTTGCTAAACATGAACCAATAATTTGTCCAAACTCACCAAGCATAGACAGAAGATGTTTCCATTCTTTTTGATGACTGGTTACAAGTGAAATGTAATATATCTGACACCCGAGCAGCTTCCAGCGGAGAAAAAAGCAAAATAAGAAGAGGAAAGAAAAAGACGTAAAACGGTGATATAGACCAGATTTTTGGATTTGGATCAATATTTTTCTTAAACATTTCATTTTAGGGCATTACAACATGAATATCATACGTGAAACATTGGGGTACACAGATCTCGAAATACAGTAATGAACGAGACGCATTTTATATAAAGTGGCAGCACCTGACCTCAATTTTACTCTCTCAAATGTTTCAGCTCTATTAGTCAGAACTGTGGCAGTGAATACGAACCGAAAACATCAAGATGTAATAAAAGACCTGTATCTTGACTAATGTTACAAAAACTGAATTTAAGCGATTACTGATGAACAATTAAAATGATACATAATGCGTTCTGTTTTAAAATCAACATTTCATAGTTTGTTAAAAGAGAAATGAATTTGTAAAATGAGCAAAATAATTAATGAAACAATTAATTGATTACCCACACAATGTAATGAACAAGGTTGGTACTTACAGAACTGTACAACGTTAATTTCCTTGGCTCTGTACGGTGTCAAGGTATAATTGTTATACCTGTGTATATTACGATATCTTAATGACCTACACGAGATAGGTGTTGTTATTAGTATTTTGGTTTTGCTCGCCCACCTTTTGAATAATTTCTCAGAGAGAGAGAGAGAGAGAGAGAGAGGCTTTAGTTTTGCTTGACCATACACTAATAGCTGTCAGAATAAAATATTTACTATGAATTTATCAGTCCAACACTATAACCAAAAGTTCATGACTTTGTTAAACGAACAATTTGACTCCTTACCTTGTACGACCAGTCCATTTTCCTTTAAAATAAGATCCTGAAGCCATTTTTGAATATCATCTACCATGAAGGAATTTACCTGTGTGATATTAAATCTCACTTTTATGCTAATTATGCGATTACCGCCTTCAGTGCCAGGTAGACCAAAGTAGTGTCAGATATCAAAATGTCATTATTATTCACTATGATTTATGGCTGTTACGTATCAACATGTCAAGGAATGACTTTAGATATAGTCTGGTGAAATGAGTACATGAGATAAACGTGACGATACAGAAAATACTGGACAATGTTGCCGACATTGGGACGGAGTTTTGTAATTCGTTCCTTAGACGTTTAGCATAAAGCATCTATCAAACTTATCAGGTTTTTGGAGACAAACGTATGCTGCACATTGATCCTTCCTGATATTTATTAATTCCTCTCTGTATGCGTGAACACACACATACACATGAGCACGCACGCACTTATTCACACACACATACACACACAGAGTATGCATTCGCCTATAGTAAACTTTGCAATTTCAATGCAGTAATTTCTAATTCTAGACGCACACACACACACACACAGTATGCAGTGAACTTTGCAATTTCAATGCAATCATTTAAAATTGTAGACTCGCGGCTAGGAAAGCAGTCAATTGTTGAGTGCTCCAACAAGCAGAGAGAGAGAGAGAGAGAGAGAGAGAGAGAGAGAGAGAGAGAGAGAGATGCTTTTTTACCCCTAGTTACAAGACGTTTATGTTGTTATTAGTAAAATGTATGATCGGAAGTTTTGAATGGCATCAGACACACTGGTGCAGACTGGTCTATGGGCGCCGAATTTTACAAAAAAAGCAACGCCCTAAAAGTATACTGTAAAACACGAAGAAAAAACGAAAACAAACTCTAAACTGATGAGGTCATCAGTGATGGCATCCATAAACTATTTTAATCCTCACTTTTTGGCCTTATTACACCATCAGGTTTGTTAAACTCTATACGGCTTAATAATATTTTAAATTTTGGGGTACATCGATAGCGAATAAATCCAAAACAATAGGTGGAGAAGCTATCTCAGTAAGGCAGGATTGTGAACTTAATTTAGAATATTAAAAATTTAACGAGAAACAGACGAAGGCGACCACAGGGGAGCAGAGACGTAGCTAGAGTGTTTGGAGCCCGGGAACAAGATTATATATAAGTAATATATCTCCTCCCCGCTCCCCGCTCCCCCCTCCCAACTCTAAAAGCAATTTGTTCATCAATTAAATCACCATCACCCCATAAAAGCTAATAAAGCTGAGACGATTCTGATAACACACAAAGACTTTCTCATTCACATCCTTTACCTCAAACAACCAGGTTATCAAAATTAACTGCCGCATTTTTAAATTGTTTATCAGGAAAAGGCGAAAGGAAGATAACTGGAACTTGTCTTTCTGTTCTATGCCGGCCACCTTTGAAACAACGTCTCCTTTTTCGCTTCCGTTTACATTTAAGTAATGATGAATAAAGTCCCAGTTCGTTTTGTTTAAAGCACAATATAGTATGGAGAGCCAAGGAGTGGTCATTTAAAGCAATTAATGAGGGTCCATCATAACAAAAACAATTTGAATGGCGCTCACGTGATGTCGGTTCATTCAAAAACAATGGACGTCTTAACAGTGGAACAAGACAGCTGAGAAAAGTCCTAATTGTTCTCGTTTCCAAAACAATGAGATGAAGAAACACATATGAACTAAACAGCCAATGCATGATGAACACAATAATGTAGACTAAGAGAGACAACAACCACATATATCATGAAAAACATCGCAAAAATGGAAGTTATGCGTCAAGCCGGATAGGTGATAGCGGCTATCTTTCCGGAAGTCGAAAACCTTTCTTGCAGTTTTCTTATCTCTTCCTTATATTCCCCTATATCTTCTTTATTGTTTAATTTTAGAGCCACCTTCTCATTCTCAGATTCGTCTAGTTTCCTGTTAAGTCTGAAATGGAATAAATACTTAAGATTTTCTCTCTGCAAATCTGAGATCGCATTGGAAAATAAACCTATATTTGACAAATCAAAACTAAGCAAATCCATACAAGTAGACATCATGTACTAACTGTAATGGTCGAATATAATGTTCCATTATCTTACGAAAGCAAGTTTTATCTAACTAAAAGCAAAAAAAGACACAGAGCAAAAGTTTCAAACCAAATCGGAATATTTTAAAGAATGCAGCGGTCATGAGAATAGAGAAGAAAAGAACCTAAGCTTCGTTGTTTGTACAAAGGTATTCATAATCATAATTTCAGAAATGCAGTGAAAATTACTGTGTTACAGAAACAAATATGAAATGCTTTATAAAGGAAATAGCCATGGTGATATACATTACGAGAAATAAGTACATAAACATTTTGTCTGGGTACTTATACATCATGTTCAGATAAAATATACTGGGGATAGTGGCTGTCTAGAAAAGTTTGTTTTTTTGTGATTTTAAGTCTAATCCGATTATTGAAACTCCTATCAAGGTCGTTATATAAATCAGTATATAAATCATAAGTATTATACAAAATTGCAGAATTATCATTACTCTATTACTCTCCTCTATTGCTACATTGCAATTTTGAAATATTTCATACATGTCTCTGATGTTTGTTGGGTCTGAATCATTCGGCATCATTGCATGACCTAACACTGCTAGATTTATGGTTAGATTCTAAACCTTCACTTCGACACTCTAGCATTTTCAAATTGTTTATCAGGAAAGGGCGAAAGGAAGATAACTGGAATTTTTCTTTCTGTTCTACGCCGGCCAGCTTTAAAACATGTCCGTCACGGCTCTTAGAAATACGAACGAGATGAGCTAATAAGGATGGAAGAAACAGACCATCATTACCTCTTTATCATCTGATCCCGGTATCAAACACATTTTCAAGAGTGCCCAGTGATATAACACTTCAGTAATATTGTGTCCATATATTGTCTGGATATGCTCAAACCGCTCATTCAATTAGTCTAATTTAAAGTGGAGAATGCAGTTTCTGAATTAAATTCATTCATTTTCTTTCCAAGAAAGTAATATATTTCATATCCACGGGTATACTGGTCCAACAACCACCATGACGTGTCAACATCGCCTTTTCCTGAACTGTTTTGAATAATTTACAATATTCCAAAATAATATAGTCCAATGAACACCCTCTTTTCCCACTGAATAGTTCAGGCGAATGTATTTCTTCAACCAAATATTATAAATTTAACATAACATCCATCTGCAGACATGATCTTACAACAAAACAGCACGAAATAAGAATGAAAAGACAGCCCAGTCCCAGCCATTTCTGTACAGGCGATACGTCTTAAACGCGCTCATCATCACTACTGCTACGTGACTAATCGCAAATGTTCAACTTTACAAACACAAACAAGTCAGATCATTTTACCCATCCAATAGGAATCAAACAATTCCTCTAAGATGCCACCTGGTCGACCTGTGCAAGGGGAAAAGGCCCAATATTTTCAAACATTTTTACTAGTAATTATATTATTTGTAACGGTGAATACGAACGTAAGCATCATATTTATAGATCTAATGTAATTTTCGTTGGTCATTATCTTAAAAAAGAAAATATGCACGTAAAAAATTTCAACTAAAGATAATATAATTTATATTCATAACAACAGCTTGCAAAATGTACAGACATACATCATTCTTAAGATTATAAGAAAAAGTAACATTTATACAATAAGGCTATACTTTGTTATATAAAACAAAACAATGATAACAAGAATGAATCTGCATAGGACGGTATATAATGCATGTACAAAATTATGTAGTAAATAAAACCTTATAGAAATCCTATACACAAGAAGGTGCATGGGCGATTAAATCTTTCTTACCTTGATGTGTCCGATGTAGATGTTATATTCTTGCACCATCAAGATTGGTCTTAACAGTCTCTGAATTTTAGTTTTTATTGTTTGTTTGTTTCGTTTTTTATGCAGGTAAAGGGTCGTGGGAACTAAATCCGATAATCGGAGAAGAAGCAGTATCAATATACACTTCAAAGTTTTGAAAGCAAATAAAATTACATTTAAAGCTTAACCACTCTTAGAAAGAATGTAATCCATCTGGTGCGTAATTAATTGCTAGAGAAACGATACACTTGATAATCTAGGCTTTTGTAACGTTCTGAATTAATACGCCACCAATCGTTACATCACATGTATCAAGATACATACATGATTGCTTAAAATCTCAAGGTGAAAGAACGGGTGCACTTTCAAATATGGGCTTTATTTTATCAAACGTCTCCTGATATCTGCCAGAACAATGAAAGTTGGTCATCTTACGCAATGCGTTGATTAGGGTCTCAGCAATTATAAAATAATCAATCGACATTTTCGATAATATACAGCCAATCCTGAAAATTGCATCCGATGCCTGATAGTGATTGACACAGAAAATTACAGTTTTGAAATTATTAAACGTTTTACATTTAATAGAGTGATGCTTCTCTATATATTTATCATTTTACTGATATACATAAGTACATGTCAATAATTTGGCATTTATATAACCCTGATGAAGATTTATTATGATCTCTCTCTCTCTCTTTCTCTCTCTCTCTCTCTCTCTCTCTCTCTCTCTCTCTCTCTCTCTGTCACACACACACACACACACACACAGACAGACACACACACATTAAATAATACACGTACACGCACAACCAGCCTTGAATTGAAATTATACTTCATACAGTTTATATATGACTATATACATGAAATATCAATTTAATATGAAATAGAAAAAGTAAAAAGCATTTGAATTTACAACTTTACATAACAACATAACGAAAAAAAAAACAGGAAAGTCAAGCCAACTGTTATCCCAGGATCCCATTCTGCCACAGGTAACAAACCTAACAAGCCATCCCAAATCCATGTTTGTTACAACTTAATTATACTCAAAATATATCAATAGATCTGAGGCTTGAATTTACGATCCAGTGTTTACGAATCCGATCAGATGCTAAGTAGTCGCAAGTTAAAGTTCATCTGTAGTACGTCCCACGATCACAAGGTCTACAATTCATGTAGAACAAATCCAAGATTGAATCAATTATTTTTATGAAGAATAGTTTAGAATATGAAAAATTTGATCAGAATTTAGTGTAAACTGTTAAGCTGGTAATATTCATCAGAAATTGAATTCATACCAACCCAGTTCCGCTGACTTAGACAGATCAATAACAAAGGGTGATATTCGTGATACTTTTGATTGTTTGATTAGGATTTTTAACGTAGCTTGAACAACTTTTGAGTTATATCGCTACAATGTCTACAGTGAGGCAGTTTCTAGTGATGCCTAGCACTGAGGCATCATGCTAAATTAAGGAATGTCCACGTTGTTCTGCCTAAAATGAATTATTATAGTTCATGAAGAATCGCACGTTTTATTCAATTTTAAGCACATTCTCAGAAAAGGAAACCATGTGTGCATTAAACATACTGTTTGATATGAATGATTTTTAAGTGGGAGGAGGGTGATGTTTCTTGTCGCATTATTGTGGTGATTTGTTTACGCTAAAATTATAGAAAGCCATTACCCCAAATATTTTATATGCAACCCTAGCATACCGAGTCGGTTTCTTGTCTTCTTCTTTCGACAGTAGTGTTGTTTCTTCTTTTCCTCAACAAAGTAAGTAAGTAAAAAAGAACAAAAAAAACATGACCTTATAATACACGATTCAATCTTATTAAAGTGAATTCGGTATAACGGTATTACTTCTCAATGTGACACACAGCGGTTTAGTTATCGGTTGCACTAAACTGCGCATCGATAACATGTGTGATTTCCCATTAATACATTAGTCTGTAAAGCTACTACAATGTGTTAAGGTTCATTCGTAGTGGAGATGATACATGAAGATGGTGAGAAATACGGTATTGGCACGAATGGCGCAACCGCGAGTGAAAATACTTTGCCTTTCTTACAAACGAGATACAGTATATCCATTATGAGTGAGCAAAGTTTCGTTATTGGCTAGCAACATGCATAACAGACTGAATAATCATATTTGTAACTGTATCCAGTACTGTGTTATATGTATATTCACAGAGAAAATATCAGTAGTAACATAATTCTTGTTCCAAAAAACAAATATAAAACACCACACACATATTGCAGAAAAAGGGGTCCCTGGACAAAAGTTGGAAAGTGTCACAAGCTTCAAATACTTGGGATCAATTATCACAGATGATGACTCCACACCATAACTTCTTTGCAGGATTGCCCAAGCAGCATCAGCTATATCAAGGTTGAGACAAATATTGAAAAATACCAGCATTGCTTTTGATTCCAAAATAAGAGCGATGTACTCGATAGTCATATCCATCTTTCTGTAAGCTTGTGCAACACGGACGCTCGCATCCGTTCTACCAATAAGACTTCAAACCTTGGAAATGAGACGCTACCACAAGATCTTGGGCATCTCATACATTGACCATGTAGTCAATGAAGATGTCCACAACAGGATCCAACGAGCCATCTGACCCCACGAAGTGAGAAGGTCATGTCTCAAGATCATCTGGACTGACAAAAACAATATTGCGATGCACAGTGTGAGGGTGCAGAATAAGACAGATAATAAAAGAGGTGGAAAGACATCATTCAGGAGTTGACAGGCATGCGATTTGAAGATTTAAAAAATGGTAGTAGAGACATATATAATTTCATTCGTTGAAATAAATCTACCTAGACAGAGTTTCTTCCTTGAACTTCCTCTCATTTTCTAGCTGACTCTTCAACTGATTGATATCGGATTCGGCAGATCGTAACCTGTAAATAGAAAATTGACAACATTTGTTAAAGCTGCAAGTAATGCTTCAGAGAGAGAGAGAGAGAGAGAGAGAGAGAGAGAGAGAGAGAGAGAGAAGAATAGAAAATATTTGCTTTGAATCGAGTGAATAATGGGTCTATTCTATCGAATTGAAAGAAAGACGTATTTTCAATAAATGCAGATATATTTCATCAATTTGGTGAACAACTCATGGGTGGACGTGATTCATAGAGTGTGTGAAAAACACCGTATTTCCCCGAGGGGTGAAACCACAAGTGCAAATACTTAACGTTTCTAACCTACAAGATGCAGCATATCCATTGGTCAGTCGGAGTAAGCTGAGTTTCTATATTGGCATGAAACATAACAGACTGAAGTCAATGATCTCTAATTGTATCCAGTGCTGTTATCTGTGTATATTCGCACATAAAATATCAGCATTAATATACTTCTAGTTTCCAAGCCAGTATGAAACATCCCATATAACTTTAATAGCTTTATGCTTCTTGTGGAATATGTAATTGGTTTGTCAGCATGAGAGGCAGCCATTCGCACCACAAGACCACGCAAGCGTAGAATCGAAGGTCGAATTTCCTATCATAACGTTATACATGTCGAATGACAATAGGCAGTCAAAATGTTTCTGGTCCTAAATTCCAGTGAATTTTCAAAATTCACGGCAAATCATATGGGTTTATTTATCGACTCATTTACTGAAATACATGTACCTAAGAGGAACTTGTTCCTTAGATTTCCTCTCATTCTCTAGCTGCCTCATCAACTGATTAATTTCGGATTAGGCAGATTGTAAGCTGCAAATAGAAAGTTCACAATAGCTGTCAATTAATGCCTCATATACTTACGAGAGAGAGAGAGAGAGAGAGAGAGAGAGAGAGAGAGAGAGAGAGAGAGATTTCATCAACGAATGTAAAACTTTGTGACTAAGAAATTAGATTCTCAGACTATGTATGAAGTGCGCCAATAATTTAACCTTTAGCAATTCCAGTAGTGCTGATAATAATGAATCAATTCGATATGTAATATAGAAAAATTATCACAATTGTTTTAGAAATTTAAAGAAGTGCGCTTCTTTTCAGACAACGTCTTTTTTTCCAAATAGCACATTATTAGAACTTTATTACAACTTCCAGTTACAGTTTCTTTATATGGTTGAAATTGACACAAAGGTTTCATCAATTCATAATACGGTCCTCAAAATCACATCTTTTTATACCGCAGACCCATCGAGTATAATTACATGTAAACCTACATCGTAATGTTACATCTGCATAGACCCCTCGTTTGCTAAATGTTTCAACTAACGTTGTTTATAGATTTTCTAGACTGGCAGAGAATTGTCTGAAATATTTAACATGCGTTGTAAACGGTCTATGCCAAAGAAGATTCAAGCATATTTAAAACGTTTGTAGATTAGCAGTTAAAGTCTATGCAGACGTTCCAGGTTATTTTGAAAGCCTCTTGGGTTGTCTCAAAAACAGGAGATAGATCGTATGATGACTTTTTGAGTCCCCATTGACGACAACGAAACCCGTAAAGACCGCCGAGTCGTCGAATGAAAATTAAGTTAGTCTGAACCAGGAGAAAGAATATTTGATTCACTGATAATGTGTGCCAAAACTAACGCAATCAGGACACATGTTTTATAGGGAAAGAATTCCAAAGATGTCCTGCTAAAGGAGCCTTGAAATTATTTGAATTCAGCTAAGTCAAAACACATGCGAGATTCAACTTATGAAACAGAGTATGTTGTTTTGGCCTATTTAAGTAGACGATTAACAATAATATAAGGAGATCTTTGGTTAGCAATCTTAAACAGAGAAGTCAAATGTTCCTCTTTGGGAATGCTGCACACGGGATGTAGTAGAGCTTATATTCCAACTGCTAATGTGATCAAAGAACGTATTCGAAAGAAAACTAGAAACATGTAAAATCATGTAACGAATGTGTATTTCCCTTGCATTGCCTTTACATTGTCGAAATTTAAAGCGTATTACAAAAGTATTATAATGTTATTGAACGTCTTTACAGTTAAGGTTCTTGTAATATGACCAATACGTTGTTACAAAAGTCTAAAATGTCACATTCTATGGCAGTTCATTATTCACGCATAGATATCAATTCTGGTAAGTTTACTATCGACTATTCGCATGTTAACATTTAGTTCTCTTTTCCGCCTCGCAATGTTGTCTAGTTTCATTCTCTGTTTGACAGTTTCCCTGGTATAAATGAGTATGCTTTCTGAAGAAATCTACTCTGATATTATTCCATTCCCTTTTCATTTGATCCTGCTATCAGATCATAGGGAATCATTACATTTCACATCTAGGCAATAGACCCTTTTATAAGGACTATTTTAGCAAATGTCTGAACGTTGCCTCGGGATCTTTAGTTATAAGGATTCTTTTAGCAAATATCTGAACGTTGCCTCGGGAACTTTAGTTACACTAAGACTTCCCGACCCAGAAAAGTAAAGTTTATTTCACTCAACTTGCGTCTGGGTTAGTGTTCTGTTGATCTAATTAACCCAAAGAGACTTTAGTTTAGTCGTAAAACTCCTGCTGACACTGACCTCAACTTGAAAATATCTAGACTACCTGGCAGTTTATCCTATATGTGATTACCAAAATTGTCCATTTGTAACAAGGTACACTGAAACCAAGTCAACTTGTAAATAACAATAGTAGGTATTAAAAACAGCTCGATTTGCGTTCCGTGTTTGTATGTAATTTTCATAAAAGAATATTGTAATTCAAGTAATTTTTTTCAATTTCCAAACACCGTATAATGTCAACGGAAAATCTGCCCGTTGACCACAAATATGGCGGATTACATCATTCGAAAACTCTGTATTGTTCCGTCTTAAATATGTTTCATCAAGTTTATAAACTTTACCAAACACTATCAGAATTGTTTGTGTGATTGTGTTTTTTAACGTAAATTTAACAATTTAGCAGTCATATCGCTACGATGTCTGCAGTGTTTCAGTTTATGGTGATGTCTAGAACTGGGGCATCATGCTGCATACATGTAGCATGATGTCCAACCTAATCACATTATCCTGACACCAGGCTGACCAATCTTGACACTAACCTCTTAATCCAGAACGCCAAGGAAGGTAGATGTTAATGTCATTTTGCAACTCGTAGGTGTGACTCGGCCTGGGTTCGAACCAATGACCTCCCGCTTCCGAGGCGGCCGCTCTAACCACAGGACCACCGGATTTCATACTTATAAGTTGTGTCGTTACACCAATAAGCACATACTATGACAGAATGGGAAACACTGTTAAAGTATGTTTCACGCAGATACGCGTGTGTGCGTGTGTGTGTGTGTGTGTGTTTGTGTGAGTTTCGTTCATTTATATTCTTTTCTATTTAAGAACTGTAATATGTAAATAAGTTTTGAAAACACGCCATGTTATGCCAATATTCTTCTTGGAGTATTGTTATCATGCCCTTAATTGAAGTCAAGCCTTTTTTATACAATGGGGAAGTACATTTTTAACCTATCTTGAGAAATAAGTTTCGGGGCCCCGAGTCGCCGAGCGGCCTAAAGCGCTCACCGTTACGGATCACTGCCATCTCACCTCTGTCTGCCTGGGTTAGAGTCTAACATTCGGCTAATTTAGTTATTTGAGAAAGCTTGCCAGTAACTTCTCGTGGGTCGGTGGTTCTTCCCGGAGTTTTCCTGGGGTCTTACTACAATAATAATATTGGCCCTGATTAGCCTATCTTGTGCTGAAAAATTGCGTTAAACCCTACAACAACCAACAACAATTAAGTTTCAAGGATAGATAATGAAACTTCCATGTTTTATGTTGTTATTCATGTAATGACTTGCTTGAAGTTATAACAAAATATCTTGTTTTAGTATAATGTTAAGATGAACGAGTTTAATATCGAGTTTTTCTCCGATGAGAGTTGCATTTATTTTATGCAACATTCTCTCTCTGTAACGTTTATAGTTACATTTGCATTCATGACATACCTGAGATTTTCTTTTGGCATGTCACCAGTTATAGTACGTCTTTTGTCCTTTCTGTCAAATGCATTGCTATATGCGTCGTAAAATCTCTAAAATAAATCAAGTATGCTTCAGTTACATTTCAATAATGCCCCTGATCTTAATACATAATATGTTCTAAAATCGAAAATGATATCTCTGGGGAATCCAAATGGAAAATATTTGAATAGTATCGGTGTAAAGCCACAAAACTACTTTAACGGAAAAAGCATATTACACAGCCAGGCTTAGCAACATTGGAAACATGTAATGAATGCGATACTTCCAATGACATATGACAGAAGAGCAAAACAACTTTATATTTTAATATTTATTTATTCCACAATTCGTATTTCGAATATTTGACCATAATATTCTAAACAAAATGTTCAGTCTTTTAAGAATTGTTAAAACATACGTATACCAAATGAAATACCAATAGCGATCTTTATAATTTGTCAGGAACATGTTGTGTGTGTATGTGTTACGTGCTTAGGCTCGAATAAGCAGCAACACAGAAAGAGTGAAAACTAACAAGCTTGTAAAACTTTAACAATGGTTTTATTAAGTACAATTATTTTCATAAAATAAATAAACTTACGGTTTTAGAGAATCAAATCCAACAAATATAGAATTCACAAAATAATCCACTAATGAAATTGCAAGTCCTGATAAATAAATGTTCTAATAGTTCCAGGTTCGAATCTTGACGATGTAATAATCCAAAATGGCTGTCAATGTCACGTGGTACAGTTCTTGTTTTTAATCATCCAAATGAATATCATAAACATATGTCCTTTTTCCAGATAATTAGAATAATTCTTCTTTTCCAACGAATTGACATAAAGTCAAGAACACTCAAACATGAAAATACACAACATCAGCCCAAACATCTACTACTAAAGTTAGCTTCTAAAACACAGCTATATATATTGTAATTTCCTCGTAAACAAGAGGAATCATGTGAGTCTGGAAGGTCATGGAAAAAGTGCCTTCTTCAAATCACGTATTAACAGAATGAACCAGAAGGAAATCATTCACTTCCCACCCTCAATAAAAGTGTTGTCCTTGAAATTGACCAATAGTTTTAGAGGCTTGTTGACAATGTCTAAAGCAAGGTCAGGATTTAGGTCAAACAAGCCAAGGTCAGCCTGTTTATCAGTAAAGTACAAGTCAACTGAATTTTCTAGAAAAATTTCCCATTAAATGAATAATAAATCCTAAATGATTATTTTGGATTTAATAATTAAAAATAAATAAAATTAAATCCAATAGCCGTAACAGTATGTATGAGATAATTTATCGAAAGGAAAGTATTGAATGCCATTTTAACTTTCTCATGAGAGAAAGAGACAGGGAGATACAGAGATGAACCAGACAGATTTGAATTACAATAGTCCAGTCTTGAAAGCGCTAATAAATGGACGTGTTGCAGTGGCATCAACTGGAATATATTTGCGAATGGATACGTCTGAGCTCAAGATGTGCAGCCTTGCATATGTTCATGACTTCTTGGTGAAACGTGAGAGTACTTTCCAGAGTAAAACCTTGGTTTCGTAATGACTGTTAATTCAATGTTGGTGTTGCTGATTTTTATTGTTTGAGGAGAAGAATGTGAATGATAAAGTCTTGGTGTTATCATCAGAATGGCCTCACTCCTTGGATGGTAGCACAAATTCAGTTGAGTGGCTAGATTTATATATTTGGGTGTCCTCCGCGTACAATTAGTGAGACACTGGATGGTTATATATGACTCTTGAGAGAGGCTGAGTGTATAGAATGAAGCGAACAGGCCCAAGAAAAGAACCCTGTGGAACACCATTTTGCAGATACAATTTGTGTTCTGTTGACTACGTAGGACTTGAACCACTTAAAGGCTTTATTGTTAATGCCAAATACGTTCTGGATACGGTGAAGTAATATATCATGTTCGATTGTGTCAAATGCTGCATATAAATTAAGGAGGGCGAAGACTGTAATCTTTCCGATATCCAAAGCAGAGTGAATGTCATTAACTTCTTTCAAAAGAGTAGACTCAGTACTGTGGCAAGGGCGATATGCAGACTGTAGATTGCTGAAAAGACTGTTTAAATTCAGATGAGATACAATTTGGTTTAGAACAACAATTTCTAAGATTATTTTATGAACGTAGATTATAAACTGGACGGTAGTTCTTTAAAATGTTATGGTTGAGTGTTGGTTTCTTCAGCAGAGGCTTTACAATGGCAGTTTTGAAAAATGATGGGAATTCCCATGATGAAAGAGAGGTATAAATAACATCAGTTAGTGAAGGCAATATTGGATCTAAGCACTCAAGCAGCAGTGATGTTGGAATTGATTTAAGTTCACATGACTTTGGTGCATTTTTCCACACGAGTGTCCTTACTAAATCCAAAGAGACAGGTTCAAATGCTGCTAACGGGTGTCGCAGAAGTTATGTATCGCAACTTTCATTTGACGACGAGTCAATTGAAATTTTGTTGTTAGCTTATTTTTAATGGTTGTACCTAGTCTAGGAAGAAATTCGCAAACTTGTCCTGAAGGTCGAATGGAGAGAAGGCAGTTTGATGTTGTGTACATTTTTTTCCTTGACATTGGTTTGTTAGTAATCTCGAGGAGCTCTTTTCAGTTGGGACACTCTATGATCTTAGTAATATAGTGAGAAAATATAGCTAGTTTTGAAGTTTTGATGTGTATGGGTTTCCAGGAGAGTCAAAGAGAAAGTTGAAATCTGCAGGAATAATCAGGTTGCCATCTATCGAATGTCTATACTCCAGGAGATTCGGAAACTGCTACAAAAATAAAGATTTGCTTAGCTAGTTTTTCCTACTAGGAGGATGGCGTTAGAGGCAGAAAAAAATGGTTTGACCTTTATTTCAGTCTGAGTGTTGTTTGGACTAGTTCAAACGATGTGCGGCATAAATTGAATGTTTTGTTGTGTTTAAGAGACATTTTATCATGTAATACTTTGCGTTGACGGCAATTCCACCTCCGAGAGAGTGGCGGGGTAATGAATTGATGGAGTGACCGGTGGGTGTTTGATCCACGCACTTTTACTTTCTGACATCTTCTTACCTTTTAACTGCATCCAAAGGATGCCACCTTTTTAATATGTGGTTCATAACCTTGATAAAAATAATTGCTACTTAAACGAAATGTATATTTATATATGAGAGTTTGCAAAACAACTTATGTCTGAGACAAACATGCCGAACGACACAGTGTAAATATACTCCTATATATAATACATTTAACCTTTCTTGGATTCATATTGTGTTCATATGGTTTTCCAAAACAAAATTAAATGTATTTGCTTGTTTGTGTAAACATTTCTGCGGTTCATCGTTGGAATTCGATGATTTCTATGGGAACTAGAGTTGAAGCTGCATTATTTTCACTTTTGCCATCATCATATATTCTTGAACTGATTTTTGTCATCTATGTATCATTTACGTATCAGAGAAAAGCACACTTTTCTTCAACCCGTGAATAAATCCAAATGAAGTAAACATTTTTTTTTTAAAATCGGATACTATGCAAAATAAACTAAAAGTACACATTAGTGAATAATACTGTACACTGTTGACCTATGTAGATGGTTCTGTATGTAAACATAAGCAGTGTATAGCTAACTCTGAACATCATTGATCATGAAACGAGCTCTTTGTATTTGGGTCATAAGCCAATATAACCTAAAGTAGTTTATTTCCTTCCCATATTAGCAGATCCTAACTTTTTGAATTCATTGTTGTGTATTTAATTATAGGTACTGCACAGGAAGTTTCTCTTTTTGGTATCGGAGGGCCCTGGGCCTTAAACATTTTGACTTAATAATATCAATGAATATAGTTCCTGACTCAAACGTGAGGTAATCCCAACCTCTGAAAGTGCTTTAGAAATATCCATTTTTCACTACTTAACTTACTACGACCATATCATTACAATAGTACGTCTGTGGGGTAATGAAAATGGTATGATAGGAACAAAATCTTTCACAGAAAAACTGTAATAGTATTATGGTGAAAAGAAAATAAGATCGACAGGATTTAGAGACAAGGGAATGTGTCATTCTAAAAATTTGAATGGCAGAAAAGGGTCGACATTGACAAGGGAAAATGAGACACTTTTGATCCAATAAAGTAATTAGTATCACATCATATATAAAATATAACATGCACTTTTTATTAAAATCTAAATACACCACATAAATAACACAACACTAGCTCATTAATTACTATGCAAACACATAAACACCCACCATCAGCAAAAATAATACTATAGTCATTATGTATACATTCACTTTCATACATGCACAACACACACACAAGAAGAACGTAGGATGTAAAAAAGATTAACTATATAACTATATAACTACACACGTGCTATCACATACAAGTTAGGGCAGGAAGTGTTTATAGAGACACAGCTATACCTTTACATAAAAACATACTGTCACACATACGTGAGAAGGGTTGCTCAAAGTTTTTGTTGTCAACAACCTAACATATACAAAGATATACACAAAATATTCATACATGTGTTTGGAAGATATGATTGGTATCTCTCATTCATAGATATCTGGGTGACACTAAACGGATCGTTTGGTTTTCTCTAGCCACTCTTGCTTAGTAACCACATCTCTCAGATCGCAAATCTCGTACACAATTATCTCCTCTCCAAGGATTAATCGATAGTGGATGTGAAAAGTGAGGACGTATAGCCTTACTGTACAAGACTTTCATTAATGAGATGACAGGTTCAGGCTTCTATAGGCATAACATGGAGTAGAGAGATGCCTTTCTGATGTTAAATCATGTTGACATGTAACAAGCTGCAGATGAAAGATGATAAAACTGAGGCTATTCTGATTATAACACAAATACTTTCCCATTCACATCCTTTACCTCAGACAATAAATATCAGCAACACCAACATTAAAGTTTCACAGTCAGTATGAAACCTAGGTGTTACTCTAGACAGTACTCTCACATTGCACAAACATGTCATGCACATATGCAAGGATGCATATCTTGAACTGAGACGCATCAGTTCCATTCGCAAATATCTTTCAGCTGATGCTATATACACTTGTGTTAATTAGTACTTTCAAGACTGGTCTATTGTAACTCTATTATGTGTGGTTCGTCTCAATAACTACTCCAGAAACTTCCAAAAGATCACAACACAGCTGATCGAATCATCTTTAGAGTACCTTGAACAGAGCACATCTACTCGATCCATAATCAAGCACAAAATTTGTTCTCTGTGCTAAATTTCACTGACAGACTCAATTCCAACATACCTATCCGGTCTCACCCATGTGTATACACCAGTGTGTTATAGACTGTGTTGGACATTCACCTGTATGCCAGATCTTGTTGCAAATTTTTGTTAGTAGTTCTATCACTAATTCCCCACTATTCTTGATACGTTCAGCTGGGATGTTGTCTACTCCAGCTGCTTTTCCATTCTTCATTGCTCTTATTGCTGAATCCACCTTTTCTTTGACAATTGGGAAATAATCAATATTTGTGGAGTTCGGAACTTCAAGCACCTCTGGGTCTCCTGTGGACGGATGGTTGTAGAGTTATTTACACTACTCAGTCCATCTTTCATTAATTTCACTGGCTTCTGTTAGGCATTTTCCATTTTCGTCTTGAATGGTACTGACTCTTGGGTGCTTCTGTCTGGTGAGGTCTTTCACAATTTGAAATGCCTTTTTGCTATTATTCTTAATGAGACTGCTCTCTATTTCTGTGCACTGTTGTCCAATTCAATCTTCTTTTGCTTTCTTTAATTTTGTTCTGATATTCTTGTTTATTTCTCGATATTCCACTGCCCCTGTTGTCTGGTGTTTTTTTAGGTCTATTCGGACATCACACAGATTAGAATCTCTTCCGTAACCCAAGGTTTTTTCTGTCCTTGGCAACTGTTGTCATGACTGTGTTGAAAGTGTCTGTCATCACTTTAACATCAACATCCATCACAAGGAGTGGAGCAAGTTTTTCTCCAATTATGGCTTGGAATGATTTGCAGATGTTAGGGTCCTTCAGTTGTTCAAGGTTGAATTTGAGCCTGATTTTCTTTGGCTTGTTAATTTTTGTCAACCTCACTCGGAGGTTCATAATGATGAGGTCGTGATCACTCCCAACATCAGCACCTTGAAACGTTCTTGTTTTTTCTCTATTCATACCAGATCGGTAACGGTTTTGAACCAGTTTGTAGTCGATCTGGTTATGATGGGTTCTATTTGGTGCATGCCATGTCCAGCATCGTGAAGCTTTATGTAGGCCCAGAGTGTTGGCTAGTACCAAGTTGTTGTAGCTTGCGAACGCGAGCAGCAGTCTCCCTCTTTCATTGGTAAGCTTTGATTGTATGGAAAGTACCAGTAGCACACTTGTCACATCCGTCCTGGTGGACAACGGCAGGCGCGGTCCTTGTTGGTCCGGGAGACGACCGATCTGGTATGATAACTTCAGATTTGTTCAGCATTATCAGTATGTCTTGGGCAAAAGTCGTCTGGCGGAGCCCATCCCTCTTCAGACCAAGGAGTTGTCAGAAGGGAAATGTGGTACATCGTCCAACTGCCTTAGGGTCTCCACTCCGGATTTGCTTTTAGGGTTTACTCCCTTTTCCTTTGGCCAACTCGTGTATGGGCGGGTTCGTCCATTTCTCGAACAGATAGAGCATATGCCACTGCCCATCATGTTTTATAATAAAGATATATATACCTAATGTCACCTTAGTACAATTTGATGTGCAAAGACGGATATCTAACTGTTTTACACACTAATGCATAACATAAAGCATCACATTTTTGTCAGGACCGTCCTGTATATTATAAATGCTATATAAATGTCATATGTAACTAATGCTCCATTTATATTTAATGTATTTATGTTTTGTAGTTAGAACTGTCTTCTGCCAAGATGTTTTTTAATCTTTGCACCAAACTGAATCACACTTAAACAAAATAGATTTGTTACACACAATAGACACATTGGTTCTCCAGATTGAGTTATATAGCATCAAACAAACTCACGCGTTATTCCACAGGAATACCCTTTGGCAATAGTGTTAACTCACTGTATGGGCAGCATGTATTCCCCACCACTAACCGGTTTTATAAGCGAAACGCATAAATGATATAAAATATTCGCTAAACGTAGTCATATCATTGATACATTTATAATATCTTGCACGCTTGAAACACTATCATTTCCTTGCATTTCATTATAAAAAAAGAGATTTACAGGATGGATGCCATATTTGCATCGGCGAGTTTGTATATTTTTGATCACACGAGTCATGCAGTTCCTTGCCTTGGATATGCTGCGAATAATTCTTTAAATTTGTTAGATACATTCCTTTAAACGTTTGTCATTTTAATTTTGTTACGTTTTGTAAACATATTACAACGGAACATTTGAAATCTTAGATGCAGAAGATTTGTTGCCTTCAATGTGTGAAACAAAGGTAATGCCGACATTAGAGCAAAGCTTTGCTCTCCATGGACAACAAAAACGTTTGGCACAGTGCAATATAAGCAATTCAGTCCTTATACAAAACAAAGGTAATACAGATAGTGCAACACAATATATGCAGTCCATATACTGATACAAATTGTAATAACAAGAATGAATTACAATATCGATTCTAGGTCACTCAAACACTTTAAATTGTTCCGCAAAGCAAACGCTTATGAGGTATAGAGTGCATAAACAACCGGTAATACCTAATATGTAGCACAGTGCAAGGATGAAATATAAAGAATTAGATAATGATACGAGACAAAACAACAAGTCTATTTCAATTACGCAGCGCATTTAACTTTTTCACATTTGTAACGTCTGATACGAATCCAAGAAAAATGATTTTTAAGAATATTTTTCGTTTCTTATATTTTTAATAAATTTGAATAAAATGAAATTCATACTCAATAACATTTGAATATTAATTAAAACATATTATATTAATTATGTCAATTACATCTTTACTGTCAATTTATGACAGTATTACTAAAATAGTTGAAAGCAATTTGCTGGTAGGTAAAATATTTAGAGATTTTAAAATTGTCCTTTATGTCAGAAAAGTGATTGTGTATGGTGTACGTTAGTGAAGAGTTTAAATCATATCTTAAACGTATTAATCATAATTATCAGGAATATAAAATTCAACAGAGTTTACCGATGTAGCAACATGTATCCATTTCTAAAAGAATGAAATTAATTTTCCAAATACAATGAACAAGCAGGTCTTGGTATTCGAGTTTCGATGCACTTTTCGACTTTGTCATCATCAGCAACAAAACTGCGACCAACGTCATTATCATGATTGAAAAAAGGACGTTATATTAGCAACAACAAAAATATAATCCACTACAAAAACAACAAACTTTCAGTAGAATCTAAAGGAAAATAATCCTATATAAACTTGATTTATATCACAGATCTGTTTTTAATCAGTGTAGCATAGCATCATGACGCAGGCTTATTTAATAAATGTTTGTTTGGCAACTTCGGTTTCTCTTTCAGTTTCGGCCGTATATATAGTTACACGTTCGGCTTCGTCTTCGATTTCCGCATAAAGTCAATTTATAACTTTCGGACTGGTTTCGTTTTCGGTCGAAACCAGAAATTTAGTTTCGGTCGGCCTCTAGCTTGAAGCCCACATTTGAACATCATTTACAGCACAGTGCCTCAAAATGCTTGTGCTTGTTCATTTTGTGCATTGGTGAAGATTTTTGGTATTAGTTCATTTAACATGTGACAGGAGTGTATTTATTCCCCAGCTATTAGTTTATCCACTATATCAACTGCCAATGAGATAACGGTAATGTTATAACTTGAAAGGTAAAGACTTTAATATCACACACCGACGTGGCTTTACCTTTTTTGTATGCATGTTTAAGCCTTAGATGGGAATTTGTTGAAACGAACTATAAAACATGACCAAAACGACCAATAAATAGAATTATGTCTCTCTCCAATTAATCAACCCTTAATACTTACTTACACATACAGAAACCGTCAACTGTTCATACCGTTTACGTATGAGAATATTGTATTGAAACATTTTAGACTACGATAAATCGTATCTTTAAAACTCCAGGTTTCCCGTAATGTATAATTGACAATATGAGATAATGGAATAACTGTAGTAATAAGTCATTCGAAATTTCGACTTGTGCGTCGTTTAACATAAAATATCCATTAATTGTATCCTTTAAATCGTGTTTTATACCTTTATCGTGTGCCGTTCAAACGATAACTACTGTATTCTTTATTGAAACTTAAATATAATCTGCAAGAACGTTTTATCATTGGATATCTGTCTGATCCGGTGTGCCACTATACATTTGTCTTACTCATCTACTGGCCATTGCACAGCATGAGAGATAAACCACGGTATAAGAAAGCAAATGTTCTAGAAACTATGTTTCTCAGAGAATACTACCTCGCGAATCCAGCCCTACAAAAGACGAACTCGTCTTATCCTCTCTGTATTTATAGACAAAAGATACTAAACCTTGCACATGACGTCCCTTGATACCAACATGTGTCGACAGTATTTAGCTGAGATTGTCATTTACGTGGATGCTCGCATGGCGGGTGGTATTTAATTATTTAAGTAATATGGTCGGGTAAGTATTCTCAGAGAAACATAATTTACTAAACAAATTTGGTTTTTCCTTCATGTATCTTCCCCTATCACATTTCTTTAGGAGAATAAGTACTACGAGGAGATTAGTGCCTGGATTCCGTACATACCAGATAACCGGTTCTCCTAATGACTCAAGCTACTCAGCCTGATATCTCTTGATCTGGGATTCGTGTATATGGCTGAAAAGATGAAGTTGAGATCTTATCTACTTCCAAACGTTTCACTGGCCAACCTAGCGAAGATAATGGACTGTTTTAGTTGGTCTCGTTGGATCCGGCGTTTGTCTCTGCGGAACTAGAACGGATGTCAAGGTTCGAGAAGGTTGAATCTGCATGCTTGTCAGCAGTTTCTATAATATCTCGGAACAAAACATTACATTCGAAAGCGAAGATCGCAGAAATGGCTATAAATCTCATGAACTGTTATCCCCATGAAGTTATTCAGAGATTGAGACATCTCAGAGTACATCGAGCGTATGACACACTTCAGCCACTAAGCAATGAACTGCGGTGTGATGTCTTGTTATATGGCCTTGCCCGCGAGGAAGAGATGTTGTCTCGAGCCCCGATAGTCCCCTGTTCGTCTCAAGTAGTGCTTGAGGGCGTGGGCAGGATCTTGATTGGCTGTTGCTCACTCTCATCTTATCTAATGAAGAGAGAAGACGAATGCCGATTCATTGATTACCTACTCACGGTCACCCATTAATGGCAATCGAGCCTGGCTGTGTACGGAGGGTCTACAGAAACATCCGATCTGAACTGAAGATAGTTCGGGTCAGCCGAAGGGCGTGCAGATCACTGACCCTACATGCAAAGGCTAAATCTATCAAAAAGCATGTCTCTTATGATAGGCAAGTTTAGCGAAGCATGAGCGAGATGTTCAAACTGACATGAGTAGAGCCAGCCCTAGACAATTTCCATTTTGGAAATTACGTTGTGGAATTTGAGAGATCTTTGTCATGTCTAATATCTTTTTTCCGTCATGACAGAATGTGTCCACGAGATATATATAGAACTGAGGCACACAAAGGGACAAAGTGGTGGGTTTTTCAACAGTCGTTAAAGACACGCCACTTCCTCTCGAAAGCTTTTATGTTCTCGAGATTCTCTCCACAATCGAAGGTTTGCATTGTTTGACTCGGAAGGAGCATAATCATCTTGCAATCCTGAACTTATAACTTCTGTAATATATCTTGGTATTAGTATTATGGGATGGTATGCAGAAGCCTTCTCAGCTGATTGACTTCTGGGTCTGACATAGGTTGGCAATTTGTGGTTTCACCTTGTCGCGAAAGATCGATCATCGGTCGTCCACCGATGCTGACCAGTCAGGGAAAGATCATTTGGTTGAGAGGCCACTCATGTAAAGGACCTGGCCTCTCTTGCATATGGTGTCGCCCAAAACATTGAGCCTGCCAGGCATATGTCTGACTTGGACACTGATACGGAGACTGTCGAACCAGTGTAGACATTTCCACACCAGGAAAGACGGGTCGGGTTATTTGTTGACTCCCCCCACTCGAATGAAGAGGTAATTCGCCACTGTCGAATTCTCGGGTATCATGCGAACAGTTTTGTCTGAGAGCTCATCTTCCCGGAGTAAAAGGCATTGATAGCAGCCTTTACTTTGTAGAATGTTTATGTGTAGAGGCCACTCCTCTAGTTTCCATTTGCCGCCATTGGTAGTGAAGTCTGGCCACTGGTGGGTGCACCAACCTTGCGTACTGGAGTAGGTTCAGACTGATATGTTTGATTCGTATTTCTACAGACGCATTCCCTTGGACAGCAAACAAAGATTGAGCTACGGAAGCAATCTCCTGATCAATCCGGATCGCACGAGTAACTCTCCTGAATTAGACGGGTTGATCGAGGTAATCTGAGTAGGGTGCCACTAAGCCAGCTGTGACATATGTAAGGATAGACATAAAATGCCTCATTGAGAAATCAGATCAGCCGTCGCAGTAACAAACCAAGCAGACACAACAACTCCATTGTTGAAATCCAAGGTTTGTCGGAAACAGTCTCGACAAGATTTCCATTGGTGAACAACTCCATTGAAAAATCTGGGATGGATAAAGATCAAACTTTTTGAGGTTTACTAGGAAACCCATACGACCTAAACGAGAAAGATCGTTCCTGTCCGGAAGCAGTATCGACCTTACCATGTGTTTCTGAAGGATGTCGTCCAGGTACGCTGCCGGCATTGTTAAGAACGTCGTTCGAAACAGAGAGACGACTCAGTCCTTCATTTGAGCGAAGGTCCCGGGCTGAGGTTGAGGCCATTGAGAATATCTGTTGATTAATATAATATCTCTCGGTAAACAATGTGAAGTTATTTGCATGAAACAGGTGAATGGGGATGTGAAAGTATGTGTTGGTCAAGTCGAAATTGACGACTTCCTTGCCACGTCGGACGGACAGGAGGATCAACCTCGCAATCTCCATCTTGAACTTGGAAGAAGGATAAATCGACTGAGATGGTTTAAATTGATTATATGCCTGAGTATGCCGTGCGATTTTCGAATGAGAACCTTCTTTAAAACCCTGGTGAATGTGGCTCTCGTACAATCTTCAACGCTTGCTTGGAAAGGAGGAACCAAATATCATGTTATGGTAAGGAATCCCCCTCCCAAACTGTTGACAATTCCAAGAAGATTGGGGAGACATAAACGGGTGGAGGTTGACAGAGCGAAACAAGAATCCCATCCGAATTAACCGTGATCACCCACCATCCCATGGGCAGATGGATATCCAGTAATCTCGAAAGCGAAAGAGACGAAAGCCCTCTGGTAGGTTGTATAAAGGCAGACAAGGAATTATACAAATGTGTGAGGTTAAGAGGCTTGAAGGAGGAAAACGTAACCAGTAACACATCCAGATGGATAAATAATTAAGATTTATAGATAAAACTGTATTCTCTACACTTTCTATGGAATGTATGTATGTATGTATGTATGTATGTATGTATGTATGTATGTATGGATGGATGGATGGATGGATGGATGGATGGATGTATATATGTATGTATGTATGTATATAAGTATTTAGGTATGTAAGTGTGTATGTATGTATGTATGTATGTATGTATGTATGTATGTATGTATGTATGTATGTATGTAGGTAGGTAGGTAGGTAGGTAGGTAGGTAGTAATGTAGGTAGGTAGGTAGGTAGATATTTAAGTATGTATATGTGTGTATGTATATATGTATGTATGTATGTATGTATGTATGTATGTATGTATGTATGTATGTATGTATGTATGTACGTATGTATGTTGATTACAACTGATGTTTCAATTGCAGATTGATTAGAAAGCAGGTCCAATTAATTTGTCCATTTCCATGGACAATTGATGTCACTGAATAAAATATTATTTCGATATAATGTATCCACATTGAATTAGCATCGCATGCCTGCCATTGATTACATTCCTTGGAACAAATCATTTTTGTATCAGTTTTATGAAGGGTGAATGTCTCTAGCTGTTACATGTTACATAATTTCTATACATATATTGCTCTGAGAGAAAGACTGAGAAGAGAAATGGATAATAAACAAAATCATGTAATTATAGCTACATATTCATATCAGTGTATTTTGTATGAACGGAATAATAGTTGTATCAAGTGAAATGTAAACTTTCTAAGAATTTGTAAAAAAAAAAACAACGTCAAAGACATTAATTATTAGTTTATTGATTAGTTCAAGTAAGCATATGAAAGTCAAGTACACAATGACCAAAAACGTCGATGAACGGAAGTGCAAGAAACATAGTACGCTATTATTTCACAAACATATCAGCTTCTACGCCAACATATTTATTGAAATGAATTAACATTTAATATAGGTACCATTGAAAATGCATCAAGGTATATGTAAACATTTATAATATGAATGCATCAATACATGTGCATCAAACGTTTGATCTGCAAGGAATTCACATATATAGAAGAAACCAAAGTAGTTCATTCATATTAATCAAACAAACTCCAAATGCGTAACCAACACATGACACGGTTATAATATCCATTAAACGTTTGAATTATTGATATATTGCAATAATAACTCAGAAGAAAATTCATGGTGCGGCTTATTGTCATGAAATTGAATAGAACACAAGACTAGAACCATTGGATGTAAAGCTTAGGTGGGGTTGTTTTAGAGCCTTACGATAAAGCACATCCTAGGTATATAAATGGTACGAGTTAATAGTAAGCTGGTATTTGTTACATTAGCCTTTCATCATCAAGTGTCGAACGTTCTGGTAAACATTCAATAAAGCAAATTATTGCAAAATGTTTATGTTTTCTACAATGTATGAGGTTCTAAGTAAATAAAGCAATAAAAAAACAAGGACATATTCTAGTGCCAAAGTGATGTCTAAAGGTACACTGGAAATCATTATGACATTTCATCAAACATTTAGTGAAAAATAAGATTAAAAAGGTAGTTAATTTTAAGCTCATTATTGCTTATAATATTAAATATTTACCTTGATTAATACTTTTGATAGAAATATAACGATGAAATATGTTACGTCGATAATAAGAAAGATGAAATCATATTGTCATTTTTCTCGGTGTAGCATGTATCACTGTTGTCCAATCATCTCCTTCTTTGCTCCCTGTGCTACACCTTTGGACAGCATTTGTCCACCTTTGTAGAGATACAGGACAGGCCAGACAACAAATTCTTCATATGGCCCCTTTTTGGTGTATTCCCTGTGCTTGTTGGAATCAAATTTATCATCGGGACTCTTGTTTCCATCCATAACCAGTTGTGGATCCTGAACAGACATATACCAGCAAACCTCGGTACATCTGTTGATGTATCGTTTTACATTTTTATGTTGCAAGCAGACTGCAACAGCGTCCTCTAAGTACTTTTCCTTCAAACGACCAAGCACGAGCTGTAAAGTGAAAGCAAAGTTAGAATCTATCAATTTATATACATTATCCTGTTTTTAAGTTTGCTCTTGCACTCGCAAAGGTGCGTTAATGAGCACTCTTAAAAGGGATCACTGTGTCTTTGTTTCTAATTTCAATGGGCAATTCGTTCTACATGCTCGGCCCTGTTATGCAAAATAAAGCTGTCATATGACCTCGTTTTCAGAGTGGGAACAATGAGTATACGATTGTCCGAAGAGGAGCGTAAGTATCCTGCTGGTGTATACACATGGGTGCGGAAAGACGGGTATGTTGGACTGGATGTCAGGGAAGAGTAGCACAGAAAACACATTCTGTGTTTGATTCTGTATCGAATGGATAACCAATAATGTACTAATGAATACACAAGTGTTTTAGTGGCATCATCAAGTGAAGTAGATCTGCGATTGAAACTGTTGTATCTCAGCTCAAACTATGCATCTTTGCATATGTTCATGACATATTTGTGCTATTTGAGGGCACTGTCTAGAGTTACACATATGTTTCGTACTGACTGTGTAAATTTAATGTTGGTGTTGCTGATATTTATTGATTGAGGTAAAGGATGTGAATGAGAAAGTCTTTGTGTTGTGATCAAAATGGCCTCATTTTATCATCATTCATCTGCAGCTTGTTACATGTCATCC
The DNA here is from genome assembly GCA_029339505.1 of Unio delphinus. NCBI lineage: Eukaryota > Metazoa > Mollusca > Bivalvia > Unionida > Unionidae > Unio > Unio delphinus. The sequence goes on along the minus strand of JAQISU010000179.1, from coordinate 12,826,906 downwards.
ATCTTTTCACATCCGAAATGCACCTCTCTACTCCATGGATGGTAGCATCAACTTCAGTTGGGTGGATAGACTTGAAAATGAGGGTTTCATCAGCGTACAATTGCTGAGACAGTGGGTGATGATCTATGGCACAGAATGAAGCAAAAAGGACAACCTGTGGAACACCACAACATATATTAAATGAGCTTGAGTGTATTCCATTTGCAGATACAAGTTGTGTCCTGTTGACTAACTAGGACTTGAACCACTGTAAGGCTCTATTCGGAATCACAAATACATGCAGGAGACGGTGAAGTAATATTTCATTGTCTATTATCTCAAATGGTACAGAAAAATCAAGGAGGGTGAGGACTGTAATATGTCCACTATCCAAAGCAAAGAAAATGTCATTCAATACTTTCCGAAGAGTAGTTTCAGTAGTGTAGCAATGGCGATATGCAGACTGTACATTGCTAAAAAGACTGTTTGAACTCAAATGAGATACAAGTTGGGTTGATAATATTTTTCTATATGAACTTAGATAAGAAACTGGGCGATAGATTTGTGAAGCGTTATGGTCAAGTGTTCATCTTTTCAGCAAAGGCTTTACGATGGCAGTTTTGAGAAATGATGGGAATTCCCCAGGTGAAAGTCAGATATTTATAACATCAATTAGTGAATATTGGTTCTAAGCACTCAAGTAGCAGTAATATGTGAATCGGATCAAGTTCACATGACTTTGGTGCACTCTTCGTCACTACTTTCTTTACTAAATCACCATAGGCAGGTTCAAATGGTGATGAGAGAATTAAAATTGTGTTGTCAAGCATATCTCTAATGGTTTTTACTTTGTCACAGAAGAATCTTGCAGAGGTTATCTGATGCAAGTTCGTGGGATACAAGGGTGGATTACATATTATTATTTTCAGGTCTATGAAGAATCCAGTCTACAATATGACCAAGTTTATGAGTGGGTTGGTTAATTTACTGTTTAAGGTTGAAAACATGAATATAATATATTCATGTTGACGTGTATGGGTTTCAATGAGTGTCATAGTGAATGTTGAAATCTCCAAGAATAATTGGGTTTCCACCTATCGCATTTCTATAATCCAGAAGATTCGGAAACTGCTCCAAAAAGGGAGATTCAGTCAGCTTGTTTTTCTACTAGGGAAGGCCGTTAGAGATATAAAGCAATGGACTGACCTTTGTTCCAGTGTGAGTGCTGTTTCGAATAGTTAAAAGGATGTGTGTCTGAAATTGAAGGTTGTGCTGTACTTAAGATATTTTATCATGGAATTCTTTGTGATGACAGCAATTATAACCTCCACGAGAATTGCGGGGGAACGACTTGATGGAGTAAGCTGTGGGTGATACATCCGCGCACTTGGGCTCAACGCCTGATGTTTTAGCCATGTTTCTGTCAGGAAGAAGACGTCGATATATCATGCTCACCCAGCCAGTCACATTATCCTGACAAAATGCCGACTAGCCTAATACTAGCCTTTTACGGCTGAGTGCCTAGCGAGACATCTGTTAGTATCAATTTGTTAAGTCTTACATATGACTTGACTAGGGTTTGAACCCGCGACCTCCAGCATCTAAGGCAGATGCACCCAACCGCTAGGCCATTGGAGAGGTCGTCCAAAAGGTAGGTATTGGACAAATTAGTGTTGTACTGCAAGATACCTGTTTACTCAACTATTGAATATTCTAGACTACTGAATATTCTAGACTATTGAAAATTTTGAACTACACCATCTGGACAGTAAATGGATTTAATTCTTTGCCGGACATCAATATATATATATACAGCATTTACTTTTATTTTTATATACTGTATTGTAATTTATTACTGGCAAAATAGCATATAAACGCGAATCAATGTTATTAAGAAAAGACCAACGTCAGAATATTCAAAATAATGTTTGGAAACACTTGTATTTCAAGAATGAAAACAATTTATCTAACTCTAAAAAATATAAACATGTATGTTGTATATGCCATCTTCTGGAAAATATAAATTTTATATTTTATCATATTAACATTAAGATCAATGGGAAATCATTTAATGGCTCACTGTCTAAATGGTCAGCTTGTTTTGGTTTTTGTAGTTACGCGATCATAAAGACAAGTTCATCGCTTTATAATAATAGTTCTTTAACTGTTATTCGCATACTTGCACGTCAAATATTAACTGCGAATACTGCAACTGGAAAAATGTAGGCTTAGTGTTCAGGTACTCCGAGATTCTTACCTCTCTAGTATCTTCAAGAAGTTTGGGTGCCATGGATTTTATTCCGTCTTTGATGGTTTTTAATATTTCGGTCGGTATTTTGGTGTTTTCCTAAAGTGGCATGAGAAACATAAACTGGTACTGTTTTGATCAATATTAAAACAGATTGCCAAAAATATATAAAAGTAAAAGAGACGCTTACAAGCGTTTAAAATATACAGGGATAGTAAGAATGGAACATTAATTTTAAAACTGGAAAAATGATGATTATAATATGTCAAAATCGACTTAACTATTTATTATTTTCATGAATGCTTTTACAACTATTGTTCTGATCGTCAATGTTTAGTTGCTATAACAAATTAGTAGTCTCTAACAGTCAAGATGCATCATTGGAACAGAGATCGAATACCGGAATGTATCAATATCAAAAAGAAACAAATTCCAGAGTACAATATCAGCTAGTATTAACATTGTATATCGTAACTATTGATTTTTTACGATGTTCAAGCCGACAGTAAAAGAGTTACATATAATTCTGCTGTACTCAGAGCTTCAAACCTGCAACGCTTTTTTGCAAATTAATGTTGTGGCCAGATCAACACAATGACAGATTTGTGCAATCTTAAGATAATATGTAACACTCCTTTCATTGGCATAGAAAGAACATATGGTTCACACTAATGGCCGCTATGCAAAGCTTACCTCCGATTTGCCCCTGCCTAATCCAAAGTGGACATAATAATGTATTGGCGATAATGCTTTGCATACTGTTCCTATATGATAAATATGCCCTCGATTCCATTACAAATAGATTTAAGCACTTATTATTAAATTCATGGTACGGTACAATGCAAATTCCACAATAGTATGCATCACATTGGAATAATGAATACACTCAACGTTAATCATTAGAGGACATTTAACTTCAGTGATGAGTAAAGGTTATCGTTGATACACTTCATTCGAAGTAAAGTTTTTTTTCCATCATATAAGAAAATAAACTCAGTGTTTGAATGCATTGCAGGAAGACTAAATTTACCATTATGGAATAATATTCTACCTCATACGCATTCTCAGTTTGTATTACAATAATTACAGCACGTGCATGGCCCGTTCATCATCATTTTGTTCATTTAAGTAACATCTTATTAAATTTTGACAGGTGCTGAAAAAATTTTCAGGTTTATTGGCCACAAGTATATATATAATAACACCTAATTAATTTCGACAGGTTAATTGGTCACAACCATACGTATATTTAACAATTAACAACTAATTACCAAGTTACATATATTTTCATTCATTATGGATCGCACATAATTAGAACGTAGAGACATTTTATTCTTAACATATTCATTTCTGAGATCATAGAAACGGTGCGGATTGTTTTAAGAAAAACTAATATACTTTCCGAAATTAAAATCAAGATTTGAAAATACACTAAAAATTAAAATCTAAAAGCGATTAAACAACGTATTTTTAAACAGAAAGGTAAAACTGAAAGAGTTTAGATTGAAAGGAGTAATCAAAAGATGCAAACAATGCTAATAAAATATATATTTGCCGAATTTTATCTATACCATTTATTCGCACCTGTTTATATATACCATATGTATTACAATGAAATCAATACAACTTAGTCTTCAAATGTAACAGAAAACTTACAGATGGTAGGGATGGTTTAACAAAAGCTTCCTCTATTGTTTTCATTTTTGAGAAAGATAAATCGCTGCATACTAAATGAATTTCCTGAAAGTAGAAAATAATTTAGCCTAACATATTGATCCTAATATTTCTCCAGTAACAGTCCAAGAAACAAGTATGTGATTGAACGCATTATGTTCATCCAATTATTAAATGTAGATAATATATATATATATATATATATATATATATATATATATATATATATATATATATATATATATATATATATATAATGTGGACATAGTCCGGCTGCACTAATTATCATTATAGAAGACCAAGGACGGAGCGCACCTCCCTCTCCCTGTACGTAGTTTACTATAGTAGATAACACAAAAATACATACAAGTTTTCAAAAGCAAACATAATAAAATTAATAATCAAACACATGATGGCAATAACAATAATTAAGGAAGTAGACATTTTAAAGTCTGTTCTTGCAGTCAAAATGGCTGAGTTTTAAGACCACTCATGAATGTGATTAGTGTCCTTGCGCTTTAGGTCTATGAGTACCTCATTCCATATAGCTCAACCTTGGAACGCAAAAAACGTTGTCTGTGATATTGCCTTGTAGCAGTGGTTACTTCAAGGATTTGAGTGTCAGAAAAGGATGCATACGTTTCACGATTAGGTCTACACATGGTTGAGATCAAATCGGTACACTGGAATTGAGCCAGTCAAAGAAATATAGCAAATAGCACAACTTTATATAGGACACACGGTACTAATTATACGGAAGGGCTGTGAACCAGTCTAAAAATGGGTGAAGAAATAATAGAGTATATACGGCTTTGGTGGTCCATAATTGGTTAATAATGAAAATTAAAATTTTAGTTAAAATATTTTTTGAGAGCTTATCCTATCTGTAATTTAACAAAAATATAGACAAAATTCTATTAATGCAATTGAAGTAAATTTAGAGGCTTCACCTATTAGTACTCAATAATGAAAGTAGCACCTGATTCATTTGGTGCAGAATCAATAACATGTGCTTCCTGCCAATTTATGTCAACAACATGCCGCGGGTCCTATGTTTTTCTACATTTAAAAACTTACATCAAGGTTAGTTGTGCATGGAAAAATATAGGTCTGATCATCAGCACCCAGAAATGTTAAGTTATTGAATTTTGAATATGACAGTGTTTCCATATGTTTACCATTGGAGTTGAATTAGTACCGTGTGTCCTATAGGTGTTTGTTCCAAAACCCAGACATTCCCCTGCAGCCTCTGTGGACGGACGTGGCTATCACGTATTGGGTTTGTCAGCCACCAGCGCATGTGTAATAGGCATAGAAATCTTCCTTCTTAATCTTCGTGAGCGAAGTCAAGCCAACAGAACAGAACAGGTGTTTGTTGTAAATTCTGAATCGAGCGGGTAGTCAGTGAAGTTTACATAGCAGAGGTGTGCGTTCAGCACTAAATGCCATAAGGATGTTACAAGAAGTCGTGTTTGGAACGTTTTGAAGTGTATCTAAAATATACTGAGATGAATCAGATAAAAGTGCATTACAATAGTTTCGTCTTGAAAATACTAAGGAACATTTACCTGCGTTAGTGGCATCAACATAAAGAAAACTGTAAATGGAGCTCATGCAACTCTGCTCAAGATATGTAGCTTTGCAAATGTTCATTACATGTTGGTGTAATGGCAGCGTACTGTCTAGAGTTACACCTGGATTTCATACAGTCTGTGTAATGTTAGCATCACTGCTATTTATTGCATCTGGTAAAATATATGAATAGCAATGCGTTTGCGTGGTGATCAGGATGGCTTCGGTTTTATCATCATTCATTGGCAGCGTGTTACATGCATCTCCTAATCACTTAAATGGTCGACTCAGCATTAAGTTGGTAGCAAGAACTGTATATAGAGGTGTCATCAGCGTACAACTGATGAGACCAGATGTCGATCTATGACACGTACGTGTGGTTGAGTGTATATAATGAACAAAACAGGGCGGAAAACAGTCTTGAGGAGCACCAATCATATATCAACTAGGATGGAATGTTTTCCGTTTACAAAAACAACTTTTGTCCTGTTGACTAAGTAGGACTTGAACTATAGAAAGGTCATATTGTGAATAACATATACATACTATAGATATGAAAGTAATATATCATGGCCTGCAGAATCAAATGACGCATGCTAATAAAAAATTGAAAGTATTGTAATCTTTTGACTATCCAAAACAGAGAGAAGTTCATTAAATATTCCTAGAAGAGCTGTACATTGACAATATGACTATTGGAAGATGCAAGCTGGGATAGAATAACAATTTCTAAGACCTTTTCAATGCCCAAGAGGTTAGAAACAGGTTGGTAATTCATTAGATTGTCCGAGTCAAGTGTCAGTTTCTTCAAGACACTATTTTACAATGGCAGTTTTGAAATATGATGGTCGAGAGAGACGTATTGATAACATCAGTTATTGAATGCAATATTGAAACTAAGCACTCAAGTAACAATGATGCCGTAAACGAGTCGTCGAGCTCACATTGGGTTGCTCTTCATCACAATTGTATGTATCAAATCCAGAGATAAGTTTAAATGATGTTAAAGGTTGCCGTGAATAGTCTGTATCACAACTTTATGGTGGCAATGTGTCAAATGTTGTTTTCCAGCTTATTCCTAACCTACTAAACTTTGTTAGGGAAGAAATTTGCAAACCTGGAATGGACTGGTGAGAAGGTTGCTAAAAGTGATGTACATTTATGCCTTTACATTAGATTGTTCGTAATATCAAAGAGCTCTTTGCAGCTTGAACTTTCCCTGATCTGAGAAATGTAGTGGGATAATGTTGCTCCATGAACTATCCTGGTGACTGTCTTCTTAGCAGATTCACCGATCTGTTTATGAATAGTGAGGCTGGAGGAAAGCCAAATCCAATTAACCTTACGGCTTTCTCTTTCACTCCACACACGCGCACACACACACACACACACACACACACATATATATATATATATATATATATATATATATATATATATATATATATATATATATATATATATATATATATATATATACAAACACACAAACTAAAATTGCATACATTTAATATTTGTATTAATCATGTTGATGCTATTTTTAAGACGTCTTTCTTATGATATGCTTTAACGTCAGAAATATTGGGCTTTAGATCAAAGGTTCTAGAGTGAATCGCAAGTTCTTTTCGACTCAACATTTTCAAACACATCCTAAGACAACTTTTCTTTAAAGTTTAGTATTTACTTCAAGGCAAGCAAATAGAAAGGGAAGAGCTCTCTTTTCAACTGTTCAAATATATATTAATCTAGGTACAATTGAGCTCGAGCAATGCTGGTAATCTTAGCTAAAAAAACATCAAATACATTTCAAATGGTCCATGAATATGCGACATTTAATTTACAGTTGAAGCAAAACAATTTCCATCCCTTTTGTCGTATGGTACTTATTCAAATGGAGAGTTTAATGACGAAAACACCAAGGCGCTTAAGCTGGATAAAAATGCATCAGATGTTTTGCCCCAGTCTTAATACCTTAAAACTATAATTGTTCAGTTATCTGCAAGTATGTCTCCATAGATGATACGTACGCATAATCCACTTAAGCCAATTTGCAAATGCATTGCTACATAAATTTTTTACCTTTTCAATACACACTTACTAGCACAAAATCCCTCAGGTAGGATATAATTTCCTTTTCTTCTTTGTCACGCAACTCTTTCTCTAGTTCATCAAATGCATCCGTCCACTCATTGTCGTACAGTTCGGAAAATTGCTCGGAGAGCTTGGTGGGTCGATTTGGGTCACTCAGGTCAGCAATGTTTGGATTGTTATCTCTGAGTTTGTTTGATGCCATTGAACTCAACCTGGAGAACCAATGTGTCAATTGTGAATAACATATCTGTTTCTTGAAAGTGTGATTCAGTTTGGTGCAAAGATTATTATACAAGATTTTGGCAGAAACATTTATAACTCGAAATAAAGACGAGATAAAAATACATTCAATGTAAAAGGAGCATTAGTTTAAAATGATATTTATATAGCATTGATAATATACTGGACGGTCCTGACAAACAAGTGATGCTTTGTGGTATGTATTATAGTGTACAACGCTTAGAAATCCGTCTTTGTACGTTAAATTCAACTACGGTGAAATTAAGCATATATATATATATATATATATATATATATATATATATATATATATATATATATATATATATATATATATATATATATATATATATATATATATATATATATATATTATCATAAGTAATCTAATTACTTTACAATGTATACTGTCTTACCTCGTTGAACAATAACTCGTATCAAGAACAAAATTGAGGGTGATTGTGCAAGGACATTTTTGTGAAATCACGCTGTATTTCTTCCGTAGTAGTCAGTATAGTACGTCACATGTGGGCAAGTTAAACACAAGAAATACATGTTACCAAACTAAATATTAGATCAAGCAAATGACAATGGGTCAAAATATACAGTGTTCTGAATTTGAAGGATAGGTTAGAATTAAATGTATTAATTATGATTTGACAAACGCAGCATTATATATATATATATATATATATATATATATATATATATATATATATATATATATATATATATTGTTTTCGCTTTTGTGTCTATGTTAGTGATCTTATATTGTGAAAGTACTGGACACGTTTTTCATACTAACTGCACTGTAATTTATCCTATTTACCATATAGACGTTGCAATGTATATACCTAAGAAGGGCATCCTCTTTGGCCTTCCTCTCATTTTCAAGCTGGTTAGTCAACTGGTTAGTCTTGGCTTCTAGCCTGTGGAAGAATTTTCAATAAACACGACATCCGTCTTAGCACGTTAATATATATCTAGAAAAGGCATAAATAAAACCGTATCTACCAAAAAAAGTAGTCTACTATAAATGGACAAAATCTTCATTAGGTGTACGAGTCTGCAAATCATTCGTTTGAAAGGAATATACTGATGCGAGGCTTTCCATGAATACCCAAGATAATGTCATTTTGTGTGCGCAGTTGTTTATGTGATGATCATGTCTTTTAGTGTGCGCATATCATTTTGCGTGGATCAGGACTATTAGTGTGTACATTTGTTCATGCGTGGACCAAATATATTTAGTGTGCGCATTTGTGTGTGTGTGGAAAATGTATATTATGCACATTTTTGTTTGTGGGTGGATCTTGTATATAATGTGCGCACATGTTTGTGTGAATCATGCGTAGTAGTGTGCGTATTTGTTTGTGTGTGGATGATGTCTATTAGTGTGTGCATAAGTTTGTGTGGATCATTTATATTAGTGGGCGCATTTGTTTGCATGGATAATGTCTAAGTGTGCGCATTGTTTTGTGCGTAGATCATGTATATTACTGTGCGCATTTGTTTCTGTATCGATCATGTCTCATATATCATCTTTCACTATGTATATTATATCCTTCAATACTAAGTAGAGTATAATTTCGCAGTGTAATTTGGTGCTTTCTAAATTAGTATGAATTTCTATTCTGACAGGACAATCTATCGCAAGTTATAATAGAGTGGATGGAAGACTGTTATTTAACAGTATATAGTCTTATTTAAGCATATATATTATGACTATTTTAATTTTGGGTTTAAAAACACAACAAAACTTGAACATATTTTATTTATGTTCTTGTTGTCTAAATTATTAATAATTTACGATGTTATCCCATTATTGGGGATCCATCCATTTCGCCAGTTTTGCACGTGTGTTTATATTTCTAGGTCAACAGCAACAGAGAGGGTGAATCGGACAACTTTTAGCCAAGAAACGATTTTAGCCGTCAAAACGGCAAATAGACCATTCCTACGAATTTTCATGTTTTAACCAAAAAAAAAAATAGTCTCCATTTGTCAAACAGAGACTTAGTGAATTTTGTCTGAAAACACGATCTTGCAGGGGTCTTCGAAATGAGTAAAAACTCACCCCGTTGATTTCAACCGAATATTTTATCAAGTCCGACACAATATCGCGTCCTCGGGTCTGCTAAATTTATCGTCACAAATCCGTGTGGTATTGACTGAGCGTGGCTAAAGAAATTTCTAAATTGATTATGATTCATATCACCGCTGCACCAGGTCTGATGAATATTTCTAAGAGTATGAGTATCAACTCCATTAAATACACATAGCAGATAACAATTATCGCGAATCACTTTTGGTATTTGTGTGTATCGTTGAGTGACATATATCACATCAGTATTTTTGTGTATGCCTCGGGAAAATATCCTAGCTGGATTATTTTGATTGTCTAACATGATATCGTCATACACGACTAAATTGTTAATACTTCCGTCGATGGAATCAATGCTCGGTGCATCGTTGATATCAGTAATAAATTCAATAATATCATCATCGATTTGAAATTCTTTTGCTTTCTCGTTAAAATCCCTTAGCACTTCATAGCATCGCTGATCGTCTACACTCGGGGCTATTAAATAACATTTGTTCCATATCATCCATCTCGTTATCAAATTAAGTAGCAGTTGTGTCTTGCCGCTTCCAAATGGTCCGATTATAATCATTCTAATTGAATTCGGCAACATTTCATGGTGTTTAATAGGTTCCCGTCGTAGGGTAGCTGAATAATCAATTATATTCATGCTGTAATATATAAATTATGGATCTATATTTTGAAGTGTAAAAAACATACTGGCACAGATGACTTGACGACGATTACAACTAAAAATAACCGATCAGCGCTTTCTGGTAAATGCGTACAATGTAGTACAAAGAAATTTAGATTTGTTTCCCTTGATAAACCAAAGGAACCTTTAAAAAAAAAAACGAGGAGGTGATATCGCAACCAAGCTAACTAAACTCCCTGGAACCCCATGGGCAAAATACCCAGGAGAAAAACACCTTCCAGGGTATAGTTATTGTGGACCGGGAACAAGACTTGATATCAGACTCAATAATCATAACCAACCCAAACCCGGTGAAGAACCAATAAACGCCATTGATAAGGCGTGTCACGTTCATGATGTTGCTTATAAAAGCAGCAATTTGCAACACAGGCATCTAGCAGATGTGAAATTAATTCATGCGTTAAATGCTATTCCTGATAAGTCCTTCAAAGAAAAATTGGCTTCCTTTTTGATAAAATCGGCTATGAAAGGTAAATTGATGTTAGGTGCTGGTAATTAATAACAACATGGAATCTATTTATTATTCTCCGAAAGGATACTGGAGAGGCAAGGCAGCAATCAATAAACTCGCTAGCGCTGCAAAAGTGAAAAAACCCACTGCGGCTCATTGGGTATCCAAACAGGCACTATGGCAGATTTATCTACCACCGCCTAAACAAATTAATTACTCGCATTTTGATGTGACTGTCCCTAATGAAGGTCATCAAGCTGATATATTATTTCTGCCGCATGATGGTGGTTACAAATACACGTTAGCTGTAGTTGATGTTGCAAGTCGATACAAAGAAGCAGAACCGTTAATAATAAAATCATCACCTGAAGTGGCTTCTGCATTTGAAAGGATTTATCGAAGGGGTCATCTGCACTGGCCAAATCTGTTACAAGTTGATCCTGGCAAGGAATTTCAGGGGGCAGTGTTATCAATAATGAAACATCATAATGTCACCATCAGACGGGGGCATACTGCGCTACATCGTGATCAGGCAATTGTAGAACGATTTAATAAAACCCTTGCTGAGCGGTTATTTGGATATCAATACGCAAAAGAATTCATCCAAGAAAAAAGATCCCGTGAATGGGTCAAAAAATTACCAGCTGTGATTACCGCACTGAATAATGAGATTACTAGAACAATCAACATGAAACCTATCAACGCGATTAAAAAGAAGTCTATACCCGTACAACCACAAAAAGATTTCAAAGAACCAATTCTTGGTAGTAATATCACTGTTAGGTATTTATACGAACCAGGAGAGCTTGAAGGTGGCAGAAAAAGGGCTACTGATCCTATTTGGAGTGTTACTGCACACAAGATATCTAGTATAACACGATCTAGCGTTTCTAGTCCAGCAATCTATAGACTGGATTCAACTGCCCCTCAACGAGGATTTACTCGACAACAATTACAAGTGATACCCGAGGATACTCAATTACCACCGCGGAGTCTTAACTAGTAGGATTTTCAAAGACAATTCTTCGAAACTGATTTATTTTTCGTACTCTGGATACTGCAAGATAGACTAAATTTAACCATTCGATGCGATTATCTACTATCCAAACAATTGTATCCGATATTGTCAATCCCTGTGAAGAATCGATTGTTGCTGCGTATCCTAGCGTCCATGGAGATTTATTAGCACGCAATGAATCTTCGACGACGCTGATATCAACCAGCACAATATCATTTAATACGAGAATTAGTTTTCTTGACTCTGTAAAGCCTGGAATATCAACTTCGATAATTTTTTTCGTGTATCACAGGGTCTATAACATAACGGTACTGGAAGCGTTGTAATTTTTTCTTTATGCGTTTCAAATAACTTCATCTGAAGTGAGTCTCTGACTATTTTTCTACTTGCAATTATCAAATCATTTGGTCTCCATGTTTCCCAGAAATCATTCATTGGAGTTTCTGAAATTATTTCACGCGCTATTTCACATTGGATTCTACCCGGTTGTAATCTAATTAGCGCTTTGAATTCTCGTAATTGTTCATCAAGTGATCTATAATCAGTACTAATTTCTTCATAATAGTCTACAAAACCCTTTAGCCAATCATGTGGGGATGCACCGACAAATGGTGGTGGTTGGCCGTTATCACAGCACATGATGACTTTTGTATTTTTCAATAACAACCACTCGAGAAATATTTGTAATACATCTAATGACAATGTGCATATTTCATCCCAAATGATGATTTCAGGAATAAAGTTTTCGCCCATACGCTCAGGAGTCCACTTATCTCCTTTCCATAGGAAAAAACTGTGATAAGTACAGGCATTTACCCCTCGCTGTATCATCTGTCTTGCAAGTCTGTGAGTTGGTGTTAGCACAATCATGTTTGGGTTTTTCCCATGGTATAATTCAATTGCCCGGGTTGTTTTTCCTGACCCGCCACAGCCGTTTAAATAAACTGTTTTATATCTACAGATTGGATCAGAAATCGGTGATGCATTAGAAAATTCTGATTGAATCTCAAAGAGATTCCGATAATTATTTTCAATCGTAACATCTGCTGATTGAATATAATCATGAAGCATTTCCCGCTTAATTCTCCATGACCCCCGATTCTCGTTAGAATTTATGAATTCAGCCACATCGCTATTTATGTAAAATGAGTCAGTGGCGACTCTAACTGCGGTGTTAGGAAATCTATTTATCATCGAAAATAAATTGATAGAAGCATAACCGAGCATAGAAGCTCTCAAATGTGTATACTGCGGATTGTACCCATCGTTGTAGGTAACAATTGTACCCAATTTGGTTCCATCGGACAGAAATGCGTCTTTACGATTGACAGATAGGCCTATATTCGTTAGATCCGCGATTACAAAATCGTATTCAGCATTGTCTATAATTAACCGTGAAGAATATCTTGTATTGTCGTATTTGCCACCCTGAGTGAATTTACCAATTATTCTTCGTCCAAGATCTTTTGCTTCGTTGTTTCTGATTTCAAATAACTGTTTGGACCAATCCATGATTTGTTGTTCATTAAAATCAGGAAACAGTTTTCGCTGTTCGCTAATTATTTTTCCTAGATCGGGTTGTGGTAACCAGACTCGTTTCTGTGCTCGATAGGATATAATCGCTTCACTGACAATTAATGATTTTAACATCCCACAATCAATTATATACCGTAACAACACTATTGGCATCCAGTGTTTTTCAAACATGTGTTTACCAATAAAAAGATAACTACACGGATGAAGTCCTGTAGCCAATTCAAATGATACTACACGAGCGAATCCGGTTAAATCAAAATCAGGCAGTGGTCCATTAATAGCAACACGAGCCATTTCGTGTGTGGGGTGTCCAAATCGTTTGAAATATTTAGCGCATTCTCCATACCCGAGAAAACTCCCTGGATAACATCAACGGAAATAACGGTTTCAGTGTCGTATTTTGTATTCCATAACCCTCCATGACTGTATTCAAGACAGCTCAATCTGACATCTGATAAAAACTCACTTCTTGTTGGTTTCCACGCGTTTTTCTTCCTAGCAAAATGTGCTACAACTGATGGTAGTGTAAAACAATTTGATATTAATTGTTCGTTTTCTTCCCCAGAACTCTGGGGAGAAAACTCACTAGCTAGTTTTTTCATTTGATTATGCAGCTCTTCAGTACGGTACAATTCTCCGTTGGGTCTTACAAACTGATCAAATCTACATTCATCGTCTGCAGCACTATGAAATAGCCACATCGACACAGGATCGTTTTTACTCAAATTGTAAATAGCATCAAATAATTTATGCTCGGAAAAAACTCTTCAGGTCCCAACAGGGTTGGGGGATATATTTTACGGTTCTATCCCGTGGGAATATTGTTACTGCAGATGACCACGCGTGTTCGTTATGATCAATAATTTGTATTGGAGTTCCTTTTGATTTATATTTCGATTCGTTTAATACTTCACTGGTTATTGTCGTTACTGATATTGGAAATCTCAATGATTTTTCTAATTTGATTATATTCTGAATTGTTGCCCCATGCTGTTTCACCGTTAATTCCCATTCGGTTATTTTTTTTCGTCTTAGATCAGTCAATTTATTTCCCCGGGACGCATTTTTGAAGTGTTCTATTATTCGTGTTGCTACACAATTGAGCCTTGACGAAGTCAATGACGAAGAATATTTCATGGGTGCTAGTTTTGCAATATCAGGTTTGTCATTTAATGAATATATCCCGTAAACAACTGCTGTTAAAGGATACGATCTTTCGTAGTATGGTTTGTCAATTCCAGTCAAAATTCCTGGTTTGGAATCTTGATTCATAGTGACAGTTTTCTTGTCCTTGAGAATGGGTTCGTATTTATCCCTAATGATCCAATTTCCAGCATCGTCACGGATAAGGAATTTGATTCTAAAAAAATGCATTTCCCGCGAAAGATGTGAGATTATCCCTGCTACTTTTTCATCATTCATGGTAGCGTCAACACGGCCATCAATTCGAAATGTTGACCAACAGTGAGATGCCCCATCAAGCTTGAATTCATTAAAACAGTCTCTGATTTTACTAATCATGGTTCTATCAGAAATTTTATTCTTTGGTGTATCAGAAACTCTATCGAGATTGAATTTAACATTTTTCCAGGGCTTAATTTTTTATAATCTCTTGAACTTCTTCATACTATAATTAAAACAAGCATTTAAATGAAAGATTTATGTATAATGAATCATTGCAAATGGCTCATGATTGGATCAGTGACTCCTTGTAACAAATCATGCAGAAAGGAGTTCTGTGGGTATCATATGCAAAGTTTTCGACGTGGAAGCCTTGGTCCGTCACCTTGTATTCGATGTGGGGATGGGGTCAGGGGAAAATCACAATTGTGTCTAAATTGTGGTGGCAAACGATACAGGGAGTTGAAGCGTTATTATGACAAAAGAATCAAAAATGGATTCTCAATCAAAAATTCTGACACTGACTGTGTCCCTGACAAGGATAAAATCATAAGAACTCCTCAAGACTACATTGAAAGATTTTCCAGCGATGTTATTATTAGACCAAACAATGAATTAGACAAGCAATAGTTATTATACAAATGAACCAAGAATTCAGACCACATCCCTTGATTACAAATTATGAAGGATCCTGTGATGGTGTTGTAAGAAACCGTAGGCTAAAGAAACCGGTCGGGTTTGTGAGTAATCAAGGGTATTTGAAGTTTGGCGCTGGAAAGAAAATGTATTACTGCCATCGTTTCGTGTATGAATGTTTCAATGGATTGACCAAAGATAGTTTTGTTATCGATCACATTGATTCTAATCCAAAGAATAATTCCTTATCAAATTTAGAAGCTGTTACACAGAGTGAGAATTTGAAACGAGGAAGGACTGGCACTTGCAAAACGGTTGGGAAGAGACCTGTGGAATCATTTAGTACAACAACTAACGCAGAAAAAATATTTCAATAAACGAATGAAGCCAGTGGGTATTTCAATATTTGTCGATCTTCTGTACAAAAGGTTGCAGAGGGAATTTATCGATCCGCCATTTCAAAAGAGACAGGACAAAAAATTCAATTCAGTTATGTCTAAAGCGTCATATTTTTCATTTAGAAATATGTATAATCATATTATATGAATTCTGAAAAAATGAATAGCTTTATAGCTGAAATTTCAAAATTGAAAAGTCAGGATATTAAACTCTCAGATGGCTTAAATTCTGATCAAATTGTGTCAGATTTTCAGGATATAGAATACGGAGTTAACAACAATAAATATATGCTGCCAAAGAAATATGCGCTAATCAAAAGAATTCAGAATTCTATTCGAGACTCTCTTGCATTTTCCAGTGAAGTAAGTGTGCTTGTCCCGTTATATACTATCGTAGAGGGAATACGAAAAGAATTGGGTAGCGAATACGAATTGAAAGAAGAGGTTAATTCTAAAATTAGAAACCTACGAGCGTTAATTCAAGAAAATGAACGATTTTGACCGTGACCGACCCTCAAAGAGATTTTGTCATTTTTTGATTGATCGACCCTCAAGAGAGATTTTCATTTTTTTTTTGCATTTTTTGATTAAAAATGTCAACATCAGTGAATAAAAAATATTTCACACTGAATAAAAAATATTTCACACTGAATAAAAAAATCGATGGACGGTTTCAAAATAGAATGGAGAAAGTGTCAGTATTATATATTTTATAGCAATTATGACACTTTCTCCATCAATGAACGAAGGTGTCTCACAATGAAATAACACTTAAAATCAGTGAATAAAAAATATTTCACATACACTGAATAAAAAATATTTCACACACACTGAATAAAAAATATTTCACACTGAATAAAAAATATTTCACACTGAATGAAAAATATTTCACAGCAATAAAAATTGATGGACGGTTCAGATTGATCAAAATAGAATGGAGCAAGTGTCAGTATTATTTATTTTATATACAATTAGGACACTTTCTCCATCGATGAACGAAGGTGTCTCACAATGAAATAACACTTCCAAGGTGATGTTAAAATCAGTGAATAAAAAATATTTCACACTGCAATAAAAAATATTTCACACACACTGAATAAAAAATATTTCACACTGAATAAAAAATATTTCACACACACTGCAATAAAAAATATTTCAGACTGAATAAAAAATATTTCACACTGAATAAAAAATATTTCACACACACTGAATAAAAAATATTTCACACTGAATTAAAAATATTTCACACACACTGAATAAAAAATATTTCACACACAATGAATAAAAAATATTTCACACACACTGAATAAAAAATCGATGGACCGTTAATGGATGGTTTTCTCGATATGATATGTCAGATTGATCAAAATAGAATGGAGCAAGTGTCAGTATTATTTATTTTATAGCAATTATGACACTTTCTCCATCGATGAAAGAAGGTGTCTCACGATGAAATAACACTTCCACGGTGGTGTTAAAAATCTTTTGACATGTCAAAAAGTGGCGCAAGTGTCAGTATTATATATTTTATAGCAATTATTACACTTGCGCCATCAATGAAAACGCCCTTAAAATGTCAAAATAACACTTCCATGACCGTGTTAAAAACCATCCGACATGTCAAAAAGTGGCGCAAGTGTCAGTATTATATATTTTATAGCAATTATGACACTTGCGCCATCAATGATAGCGCCCTTAAAATGTCAAAATAACACTTCCATGACCGTGTCAAAAATCATCCGACATGTCAAAAAATATTTCACACTGAATAAAAAATATTTTACAGTGAATAAATGTTTCACACTGAATAAAAAATAAAAAATATCTCACAGCAATAAAAAAATATTTCACACACTGAATAAAAAATCGATGGACCGTTCTCTCGATTGATCAAAATAGAATGAGGGAAGTGTGGAATTAATTATTTTATATACAATTTCCACACTTCCCTCAAACCTGATAGAAGCTGTCTCACGATGAAATAACACTTCCATGACCGTGTCAAAAATCATCCGACATGTCAAAAAATATTTCACACTGAATAAAAAATATTTCACACTGAATACAAATTTGATGGACGGTTCCGATTAGTTAATCATCGATGGGGAAAAGTGTTTTACAATTGAAAAATTGTTTTACAATTGAAATCTACGATTTTTAATAATGGTTAATGAAGCATTAACGACCCGATTGGCTCGTGAACGACTAGATGCAATTAAGAGATTTATACCAATTCGCGACTCTGTAAGGAATAAACTGCAACAACGACAGAGTTTACAAACTGATTTTGCTGCTGGATCTGAAGAATTGTTTAAACCAGTAACCACAACGAAGGAGGTAGAGCGTGCTATACGGGGAGATGCGGAAAAATCTCTTATTGGTGAACTTAAAAAAAATATTTGCGGAAACTGAACAAACAAAACAATCTGTAGAAAAAATGGAATCTAAGACACCTGAATCAAAAACAACAGTAGACGATTTACGCGTGAGATTTAACGAGGAAGGGTTAGCAGCAATTGATGAGACTAAACCAGCAGAAATTCCTGCGCTTGTTGTTGCGACTTATGAAAACAGAAAAAAAATATTGAAACCAGAACATCATAAATATGTTAAAAATATAACTCACTGGGCTGATATATTCTACAAAATCAAAACTGAAAAAAGTCAAATTAAGACAGATAGTGCATCATACATTGGATATATCAAGATGGTGAATCACGTGTATAATCAATATGAAGAACTAAATCAACAACAAAAACCTCAAAAATTGCAAGGAAAGCGACAGCAACCTGCAAAGAAAATATATTTCTCTCCTAAAAAACAACAACTACCACCTGATGATGATGATGATTTTAGCTATTTACAAGAAACTGATTTAGAAAAACTGGATGAAGCAACTGGTTATAGCGGAAAAGGATTGCAAGATTCCAGTGAAAACGCTAGCGTTTCATGTCCTGATAGTGTTATCAATGATATATCACGATTAGATGTTCTAATCGGAGGGTTCCGAGCTGGAAATAACTCACCGGAAATAATTAATGAAGCAGCTGATATCTGTAGACGGTTATTTCAAGGTGTTATCATGGATATCAAAACATAACGAGGTTTCATTAGCGACTTAGTGGAAAATGGGTATCATAGTGACTGAAAACGAATTGAAAAATTGTTTTACAATTGAAATCTACGATTTTTAATAATGATCATACACTACAATCATGATAAACCAACCAGCGTCTATGTAGTTAATTCACGATTGCCTGTTTATAGAGCATATTACGGAGATGGTTTCGGTGATACAATTGCAGGGTTATTTACAAGAATGGCCCCAAAAGTGATGCCTTTAGCTAAACAATTAGAAATGAAAGCCATTGATGTTATTCGTGATAAGGGTATAAGTGCTGTTGGAGATCTTGCCGGAAAAGCGTTTTCAGCCGCGAAGAATAAATTAACAGCGCTAGTTAGACGAAAAAAGAAACCGTTACCATCTACTGCAGTTATGCCTGCAAGTGTTAGTAAAATAATAAATAACGCAGTAGATGAAAAACTAGAGTCATTGATGACCCCCGACCAAAGCAACATCGCAAATATGATAGCAGGAAGTGGCTTACGACCACGACGGTGAAAATCATTGTTGAAGTTCAAAGAATTTTCACGATGAAATGGAAAATCGTTTACTATTTCACGATTTAGATCAATGGCTATATAATAAATGTTCAAAAGGTCACCTGATCCAGCGTTTGATATAGACGCCCCAGTCCCCAAGGATGATTCTGTACGCGATTATCAATATTACGCCTATCATGCAATAGACTCAAATAGTCGATCAAGAATTGAACTTCCCCTGATACCAGTAAATATTTTCTACCCGCTGAAGCGTTTATTGAAGTAGAAGGAGAACATGTAACAGCTGCTGATACTACTGCTGTACCAGCACCGTATCCAGTTGGTACTCAAGTCGGGTTTGTCAATAATGGTATCATGGCGCTATTTGAGAGTGCTAGATATCTTATTGATGGAAAAGAAATTGAGTCGATAGATCGTGATGTTGATGTAGCTACAACAATAATTGGGTTAGCAAGATATTCTGATGATTATACAAGATCAGCAGGACCTTCTATGACGTTTGCAAAAGATGTTAAAAATACCGCTAGAGGAAATCCATTTACTATGAGACGACCAAAACAAGTCAGTGCTGCTAATGATGATGCTGATGTCGAGGCTGTAGTTATAAACAACGATCCTAATTTCAATCTAGGAGCTGCGACACGTATATCAATGTTGGAGGGGCGGCGTAAATTATTTTCATGCGCGATTCCACTGCATCATATTTTTGGATACTGCAGAAATGTCCGAAAAGTTATTTATGGAGCGAAGCATACAGTAGCACTCGTAAGAAAGAGTGATGATAATGATGCAATTTGGAGGATCCCAGCAAACCCAGCTGCAGATCATGTAAATGATGATGCTGGTAAAGTCATTTTAACAAAACTATCATTATGGATGCCAGTGTTGACTCCATCATTTACCGCAGAAGAACGATTATTATCATTTATGGACCAAGGAGGAAAATTATTACTAAGCTGGCTAACGGTAAGTACAGATGTTAAACAATCAAATATTAACGGGATATTCACGTGGAACATAGCATCAAAACAAGGTGTTGCTGCGCCACGTCATATATTTATTGTGTTACAGGATACCACACGAGTTGACAATCAACTCTCCAGCAATATGATATTTGATCCATTAGGTGTTAAAGACGTCTCACTGAGAATAAACGGCCAGCAGGAACCATCTGAAGATGTACAACTTGATTACGGTCAAAATCATATTGCACGCGTGTATCATAGGTTGTTGTCGTTTATGGCACGTGATCAAAATGTCGATACTGGTCTGCAAATATCACAATATGATTTTAAGAATTTATATTCGATCTATTATTTTTCGTTGGAACATCTTGATTTAACAAGACAGTCAGTTGTTGATATACATTTTAGAGGTAATGTGCTTCGTGGTGCTATTGCTAATTATAGAGCAGTTGCTGTCATTCTCAGTGATAAATCAATGCTACTTGAAGGTGATGGAGGAAGAATGAGAGTGGTAGATGCGCCAGTAGAAAATATGTAAACGATTTTCTCGATGAAATTTACGATTTAGAATCAATCTATTATGTATAATGTCATACAGTGTTATTAGTGTTGCGTTAACCCCCGGTCAAAGCAACAAATTGCAATCAAAATCAGCTAAAAAAATTTGGAACCACTATCACGCTGAAACCCAATCAAATGACTGGCGGGGCGAATAATGTATCGCTGACAACTCGTCAAGTAAAACATTTCAATGATGCACTTGTAGCAAAAAAATGTGTTCAGATTACTATTTCTGCGGCTGCTATCAAAAATATGATTAAAACAGGCGGTATATTCCCGTTGTTAGCTGCGATTCCGGCCTTGATTGCAGCAGCAGCCTCAGCGGTGGCTAAAGCAGCGGCGTTAGGAGCCGTTGGTACTGCAGCAGGAATGGCACTAAAGAAGGCAACTGGACAGGGATATAAAAAAAGGGAAAGGGTCTAAGATTACCAGGAACCCCGTATTCATGGTACAGCGGAAAAGGCCTGAGAATCCCAGGAACGGTTTACTAGTTGAGGAATCTTTGGTTCCAAAGTCCAATTTAATTTGATTTAATTGATGCTGCTAAAAAATTGGCGATTAAAAATTTCAGAGGTGTCTTTATGAAAGATCAGTTACCGGCACAACCAAACATCGTTGAAACCGGTATTATTAATTTAGATAACAGCACCGGACCTGGAACTCACTGGGTTGCATACGCTATTGATCCACGTGCAATCGTCTATTTTGATTCATATGGATTAGCACCGCCAAAAGAGTTTATGCGTTATATAAACCACTTAAAGACATTTTCCAATGAAGACTTGGTATTCTACGCTACCAACACAACAAATTAATGACCCACCAATATGTGGCAATGAAGTATTAAATGTCCTTGACGCTATTTCAACATCTGGAAAACCACCACATGTTGTCGTAAATGAATACACCAGTAATCGCTTTTTAGAGAAAGATGAATAAAATATCATGATTGATATTTGGGGGAGACTTTTATCAGCAATGAAGAAACCATTTTCTGCAACCGGTGATATAAAAAAAATAATCGAAGATGAAATAGCTGAGACGTTGAACTTAACAAGTGTTGATCCTAATGAAATAGTTGTATTTCAAGATCGTCAGGGTAAATTGAAAACTAGTAATGTGTCGTTGGATGATATTTTAGTTAAACAACGAAACGCAATCGAGGATACTATCGCGTTATTTTCCGATCAGGGTAAACTCAAACCGGGTGTACTTTTTTCGACGATTACAGATAGATTAAAAACTCTCAACGATGAGTTAAAAATTCTCTGTTGGAACTAGCAACACTTCAATCTAAAACTGAAGAACACGGAAAACAGTTTTCAATTTTTCAAAGAAACATCGTGGATAAATTTATTGGAACCCCGTTAGATAAAATTGAAATAAAACTCCCTGATATTAAAAAATCCATCGATGAGACGAAAAACTTCATCGAAGCCATCAAAAATGATTTTTCGAGGATGATAACAATCATTGAAAAAACAAAAATTCCTCATGAGAAAACCAACAACGTAGTATACACGATCCAACATGGATCATTTGCGTGGACACCTACAAGCAACAAATTAGATATCACTGCAACCGTCAAGGGTATTTATCGATTAACACTAGTGACAACGACTCAATTTAATATTTCATCAAGTTCATCCGGGGTTAACAATACGATTTCAACGAGCATCGACAAGGATACAACTGAAAAGTTCACTATAACATCTACTGATAAAAATTTGGTTAGGGTTTCAACAACGTGGTATTTGGAATTCGTAGCGGATTTAAGTAAATAACGGTTTCAATTGAAATCGTAAACTGATTTAAAAATAAAATGATTTCATCATCGCAATATCGCTATGATCAGGTCAGAAAATTTCAAAATAGACTCAAAACCCTCACTGAGGAGTATGCAATGAAAATTAAAAAATACCAACGAAGAAATACCGCAATTGATGTTACCGTGTACGTTGTGAGTGGTGTAATCACCGGAGCTGGTATTATACTATCCTCGGTAACAATGATGGCCCCGATAGCTGTTCCAATTTGCATTTCTGCGGCAACAACAATTGCGGGAATATTTTCAATTATAACAAAAAAAATATCATCATGCAGCCAACGCAAACTACAAGACTACATAAAGTTCATGTTGTATCAACCGCATACTCGCAATTATCCTCGTTGATATCGTCATCGCTCGATGATACAATTATATCAGATAGTGAGTTCGCAGTAATGGTCAGTATTTATGATTTCGCGATGTCAAAATTAGAGCGACAACAACAGTATAATAACGATGACAACACCGATGGAATTACTTCAACAAATAGTGGAGAACACATACCCAGTACAAACAAGCATGATCTCAATAACCTCAACGAATCCAGAATTCAGTTTGAATTTCCCTACCCCAGTCCCCGTGAAGGAAATCGCGCTAGCTAAATTACGAGTGTATCACAGTTGGCCTAATATCAGATCAAAATAATTTGGTGGTCAACAACCCAATAATTAACTGGTGTTCTCGTATAAGAATAAACCCGACAGAACCCCAGACTGGAACGTTGTTTCGATACCAACCGGATCATACCAAATTGAACAAATCAATGCTGAATTGCAACGTAGAATAAAATCGAATACTGGAAAAGAATAAAAAATAGCTATAACAGTTCATGAGCCGACGCTATCATCTGCCATTGAAATAAGCACAGATGGTTACGTCGTAGATATCTATCAGAGTTCTATAAGGACAATACCGGGATGGCCTGAATTACCAACCCGGGAAGAAACCGTTCAATTACCACCTGAACCACAAAAAAATGATTATATCACCGACAGGATTAAATCTGATAATCCAATAGAGTTATAGCGATTACACCAAATTGAAATTTTTTATGAAGCGGTAAGTGTCACCACTAAAAGATAAGTCTTACTTCTTCGACCGGATGACATCACTAAAAATTTCACAGCGATGAATAATGATTTTTCATTGTTGTTAATATCCCTTAAATACGGCACCCTCACCCGAGATGAATTTATCAGCATCGTAGAAACATGTAACAAAATCATCAATGACATGCAAACATTTCATTCACAAATTATTCAAGAAGTATTAGGTGACAGTAGTCCTGAAACAAGAACAAAATTTGCAACAGACTATAATATCCCCGTCAAAGATATTCCAGCATTCAAAATACCAGGATATAATATCTCAAAACTACAAAAATCTCTCAATAATGCTATCGATGAAGGTTTCAAAATAATTCATGATACGTGAAAAAACAACATCACAACCACAAACAACTATCCTGACACATAATAATGACCCAAATGGTGGTGGCAGGCATATTGCTCCTCAAAATGTGAATATTTCATCGGTGATAGTGATCAATTTAGTATGTGATGTTATCGAGGGAAGCTATCAAATAAATCTAAAACGATCAAATCAAGCTCAGCAGGGATATATTTTGTATTCATTTGCACCAACAGCTCCTCCAGGATTTCTAATAATCGAGGATCCAACTAATCCAGTCTATATGCGATGTCATAATAATTCATTAACGAAAATCAATTTTAAACTCACTGACCAGTCTAATAATCTGATTGATTTACAAGGTGAGGTTTTACAAATTAGTCTGTTTGTGAAATCCTAAAAGGATTTTCGTCCTAAGCCCCTCGGACGCGATATCGTATCGGACTTGATAAAATATTCTGTTGAAATCAGCGGGGTGAGTTTTTACTCATTTCGAAGACCCCTACAAGATCGTGTTTTCAGATAAAAATCACTAAGTCTCTGTTTGGCAAATGGAGACTTTATTTATTTTTTGGTTAAAACATGAAAATTAGTAGGAAGGGTCTATTTGCCGTTTTGACGGTTAAAATCGTTTTTTGGCTAAAAGTTGTCCGATTCACCCTTTCTGCTGCTTCAACAGTTTAAATATTTGTACCTAAGAAAAGTATATTCTTAGTCCTTCCTCTCATTCTCATGCTTGATATTGTATTGAATATTCAAGACTTCTAAAATTAAAAAAATTATATTTTCTTAGATGTATAAATTTTAAGATATTTATCAATATGAGAGACAGAATAGGAGAGATCGGATGCTGGTGCAACTTCTGTATTCCTACATGCATGAATGACAGGGGAAATCTACGATCATCAGATAAAAAAGACAGAAAATAAAAAAGTTGATACACGTTCTTATAACATTGTAACCAACATCTTGTTGTGATCTATGTAGCTGAAGAAGGTTGCATAACATGGATATACACATATCTGTGAATCGCTATAAAGTGCGCAGTTTAAATCTATCTAAATAGGAAGTGTGGCTACACTATAAGTAGAAATTTGACAATAAGTATACAAACCTGCAAATATTGGATCAAAGAAAGGAAAGTTTTGAGTTGATGCGTTCTACAAAGGCCCAAGCTCATGTTTAATGGCGAACGCATACATTACGATGCAATCTCCCACTTCATATTTTACCAATAAAAGCCTCAAACTATATGTATGGCATACTTCCACATTACATATGTGTTGAGCGTTCATGAATATAAATTTATTTTTCTGAATTCGTATTAGATAATCATATTGAATATTCACATTTCTCAATTAGCTTCAGAATATTCACAAATAAACGAAAGAAATAGAATTTCTCTCAAGACACAGCCAGAAGACAGAACATGGATCAATTATTGCTTGCAGTTGCACGAATTAAGTTTTACTTTCCAAAGGACATACCGATGTTAAAAAAAGTCATTTTTCTCACATCAGGTTAAAGTTGAACGTTTTAGAAGTGAATTAAGCATATATCATTTTAGTGCTCATTACAAATAAAAAATAGATTCATTCATATACCTCAAACAAATGATATCATTAATCATCTATATTATGCACTGAGTACTTATCATCCCTACTTTGAGCAATGTTAGTTTATCAACGGTAGTTACTTTCCTGCTAATAAAGGAAGAAACAACTTGTCAAATTGTTTTACGTATTAGCTTAAGCTCAGTTAATAAATAGGCTTACTTCAGTACCTATTCAGCTTAGCTTCAGTTTGTAAGCATGAGATGTACAATTAAGAAAATGCGATGTGAGTGTGGTATAAAGCGTGGAAAACATCTCATCTCATTGTTCGGTGAGCATGTTGTCGGGATCGTATTAGTGAGCAACAGGAAAATGGGGCAGAGCGGTGTGTTGGTTGGCTTCGGTATTGAAAACATTAAATATATAGCCTTAGCCATTTCAATAATGCTAAATGTGATTGGCATTTGACTCAAAGACATGGCCAGGTAACTAATCAATAACGTGCATGGAAATGATTTTGGCTGCGTTCATAGTGACTTAAAGACGTTCTGTGATTTGTTCCGTATAGTATTTTAGAAGCAACCGTCCATCGTGAGCCATCATCGTGGCATAACGTTGGCAATCATTTTAACATGGCTCTATGTCTCGTCGATATGATTTAAGAGATTCTGCCGAACGATAATTTCGCGTCCTCCAGGAATCTTGCTACAGTGTGGGCTCTGGCAAAGTTTAGGCACCTGGATGCACTTCTCTCACGCTTGGTGATCATGGCAGAAATTATGAGTGTGAATAACGGTTTCTTGCATGCATTCTTAATGGAGAAATATGAAATTGCCTTTTTTGTGTTCATCTTCAATTCGAGTTGGTATTTTTGAATGTAGCATACGTGTTCGAAGTTCATGATTTGGTGATAAATGTAACATTGTTTCCATCTTCGACAATCGTGCGCCTTTATACTATTGACACGTTTGCCTTTTCCACAAGTAAGGCACAATATCAGGAGTTGGCAAGCATATTAACAAAGTGAATCTTGCGTCTTCCTATGTTGTTGGTGACAGGTAGTGCTGGCAAAGTGAGCAGAGGAGTGCACATGTTCTTGTACATCGTCAAGACATGTCTTAAAAGCCAATTATCCCTTATATTTCGATTTATAATGCTTGGGTTGCCTTCGATTGTTTTAGTCACATTTATCACAATAAAAATTGTATCCCAGGGATCCAGTGGTTCTGTAATTACATCGAAATGTTCATCGTGAGGGTAGACGTTTAAAAAAAAATTCCATCTTTGAAATGACTGCTTAGAAACGACAGAGGTCCACGCACTTCTTTAGGGTGAACTTTCAAGATGTAGCGTAGAGAAAAGACGTCGTCTTGCAATTGTGTCGTTGGATAGGCCAGCTTGTTGTACAGAAATTCTGCTTCTTTTCTATGTGTAACTCGGTCAGTCCATTTTTTCTGTCTCTACCGCCCTCCTCCATGTAGAAGAGACAAGCTGTCTGAATATCTTTGTTTGGGGCAGTTTCCGAATCTTATGGAGTATGGAAATTTGATAGGTCTAAACTTGATTATTCTCGGAGATTTCAACTTTCACTTTTACTATCCTGGAAACCCCTACACATCAAAACTCCAAGACTCCATTTATGTTGTCAAGCTTCAACAGTCAGTTAACTAACTCACGCATACACATGGTCATATTTTAGAAAGGATTTTTCATAGACCTTATGATAATACTGTACAGTCCACCCATGTATCCCACGAACTTGCCTCAAGTAAACTCTGCATTATATGCAGTCTGGACGTATCAATCTCTAACCTTCTACCATTTTTTGCTACTAAGAGAAACCAGCGTATGATAAATATAAGCAAACTAATGCATGACATTCAAGCAAACCTAACATCGTGCTTATTTTCGAAAGCAGAAAAACTTGATAACTGTCTGCGATCATTGCTTGAAACACATGCCAAGTCACCGAGTGCAGAGTACCAATGCAAACGTGTTCTCCGTGGTATAGCAGTGTTAGGAACCAGCTTCGCACTACTAAAAGAGACCGCCGTAAAGCTTTGGCTTTCCACCAGACTCACTATTCATAAACAAAACTATGAATCAGCTAAGAAGAACACCTGAAACATAGTCCATGTAGCCACAATATCTCACTACAGTTCTAATATTACGGAGAGTTTCAGCTGCAATCCTCCAGAATACTAACAAACTAATGCCAAGGAATAAATCTACTCCACTTCTAACTACGTTCTGTCCAGTAGACCTTCCGGACCTGTTTGCACATTTCGTCCGTAAAATGGGACGGACCATTAGAGATATGCTTGACAACATAATTTCTATTGACTCGTCGTCACCAAACAGTTGCGATACAGAATTTCAGCGACACCCATTAGCAGCATTTGATCCTGTCTCTATCGATTTAGTACAAACAAATGTGATGATAAGTGCACCAAAGTCATGTGAAATTGATCCAATTCAAATATCGCTGATGCTTGAGTGCTTACATCCAATATCGCCTTCACTAATTGATGCTTTTAATAACTCTCTTTCATCTGGGGAATTCCCATCTTTTTTAAAAACTGTCATTGTAAAGCCTCGCCTGAAGAAACCAACACTCGACCATAACGATTTAAAGAACCTATGCCCAAGTTCCAATCTCCAATCAATATAGAAAATCAGAATTCAAACAGTCTTTTAGCAATGTACAGTCTGCCTATCACTCTTGCCTCATTATTTAAACTACTCATGTGAAAGTAGTTAATGGCATTCTCTCTGCCTTGATTTGTCTGCAGCAGTTATAACAATAGACCATGATGCATTACTTCAACGTCTCCAGCATGTATTTGGCATTCACAATAAAGCTTTACTGTAGTTTCAGTCATACTTAGTCAACAGGACACAAATTGTACCTGCAAATGGAATACACTCCAGCTCGGTTGCTCTTGGTTGTGGTGTTCCACAGGGGTCTGGTCTTGGACCTGTTCGCTTTATTTTATACACATAGCCGATCTTAAGTGTTATATATCATCATCCAGTGTCTCACCAATTGTACGCTGATGACACCAAAATATACCAATCTAGCCACCGTACTGACGTTGATGCTACCATCCCAAGAGTAAAGAGGTGCATGTTCTGATGTGAAATCATGGATGACATGTAACAAGTTGCAGATTAATGATGATAAGATTAAGGCGATACTGATAGCACCTCAAAAACTTTCTGATTCACATAATTTAGCTCAAGCAATAAATATTAGCAACACCAACATTAAATTAACACAGTCATTACAAAATTTAGGTTTTATTCTGCACAATACTCTCACGTTGCACCAATCTGTCATGAACATATGCAAGGTTGCATATCTTGAGCCGAGACGCATCAGATCCATTCGCAAATACCTTTCACTTGATGCCACTAAACACTTGTGTGTGAATTAGTACTTTCATGACTAGACTATTGTAACTCAATTATGTCGATTCGTCTCAACATCTACTCTAGAAACTTCAAAAGTTTCAAAACACAGCTGTTCTGATCATCGTTAAGATACCACGATCAGAGCACACATCCCTGCTGCTCCGTACCCTACACTGGCTATCCATTCGATCTATAATCAAACACAAAATTCTTGTTTGTGCAACGTGTCACTGCCAAACTCCAGTGCAACATGCCTATCTGGCCTCACCAATGTGAACACACCAGCAAGATAATTACGCTCCTCTTCTGACAATCGAATACACATTATTACCACTATGAAAACGAAGTCATATGGACAACGTTCTTTTGTAAACCAGGACACGGCAACGTGGAATGAATTCCCCATTGAAATTAGATACAAAGTCACAGTGATCCCGTTCAAGAGGGCTCAAAAAATTCAACTTTTTCGACTGTAAGAAAAAACATAAAGACCTAATAATGTTTCCCATCTTAAATATTTTCAGCATTTGTTATGTTTTCTAATTTCATGGTGTTTGGTTGTTTTTTTGTAGTCATATTATTATAAATGTTGTAAAGCGTTAAGGGCTTCTTAAGATTAGGCGCTATACAAAGTCATCATTATTATTAGTAAAATCGCTATATTGTTCTCACGAAAAATTGACTAAATGTCTACGCAGTTAATTTTAATCGTGTTGTGGCCAATATATACTCCATTATACAATATATTATTATACAATATACAAAAAGGCAACAAGATTAATTTCTTGTTTGTCTCCAACTATCTTTCTCATCATAGTATTATAAACAGTTTTATTGGGACATCTTGACAGAATTAATCAAACTCGTCGATGAACGCCTTCCGTTTGCTCGTGCAATTTGAAATATTCGTTCTGGAAAGATGTTCCTTCTCCGCGCGATTTTCAATTATCCCAAGTCAAAATCAATTAATTTTCTATCATTGTTCTTGTTTTAATGTCCATAATTTCAGCTTCCGGCTCCATTTTAATGGGGACTGTTGTTCACAAAGTCATGTAATTAATATAAATTAACCCGAAGACCTTACAACGTTTGCTTAAAGATGTTTAGGTCAGCATCAACTTGATATAATCTGGGCTCAACATTGTTTTTAGACTGGCATCTATTGCAAAGGTTTATTTTGAATATCACATCAGGTATGTTAAGCAGTTTCGCAAAGAAAATGCCGCAGAAATAAATCAGCTAAATGGACGCTTCTATTGTAGATGTTCGTTATTATCACAACAAAGCATACGCTTAATAATAAAGAAAATTGGTTTTTACTTTTTTGTCCACTGAGGTAGGAAATGGGTAACATTATCTTTAGGTGTCATAACAGTCACCACAGCTTGATGCATGACTGAGTCATCACAACCGTGCCAATGAGGTCCTGCCAGGTGTTATTCATCATCCTTATAAATTCACAATCACGAAGACTGTTTAAATTTATTTTCATAGAATTTGTTCTGCAATACTTTGGTCACAATTTGAACACATTTATTCAATGAACACAAGAGCTGTCACAGATGATTAATTGAGACATGATATATGACCATATTTGGTTGTTTTCACACAAACTGAGTGACAGATAATGTAGTTAGTCTGAATTAATAAATGAAGTAGTTACTATGGTAAAAAATTAAATTTACGAGACAAGTATTGACAAATAAACACAAATACAGTTAAGTAATTAAGTATTCGCAATTTTAACTTGTTCCTAAAGACTTCCAGGTGTTCATGTGTTTTGTTAAATATGTAAAATGAAAACGATATTATTCCATGCTTTAGCAATTGCCGGTAAATTTAAAGAATCAATAACTCACTGTATGCAACGAAGGCAAATTAGAATGAAACTAATTTCTTGCAATAGACATTATCTAAGGATAAAATAGTATTTTCCATAATAAGGTTTTAATGAAAGATTGTCTATTCTCTATGAAGCAATGATTTAATTTTACGTTTCAAATTTAATTGTCTTTTTATTAAGTTTATCATGTATTACATGCAGAGCGGCGTCTGCACAAATATATGTTTAAATGAAACCCCCATTATTTCAAGTCATGAAATATAAAAGACAAATCTGAAAAAAGGAAATGTATAAAGATGAGATACATTTGTTAATTTACATCAAAACTGTCAAAAAGTCTTGTGCGAATATAATATTAGTAACTTAGGAATTATTTGTACAAAAGATATATACAAGACAAAGTAATCAATAGGAACGGTTCTAATGACGATTACAAATTGGTCAGTACAATTAAATATTGATAAAGAGAAGTGTATGCAATGTTCTATACCTTTACACTTCTCTGGTCAAGTCTAACTTATGCAATGGAGTTTCTGATATTCGCACCGTGAGTTCATACGATACAACACATCGGGCAAAGAAAAACTCATTTTAATAATTGTAAAGTCTAACTTCATGTATACTTTACTCGTTTTGCCCAATGCCTTTGTGGAAATGTAATAACATAATTAAGATTGATACATATATTATTTCTACTATTATTAGATAAATGTTCAACAAATAAATAACGGGTGCAAAACTTTACCGAAGAGATAACCTTAATGAAATGGTGTTTATTTTAGCTGTTTATTTTTGTCTCCTTGTAAGTTAATTTCAAAATCTCTCCAAACATTTCACAGTCCAAAAACGTGCCCTTACTCTTATGATCCAATGTCAGTAGTATTAACATAGCCAACAAAATGAAAGATAATTATGCTACATGAAAAATAAATTTATTAAATGTTCCCTATACGAAATAATATAATATTACACGTTATATGAATTACCTTGCGAGTTCAGTTGTAAGCTCATCACACTTTCTTTTTAATTCTTTCTCTCTTTCCTCGTAAGATTTAGTTAGTCTGCAAAACATAGCAAGAAATGGAGCTGCAAGGTAACCACACGGACATCAAACTTCCACATTTAACAGGTCTGATATGTATATATATATAACATAAGTAATCTAATTACTTTGGAACGTACACTGTCTTTCCTCGTTGAACAATAACTATTATAATTAAGAAAATTGGGGCGATTGTGCAATGACAGTTTTGTGAAATCACGCTGTATTTCTTCCGTTGCAGTCAGTATAGTTTGTTTGATTGTTTGTTTGTTTGATTAGGATTTTTAACGTAGCTTTAACAATTTTTCAGTCATATCGCTACGATGTCTGCAGTGAGGCAGTTTATAGTGATGTCTAGCACTGAGACATCATGCCGCAGACATGTAGCATGATGTCTCACCCAGTCACATTATCCTGAAACCAGGCCGACCAGTCCTAACACTAACCTCTTAATGCTGAGCGTCAAGCGAGGCAGCTGTTAGTACCATTTTTGTAAGTCTTTGGTATGACTCGGCCGGGGATCGAACCGACGACCTCCCGCTTCCGGGGCGGACGCTCTAACCACTAGGCCACCGGAGCAGTCAGTATAGTACGTCACATGTGGGAAAATTAAACACAACACATACATGTTACCA
Source organism: Unio delphinus (assembly GCA_029339505.1). Lineage (NCBI taxonomy): Eukaryota > Metazoa > Mollusca > Bivalvia > Unionida > Unionidae > Unio > Unio delphinus. Next base: position 12,793,989 of record JAQISU010000179.1, on the reverse strand, counting down.
AACTAAATATTAGATCCGGCAAATGACAATGGGTCAAAATATAGTGTTCTCAATTTTAAGGATAGGGTAGAATTAAATGAATTATTTATGATTTGACAAAATCAGCATAATATGTATATATATATATATATATATATATATATATATATATATATATATATATATATATATAGTTTGTTTTCGCTTTTGTGTCTATGTTAGTGATCGTATATTGTGAAAGTACTGGACACGTTTTTCATACTAACTGCACTGTAATTTATCCTACGTACCATATACACGTTGCAATGTATATACCTAAAAAAGGCATCCTCTTTGGCCTTCCTCTCATTTTCAAGCTGGTTAGTCAACTGGTTAGTCTTGGCTTCTAGCCTGTGGAAGAATTATCAATAAACACAACATCCGTCTTAGCACGTTAATATATATCTAGAAAAGGCATAAATAAAACCGTATCTACAAAAAAAAGTAGTCTACTTCTAATGGATAAAATCTTCATTAGGTGTACGAGTCTGCAAATCATTCGTTTGAAAGGAAAGTACTGATGCGAGGCTTTCCATGAATACCCAAGATAATGTAATTTTGTGTGCGCATTTGTTTATGTGATAATCATGTCTTTTAGTGTGCGCATATCATTTTGCGCGGATCAGGACTATTATTGTGTGCATTTGTTTGTACGTGGACCAAATATATGTAGTGTGCGCATTTTTGAGTGTGTGGAAAATGTATATTATTGCACATTTGTTTCTGGGTAGATCTTGTATATAATGTGCGCAATATTTCTACTATTATTAGATAAATGTCCAACAAATAAATAACGGGTGCAAAACTTTACCGAAGAGATAACCTTAATGAAATGGTGTTTATTTTAGCTGTTTATTTTTGTCTCCTTGTAAGTTAATTTCAAAATCTCTCCAAACATTTCACAGTCCAAAAACGTCCCTAAAACTCTTATGCCCCATTGTCAGTAGTATTAACATAGCCAACAAAACATATATATATAACATAAGTAATCTAATTACTTTGGAATGTACACTGTCTTTCCTCGTTGAACAATAACTATTATAATTAAGAAAATTGGGGCGATTGTGCAATGACATGTTTGTGAAATCACGCTGTATTTCTTCCGTTGCAGTCAGTATAGTACGTCACATGTGGGAAAATTAAACACAGCAAATACATGTTACCAAACTAAATATTAGATCCGGCAAATGACAATGGGTCAAAATATAGTGTTCTCAATTTTAAGGATAGGCTAGAATTAAATGTATTCATTATGATTTGACAAAATCAGCATAATATGTATATATATATATATAGAGAGTTTATTTTCGCTTTTGTTTCTATGTTAGTGATCGTATATTGTGAAAGTACTGGACACGTTTTTCATACTAACTGCACTGTAATTTATCCTATGTACCATATACACGTTGCAATGTATATACCTAAGAAGGGCATCCTCTTTGGCCTTCCTCTCATTTTCAAGCTGGTTAGTCAACTGGTTAGTCTTGGCTTCTAGCCTGTGGAAGAATTATCAATAAACACGACATCCGTCTTAGCACGTTAATATATATCTACAGAAGGCATAAATAAAACCGTATCTACCAAAAAAAGTTGTCTACTCCTAATGGATAAAATCTTCATTAGGTGTACGAGTCTGCAAATCATTCGTTTGAAAGGAAAGTACTGATGCGAGGCTTTCCGTGAATACCCAAGATAATGTATCTTTGTGTGCGCATTTGTTTATGTGATGATCATGTCTTTTAGTGTGCGCATATCATTTTGCGCGGATCAGGACCATTATTGTGTGCATTTGCTTGTACGTGGACCAAATATATGTAGTGTGCGCATTTTTGTGTGTGTGGAAAATGTATATTATTGCACATTTGTTTGTGGGTAGATCTTGTATAAAATGTGCGCAATATTTCTACTATTATTAGATAAATGTTCAACTAATAAATAACGGGTGCAAAACTTTACCGAAGAGATAACCTTAATGAAATGGTGTTTATTTTAGCTGTTTATTTTTGTCTCCTTGTAAGTTAATTTCAAAATCTCTCCAAACATTTCACAGTCCAAAAACGTGCCCTTACTCTTATGACCCACTGTCAGTAGTATTAACATAGCCAACAAAATGAAAGATAACTATACTACATGCAAATACATTTATTAAATGTTCCCTATACGAAATAACATAATATTACACGTTATATGAATTACCTTGCGAGTTCAGTTGTAAGCTCATCACACTTTCTTTTTAATTCTTTCTCTCTTTCCTCGTAAGATTTAGTCAGTCTGCAAAAAATAGCAAAAAATGGACCTGCAAGGCAACCGCACGGACATCAAACTTCCACATGTGACAGGTCTGATATATATATATATATATATATATATATATATATATATATATATATATATATATATATATATATATAGGGGATAAAAAAAACAACACAAACGCCGATAAATTTGTGCGACTAGTTTCGCATTTATGCTTCTTCAGGCACAAAATTTATTTGAAAGAAACTGATGACGTCTATAAAGTTATAAACAATTACATCATTAACATAACGTCATGCTTTTGAAAGAAGCGGATGACGTCTATATATCAATAATTACATAATTGACATAACATCATCATTTATATTCTTTATTTTACAAATATCATATGTATAACTGGATCAGAATGATGCATGAGTCTCTAATGAAAACTGAGAATGAGATTATAATGTAGAGACTAACAGTAATACATATAACTACATATTTTATATATATACATATAAATAATTACAATATATCAAATCATCCACTAAAATTCTATACAATTTTATATAATGCCTTAGTATTAAGGCCATTGGGATAAACAGTATCTAACCGATTAATCCAATAGCTTTCTTTAATGAGTCTGTTCATTTCTCCGTGCACAATATCGATTGGCATGAAAGAAAAATCCCTTAAAGAGTAATTTTTTGTATTAAAATGCATTGAAACATTAGAGAACTGAGGATCCATATAATTTTTTTATATGAAAGCGGTGATTATTCATTCTCTTAGAAACTTGTTGAAGTGTTTGTCCAACATATTGCATGTTACATTTTTTACAGGTTATCAAATAAATTACATCAGTTGATATACAATCAGTGTTATAACGTAGAGAAAACATTTCTTTAGTATTGGGGCTACTAAAATAGGTACTTTCTGTAATATTTGCACATTGAGAGCACCTACGTCTGTTGCATTTAGATGACGAAAAACATCTTTGAAAATTTTTTGTCGGTTTAGTTCTGATCAAAAGATCTTGTAAATTCCTAGGTCTTCTATAAGTAAGAATTGGCTTGCTCTTGTTAAGTGTTTTGACGCTGTTTTTTTTTTTGATACGTTAAGGAGAGTCCAATATTTATTAATTATAAGGCCTATATTTGGCAAAGATGGATTATATTGTATTATGAAAGGAATTATATTTTTATCTTTCGTACATTCTGCTGTATTTAAAGCATCATTTTGGGTAAGAATACAGACTTTACTTAAAGCAGACTCTATTACATGTATAGGATAATTTCTTTTTTTGAAATATGTTTTTAATTCATTTAAAGAATGTTTTAATTGATGATCGTCTGAAATGATACGTGGGTATCTTTTCGCCTGACTATAATGTATGCCGTTTTTACATGACCTGGGATGACAAGACGAATATTCCACATATTGGTGGATATTAGTTTCTTTTACGTGAACATTTGTAGAGATAGTATTATCAGGATTTTTCATCACATTTACATCTAGAAAGGATACATGCGTAGTGGATGCAGTGTAAGTAAATTTAATTGTGGGTGAAAATTATTTAGGCTATTAATAAATTTGTGTAGATCTTCTTCTGAGTGGTTCCAGATCATAAATATATCATCTAAAAATCTTGGCCAAACAGTGGGCTTAAAATTCTCGTTTTCAAGAAAATCTTTTTCTAATTTACCCATGAAAAGGGAAGCGTATGAAGGACCAATAGGACTACCCATTGTCGTACCCATTATTTGAATGTAATTAGTACCATTAAATTGGAAATTATTATTTTCCAAGATAAGAGTTATTATTTTACAAATATCTTCACTCGATAGTCTGTTATTATTAAGAGTGTTGTCAAGAAAATATTTACACGCCTTAATACCATCTGCATGCGGTATGTTTGTATACAATGATGTAACATCTAAAGATACAAGGAGGGAATTATGAGATAGTTGTGGAATAGACTTCAACTTTTTTATGAAATCAGTAGTATCTTTAATATATGAAGGAAGCGATTTCATTAAAGGCTGCAAAATACTATCTATAAATTTGGATAAGTTCTCTGTATATGAATTACAACCTGATATAATTGCTGTTTTTGCTGTTGTTTCTGCATCGTATAACGTGCTCCATTCTTCCTCTCTAGTTGACTTTGTCCTTTAGTCTCTCGCAATTTATGAATTTTTTTGTTTTGCTTGAGAAGTATACTATTTTTTGAAGATTCTGTTTTTTCATACACTTCTTCTCTATATGCTAGAGACTTGCAGAAGAACAAAAGAAAATATCCCTAGACATAGGAAAGCAAATGGAAAATGCTAGACATAAACTTAAAGAGAAACTTGACGGACATAGTCTTTTTGACTTTGATCAATAAGTGTATGAAAAAACAGAATCTTCAAAAAATAGTATACTTCTCAAGCAAAACAAAAAAATTCATAAATTGCGAGAGACTAAAGGACAAAGTCAACTAGAGAGGAAGAATGGAGCACGTTATACGATGCAGAAACAACAGCAAAAACAGCAATTATATCAGGTTGTAATTCATATACAGAGAACTTATCCAAATTTATAGATAGTATTTTGCAGCCTTTAATAAAATCGCTTCCTTCATATATTAAAGATACTACTGATTTCATAAAAAAGTTGAAGTCTATTCCACAACTATCTCATAATTCCCTCCTTGTATCTTTAGATGTTACATCATTGTATACAAACATACCGCATGCAGATGGTATTAAGGCGTGTAAATATTTTCTTGACAACACTCTTAATAATAACAGACTATCGAGTGAAGATATTTGTAAAATAATAACTCTTATCTTGAAAAATAATAATTTCCAATTTAATGGTACTAATTACATTCAAATAATGGGTACGGCAATGGGTAGTCCTATTGGTCCTTCATACGCTTCCCTTTTCATGGGTAAATTAGAAAAAGATTTTCTTGAAAACGAGAATTTTAAGCCCACTGTTTGGCCAAGATTTTTAGATGATATATTTATGATCTGGAACCACTCAGAAGAAGATCTACACAAATTTATTAATAGCCTAAATAATTTTCACCCACAATTAAATTTACTACACTGCATCCACTACGCATGTATCCTTTCTAGATGTAAATGTGATGAAAAATCCTGATAATACTATCTCTACAAATGTTCACGTAAAAGAAACTAATATCCACCAATATGTGGAATATTCGTCTTGTCATCCCAGGTCATGTAAAAACGGCATACATTATAGTCAGGCGAAAAGATACCCACGTATCATTTCAGACGATCATCAATTAAAACATTCTTTAAATGAATTAAAAACATATTTCAAAAAAAGAAATTATCCTATACATGTAATAGAGTCTGCTTTAAGTAAAGTCTGTATTCTTACCCAAAATGATGCTTTAAATACAGCAGAATGTACGAAAGATAAAAATATAATTCCTTTCATAATACAATATAATCCATCTTTGCCAAATATAGGCCTTATAATTAATAAATATTGGACTCTCCTTAACGTATCAGAAAAAAACAGCGTCAAAACACTTTACAAGAGCAAGCCAATTCTTACTTATAGAAGACCTAGGAATTTACAAGATCTTTTGATCAGAACTAAACCGACAAAAAATTTTCAAAGATGTTTTTCGTCATCTAAATGCAACAGACGTAGGTGCTCTCAATGTGCAAATATTACAGAAAATACCTATTTTAGTAGCCCCAATACTAAAGAAATGTTTTCTCTACGTTATAACACTGATTGTATATCAACTGATGTAATTTATTTGATAACCTGTAAAAAATGTAACATGCAATATGTTGGACAAACACTTCAACAAGTTTCTAAGAGAATGAATAATCACCGCTTTCATATAAAAAAAATTATATGGATCCTCAGTTCTCTAATGTTTCAATGCATTTTAATACAAAAAATTACTCTTTAAGGGATTTTTCTTTCATGCCAATCGATATTGTGCACGGAGAAATGAACAGACTCATTAAAGAAAGCTATTGGATCAATCGGTTAGATACTGTTTATCCCAATGGCCTTAATACTAAGGCATTATATAAAATTGTATAGAATTTTAGTGGATGATTTGATATATTGTAATTATTTTTATGTATATATATAAAATATGTAGTTATATGTATTACTGTTAGTCTCTACATTATAATCTCATATATATATATATATATATATATATATATATATATATATATATATATATATATATATATATATATATATATATATATATATATATATATATATATAACATAAGTAATCTAATTACTTTGGAATGTACACTGTCTTTCCTCGTTGAACAATAACTATTATAATTACGAAAATTGGGGCGATTGTGCAATGACATGTTTGTGAAATCACGCTGTATTTCTTCCGTTGCAGTCAGTATAGTACGTCACATGTGGAAAAATTAAACACAACAAATACATGAAACCAAACTAAATATTAGATCCGGCAAATGACAATGTGTCAAAATATAGTGTTCTCAATTTTAAGGATAGGGTAGAATTAAAAGTATTAATTAAGATTTGACAAAATCAGCATAATATATATATATATATATATATATATATATATATATATATATATATATATATATATATATATATATATATATATATATATATATATATATATATATATATATATATAGTTTGTTTTCGCTTTTGTTTCTATGTTAGTGATCGTATATTGTGAAAGTACTGGACACGTTTTTCATACTAACTGCACTGTAATTTATCCTATGTACCATATACACGTTGCAATGTATATACCTAAGAAGGGCATCCTCTTTGGCCTTCCTCTCATTTTCAAGCTGGTTAGTCAACTGGTTAGTCTTGGCTTCTAGCCTGTGGAAGAATTATCAATAAACACAACATCCGTCTTAGCAAGTTAATATATATCTACAGAAGGCATAAATAAAACCGTATCTACCAAAAAAAGTTGTCTACTCCTAATGGATAAAATCTTCATTAGGTGTACGAGTCTGCAAATCATTCGTTTGAAAGGAAAGTACAGATGCGAGGCTTTCCATGAATACCGAAGATAATGTATCTTTGTGTGCGCATTTGTTTATGTGATGGTCATGTCTTTTAGTGTGCGCATATCATTTTGCGCGGATCAGGACCATTATTGTGTGCATTTGTTTGTACGTGGACCAAATATATGTAGTGTGCGCATTTTTGAGTGTGTGGAAAATGTATATTATTGCACATTTGTTTGTGGGTAGATCTTGTATAAAATGTGCGCAATATTTCTACTATTATTAGATAAATGTTCAACTAATAAATAACGGGTGCAAAACTTTACCGAAGAGATAACCTTAATGAAATGGTGTTTATTTTAGCTGTTTATTTTTGTCTCCTTGTAAGTTAATTTCAAAATCTCTCCAAACATTTCACAGTCCAAAAACGTGCCCTTACTCTTATGACCCACTGTCAGTAGTATTAACATAGCCAACAAAATGAAAGATAACTATGCTACATGCAAATACATTTATTAAATGTTCCCTATACGAAATAACATAATATTACACGTTATATGAATTACCTTGCGAGTTCAGTTGTAAGCTCATCACACTTTCTTTTTAATTCTTTCTCTCTTTCCTCGTAAGATTTAGTCAGTCTGCAAAAAATAGCAAGAAATAGACCTGCAAGGCAACCGCACGGACATCAAACTTCCACATGTGACAGGTCTGATATATATATATATATATATATATATATATATATATATATATATATATATATATATATATATATATATATATATATATATATATATATATATATATATATATATATATATATATATCGCATAGGTAATCTAATTACTTTGGAATGTACACTGTCTTTCCTTGTTGAACAATAACTATTATACTTAACAAAATTGGGGCGATTGTGCAATGACATTTTTGTGAAATCACGATGTATTTCCTCCGTTGCAGTCAGTATAGTACCTCACATGTGGGAAAATTAAACACAACTAATACATGTTACCAAACTAAATATTAGATCCGGCAAATGACAATGGGTCAAAATATAGTGTTCTGAATTTTAAGGATAGGCTAGAATTAAATGTATTCATTATGATTTGACAAACTCAGCATAATATGTCTATATATATATATATATATATATATATATATATATATATATATATATATATATATATATATATATATATATTGTTTTCGCTTTTGTGTCTGTGTTAATGATCGTATATTTTGAAAGTACTGGACACGTTTTTCATACTAACTGCACTGTAATTTATCCTATGTACCATATACACGTTGCAATGTATATACCTAGGAAGGGTATCCTCTTTGGCCTTCTTCTCATTTTCAAGCTGGTTAGTTAACTGCTTATTGTTGGCTTCTAGCCTGTGGAAGAATTATCAATAAGCACAACGTCCATCTTAGCACGTTAATATATATCTAGAGAAGGCATAAATGAAACCGTATCTACCAAAAAAAGTAGTCTACTCCTAATGGATAAAATCTTCATTAGGTGTACGAGTCTGCAAATCATTCGTTTGAAAGGAAAGTACTGATGCGAGGCTTTCCATGAATACCCAAGATAATGTCATTTTGTGTGCGCATTTGTTTATGTGATGATTATGTCTTTTAGTGTCCGCATATCATTTTGCGTGGATCAGGACTAGTAGTGTGCGCATTTTTTAGTACCTGTGCAATTTAGATGTACATATAAATTTCCTCAATGTATTGGAGACATTAACTTAATTAAGGAGACAATGGTTTAGCATTCGTTTATTCAGTCGTTTCACTTTCATTTCACGGTTCCTCTGCAATTTGTCTTTATTCTTCAATATTTCTAATATGTACATATTAAAAACGCAAACAAAAAATAACTTGCTAAGTTTAAGCAAGTACATTCTAACGTTGCAATGTTTTACTTAAAATTTTGCATTCATCCTAAAAAATATTTACTTTAAGTTTTATTATCTTATATTTCTTTCCTTATATAAATGTGTATTGTTACTGTATAAGAGTACCATGATTTTGCACAGCACTGATTTGCACATTATTAGAATATAATAGAATATAGTTTTTCGGAACTAATTTTAGGAATTATGTCATGAACGATATGGATAATTCTATAGGCAGAAAATGCTAGCATTCCACGCTGTTTGTTAGATTGGTTCTTCATGAAATGAGAAGACGACATGCATATATCGAAGTCTGATGTACACTGATGTGTATACAAAATCGCCTTTTGAGAACGTAGTGAGTTCATCATTTACATCATATGCATATATTTCATATGTATTATCTCTTCTAGTCCATCATTGAACGCAAGAATAAGTTCATGTATGCTATTCTCATTTAAGATTGCTGTAATGTAATTTGTATTTAGAGAATTGAGTGAGGATCCCTGGTCTTTTTTAATGTTTATAAAGTACGATCTAGATTGTGAAAAAAATTATTTCATTTTCATTCCCAGAGTGTAATATATCTCATATCCCCGGATATACTGGTCCATCAACGATCAATTGCTGCAATTATTGCCTCAGAGAGAGAGAGAGAGAGAGAGAGAGAGAGAGAGAGAGAGAAAGAGAGACAGACAGACAGACAGACAGACAGACAGAGATGAGAAATATGGGGGAAAGACCGTCAGAATAATAGAGAATATTTGCTGTGAAGCGAGTGAATAATGAGTATATTTAACGACTTGAAAGAAAGACGTATTGTCACTCATTGTGGACATATTTCATTAAGTTGGTGAACAACGCAAGCGTCTTCCACTCATCTTAGACAGAGACACAGTTCGAATATCGTAAGGTTATAGATGATGAATAACAATGTTCAGTCAAACTTTTTCTGGTCTTTAACTCTAGTGAATTATCAAATTTCACGGCAAATCATATATATGTATCGGCTCATTCAATGAAATACATCTACCTAAGAATGTCTTCTGCCTTGGACTTCCTCTCATTTTCTATATCACTCTTCAACTGATTGATATCGGATTTGGCCGATCGTAAGCAGCAAATAGAACATTGACAATAGTTGTAAATTTCTGCAATTAATGCCGGAAAAAGAGAGAGAGAGAGAGAGAGAGAGAGAGAGAGAGAGAGAGAGAGGGGATAGACATTCAGAAGAATAGAGAATATTTGCTTTGAAGCGGGTGAATAACGGGTATACTTTATCGAATGGAAACAAAAACGTATTATCAATCATTGCAGATATATTTCATCAAGCTGGTGAACAACGCAAGCATGGACGTGATTCATAGAGTGTGTGTAAAACAATATTTCCTCGAGGGGTGAAACCACAAGTAAAAATTCTTACGTGTCACATCCACGAGATGCAGTATATCCATTGGTCAGTCGGAGTAAGCTGAGTTTCTGTATTGGCTGGCAATATGTATAACAGACTAAGGTACATGATTTGTAACTGTATCCAGTGCTGTGATCTCTATATTCGCACATAAAATGTCAGCAGTAATATGCTTCTAGTTTCCAAACCAATATATAACAGCACATAGAACTTTAATAGTTTTATGCTTATTGTGGAATATGCATTTGGTTTGTCAGCATGCGAGGCAACTATTCTCACCACAAGACTATGCAAGCGTCGATACGAAGGTCTAATTTCGCATCATACGGTTATAGATGTCGAATGCCAAAAGGCAGTAAAAATGTTTCTGGTCTTTAACTACAGTCAATTATCAAAATTCACGGCAAATCATATATATTTATTTATAAGCTCATTTACTGAAATACAGCTACCTAGACAGAGCTTCATCCTTGGACTTCACCTCTTGTTCAAGCTGACTTTTCATCTGATTCATCTCGGATTCTGCCGATCGTAAGCTGCAAACAGAACATTGACATTAGCTGTAAATTGCTGCCTTTAATGCCTCATAGAGAGAGAGAGAGAGAGAGAGAGAGAGAGAGAGAGAGAGAGAGAGAGAGAGATGTAAATCTTTTTGACTAAGATAAAATTAGATACTCAGACCATGTATGCAGTGCCCCAAAAAATTCAACTTTTAGCAATTCCAGTAGTGCTCATAATAATGAATAAATTTGACATGTAATATCGAACATTTATCACAGATGTTATAGACGTTTAAAGAAGTGCGCTTCTTTTCAGACAGCATCTTTATTTCAAATAAATACATTATTAGAACTTTCAGTTATAGTTTCTTTTACATTGTGTAAATTGGCACAGAGTTTTCATCAGTTCATACTACGTTCTTCAAATCACCACACTTTTAGTATACGTTTTAATACCACAGACCCATCAAGTAAAATCACATATAAACCTATGACATAATGATACTTCTGCATAGACCTCTCGAGTGCCAAATTTTACAACTAAGGTGGTCTGTAGGTCTTTTAGACTGCCAGAGAAGTTTCTGAAATATTTAAAAAGTGCTGTACATGGTATATAATGCCAAAAAAGATTCATGCATATTTAAAACATGTATATTTTCAGTTAAAATCTGTGCAAAACATAACAGGTTTTTTTAAAGCCTCTTGGGTTGTCTCAAAAACAGAAGAGAGATCGTTTGATGACTTTTGGAATGCCCATTGACGACAACGAAATCCTAAAGGACCGCAAAACCGTCGAATAAAAATTAAGGTAGACTGAACCAGCAGAGAGGATATGTGATTCACTGACAATGTGCCAAAGCAAACTCAGTCAGGAAACATGTTTTATATCGAAGGAGTTTCAAAGATATCCTTCTAAAGGAGGCTTGAAATTATTTGAATTCAGGCAAGTAAGAACACATGAGAGATTTAACTAATGAAACGGAGTATGTTATTTAGGCCAATTTAAGTAAATAATTAACAACCATATAAGGGGGTCTTTGGTTAGCAATATTAGACAGAGAAATCAATTGTTCCTCTTTGGGAATGCTGCACACGGGGTGTAGTAGTGATTATATTCCTACTGCTAATGTGATCAGGGAACGTATTCGAAGGAAAACGAGAAGCATTGAAAATTGTGAAACGGATGTGCATTTCCATTGCATTTACTAGCATTTCCCTTAAATTTTCGACATTTAAAGCGTATTACGAAATCATTATAATGAAGAGGTTTCTGAATGTCTTTACAGTTACAGTTTTTATAATATGACCAATACGTTGTTACAAAGATTATAAAATTTAATTCTCTCGCACTCAATTATTCACGCATAGACATCTATTCTGATAAGTTTGCTATCGACTATTGGCATATCAACATTTAGTTGCCTTTTCCGTCTTGTGATGTTGAATGGTTTCATTATCTGTTTGACAGTATCCCTGGGGAAACTGAATATACTCTGTGAGGAGTTCCACTCTGATTCTATTCCATTCCTTTTACATTATTATCAAATCGTTCCCTTACCAAACTCGCGGAGGTGGAATTGCTGTCATCACAAAGAATTCCATGATAAAAATAAACGCAACACAACATTTCAATTTCTGCCACACCGCGTTTGAAGTATTACTTACAACACTCACACCCCAACAAAAGTCAGTCCATTTTTTCTGCCTCTACCACCATCGTAGTAAACAAAACAATCTGCAAATGGAATAAACGCCAACCCACTTGATCTATATTGTAGTATTCCACAAGGGTCTGTTCGCGGACCTGCTCGCTTCATTCTATACACTCAGACGCTCTCAAGTGTTATAAATCATCATTCAGTGTCTCGCCAATTGTAAGTCGATGACACCAAAGTTTACCAATCTAGCCACCATACTGACGTTGATGCTACCATCCCATGAAAAGAGAGGTGCATTTCTTATTGGAAATCATGGATGACATGTAACAAGCTGCATATTAATGATGATAAAACGGAGGCCATTCTGATAACAACACATTCTCATTCACATGATTTACCTCAATCAATAAATATCAGCAACACCAACATTAAAGTAACACAGTCAGTAGGAAACTTAGATGTTATTCTACACAGTACGCTCACATTGCACCAACATGTCATGAACATATGCAATGCTGCATATCTTGACATCAGCTCCGTTCGCAAATATCTTTCAGTTTATGGAATTAAAACACTTGATTGCTCGTTAGTAATTTCAAGACTGGAATATTGTGACTCAATTATGACTAGTTCCTCTCAATATCTACTCCAGAAACTTCAAAACGTTCAAAGCACAGCTGCTTGGATTATCCTTAAAGTACCACGATAAGAGCACACCTCCCTGCTACTCCGTATCTTTGGTCACAAGTTGAACATATTTAGTCCTCAAAATAGTTAATACTATGGATCAGGGATATGTTACAGTGCAATAGTGTGCAATCCTAGTAAGAATAGTATATCTACTTTTCCATGTATATGAACTGCCTACTAACTTTACCAAAACCATACCATACCCTACGCTCTCTCTCTCTCTCTCTCTCTCTCTCTCTCTCTCTCTCTCTCTCTCTCTCTCTCTCTCATAATCTATGCTAGCATACATAGATACCTCTCTAAATATTACCATACCGTACGCGACCAACACTACCTTATGTAGCTAAATATACACGTATATTTATCAATCTCTGATAATCGTATATGTGTTTGGTAATTAGTATATGGCCGTGTTAGCGTTTCCATATTGAAATTGAAGGTTGAACGCTTTTGACATTTTGTTGTTGAAGTTATGCACATGTTTAGGTATTGAGGTATCTGTCCTTCACAATGGTGAGATGTAAACTGGGATGATGGCTCGATGGTTGATGTGCCTAAATTTATACAGAAAGTCGTGGTTTCACATCCTACCATCTGACCCGATTGGGTTGGTTACCGTGGCGGTCCTTTAGGATAATCACACATAAATGTGTAAAGTTGAACAGGTATATATTATGTTGTTTACACTCAGACTAAAAGGAATCAAAGACGAAGAGCTCCAAATATGCTACATTCCAGACTGACTTTGTGATTCTCAACCTATGCTCTCGATAAGTTAGCATATAAACTGTTGCTGGCATAAACTATCAGTAACTATATATTTATCCATAAAAGTTTGCATGGGAAAGTACACTGGTCCGAACTAGTCAGAAATATATCATTGTCAGACAAGAGCTGTCACAGATGATCAATTGAGACATGTTATATGACCATATTGTTTTATCATCACACTGAGTGACATGTAATGTAGTTAGTCTGAATAAAAAATTAGAGTATTTACTATGGTGCTAAAGCAATGTACGAGTCAAGTATTGACAAATATACACAAATGCAGTGAAGTAATTAAGTATTCGGAACTTTAACTTGTTCCTAAAGACTTCCAGGTGTTCATATGTTTCGTTAAATATGTAAAATGAAAATGTTATTGTTCCATGCCTTAGCAACTACCAGTAAATTTACAGCATCATTAACTCACTTTATGTAACGATGACAAATTAGAATGAAACTAATATCTTGCAATAGACATTATCTAAGGAAAAAAATGTATTTTCCATAAATAGCTTTTATTGAAAAATTGTCTGTTCTCTATGAAGCAATGATTTTACTTTACGTTTTATATTTGCGTTTATATTTTGTTTATCATCTTCTACATGCAGAGCGGCGCCTGCACAAATATGCATGTATAAAAGCAAAAGGAACATGCTTTCAAGTCAGGAAATATAAAAGACAAATCTGAAAAAGGAAATGTATAAATGGGAGATACATATCTTAATTTGCATCAAATCTGTCTTATACGTTTTCTATTTAATTGTCTTTCTATTTAGTTTATCATGTATTACATGCAGAGCGGCATCTACAGAAATATATGTGTTTAAATAAAACTCTATTCTTTTAAGTCAGGAAATATAAAAGACAAATCTGAAAAAATGAAATTTTTAAAGGTGAGATACATTTGTTAATTTACATCAAATCTGAATTGAAAAGTCTTGTGCGAATATAATATTAGTAACGTAGGAATTGTTTGCATAAAGGATATATACAAGACAGATTAATCAATAGGAACGTTTGTAAAAATAATTACAAATTGGTCAGTACAAGTAGATTATAATAAAGAAGATTTTATGCAACGTTCTAAACATACCTTTATACTTCTCTGGCCAAGCCTAACTAATGCAATGGAGTTTCTAATATCTGCACCGTGAGTGTATACGATTCAACAGATCGTTAAAAAAAAACACTCATGGGTAATTGCAAAGTTAAACTTCATGTAAACTTTACTCATTGTACCCAATACCTTTGTGGAAAAGTAATAACATAATTATGAATAATACATATATTATTTTTATTACTATCAGATAACTGTTCAACAACCAAATATCTGAGGCAAAACGTTACCGAAAAAAAAACTTATTGATACGGTGTTTATTTTGTCCGTTTATTGTTGGCTCCTTGTAAGTTAATTTCAAAATCTGTCCAAACGTTTGAAAGTCCAAAATCGCCACTGTCAGTAGTATTAACATAGCCAACAAAATGAAAGATAACTATGCTACATGCAAATACATTTATTAAATGTTCCCTATACGAAATAAAATAATATTACACGTTATATAAATTACCTTGCGAGTTCAGTCTCAAGCTCATCACACTTTCTTTTTAATTCTTTCGTTCTTTCCTCGTAAGATTTGTCGATTGTCAGTCTGCAAAAAATTGAGAGATATATAGCTACAAGGTAACTACACAGGTATCAAACTTCCTCATTTGACAGGTTTGATCCTGAATCAAATTAACAATTACTTACAAGTGATTTTCTTCTTAAATTTAGACAATGATAAAACATAATAACTAAAAGCAATAGTTAGTCCGCTGAATTTTGCACGTGGCATTTTATTATTCTGAATGATTAGCGAATTCACTGATACGTGCTTTTTTAGAAATGGACAATTGCTCGTAGATAAATGCATTTGCATAAACTGACAAATTTGCGTAATATGATTAAGACATTGTCTTTTTGCTGTAAGCGTAATATTGAGTCATTTTAAGTTAATACTTTCCTGTCATAGTTCAAGGGAAATTCCCGATATGCAGAAAATAGATTGTATACCTTGAAGTCTAGCTTTGGATAGAGGATCATCTGGCATTCATGGCTAATGCTTGATTTTCTAATTCGCTGCTCTAGTAAGTAAGTCTTGTAAAAACACCTTGTTATACGTTTGCAATTCGGCAACATTATCTATAATAACTGAAACTTGAACTAATCTGTGATGATCAAATATTTACTGTGTGATGAAATTAATTTTAATCTAAACATTTCTTTTCTCAATACAAAAAAGAAAATTATTTGAAATTCTATATGTGATATTTGCTTTCGAATATAAGACAGCATATGATAATGCACTCTAGACTTTCATTCATAGAATAGAGATGTAGTTAAATAAGTCTAGTATTTTATGTCTGATATATTTTGGATAATAAAATTTATTTTTAGGATACAGTCTCCATTACCTTTTCGAAGTGTTATAAAGAGGTGTGCAATTTATATGTACATATAAATTTCCTCAACGTATTGGAGACATTAACTTTATTAAGGAGACAATAATTTAGCATTCGCTTATTCAGTCGTTTCACTTCCACTTCATGGTTCCTCTGCAATTTGTCTTTATTCTTCAATATTTCTAATATGTACATATTAAAAACGCAAACAAAAAATAACTTGCTAAGTTTAAGCAAGTACATTCTAACGTTGCAATGTTTTACTTAAAATTTTGCATTCATCCTAAAAAATATTTATTTTAAGTTTTATTATCTTATATTTCTTTCCTTATATAAATGTATATTGTTACTGTATAAGAGTATCATGATTTTGCACAGCACTGATTTGCACATTATTAGAATATAATAGAATATAGTTTTTCGGAACTAATTTTAGGAATTATGTCATGAACGATATGGATAATTCCATAGATAGAAAATGCCAGCATTCCACGCTGTTTATTAGATTGGTTCTTCATGAAATGAGAAGACGACATGCATATATCGAAGATTGATGTACACTGATGTGTATACAAAATATACAAAATCGCCTTTAGAGAACGTAGTGAGTCCCTCATTTACATCATATGCATATATTTCATATGTATTATCTCTTCTAGTCCATCATTGAATGCAAGAATGAATTCATGGATGCTACTCTTATTTAAGATTGCTTAAATGTAATTTGTATTTAGAGAATTGTTTGAGGATCCCTGGTCTTGTTTAATGTTTATAATTTACGATCTAGATTATGACATTGGTTACTCCTTGTCGAATTCAGAAGAAAACACAATTACATTAAGGCATTTTGTTTAATTTTATTTTTTATAAGAAGCTAAGTGTTTCATTTCAAATTGATGTGATATATAAGATTCCTGAGATTCAGAATATTCTAATATATTAAAGCTAACTAAAATGTTGAATTATGAAGACCATTATGAAAAGATTATATTGACCATGACTTCACAAATGTTTTTCTTGAAATTATAAACATTACGGATCAAGAGGAAACAAATATATTTTTTTTCAAAATATCAGAAAAGTTTATTGGACATAGCATCGTTTTAAAAAAATAATCCATCACGCATTACCCTATAGACAAACCAGGAAACATAAAAAAAATTATAAAGTGATACCTTTCTTCGAGTTTTCGTATCTCTTCCTTATGAACCCCTATCTCCTCTTTATGGCTAACTTTTAGAGCGACTTTCTCATTCTCAGATTCGTCTAGTTTCCTGTTTAGCCTGAAACGGAATAAATAGTCTAGAGTTTCTCTCTGCAAATCTGAGATTGCATTTAAAATATAAACCTATATTTGACATATCAAAACTAATAAAATCCATACAAGTAGACGTCATATAATAACTGGAATTGGTTGAATAGAATGTTCAATTATCTTACGAAAACAAGTTTTATCTACCTAAAAGAAAAGAAAAACGACACAGAGCTAAGGTGTCAAGACAAATTAGAATATTTTAAAGAATGCAGCGGCTATGAGAATGGACGAAAAAAACGCTTCGTTTTTTTTTTTTATTTTTGTATAAAAGGTATTGATAATCATTATTTTACAAATGTAGTGAAAATTACTATTACAGATAAAGAATATGAAATGCTTTAGAAAGGAAATATTACTATGGTTATATACACTACTAGAAATAAGTAAGTCACATTTTGTTATGGCGCTTATACATCATATTCAGGTAAAATATACTGGAAAAACGTTTTCAAAAAAATCATTTAAAATCCTATCAAGGTCGTAATATAGATCAGAATATAAATCATAAGTATTAAACAAAAATGCAAAATTATCATTACTCTATTACTCTAATATATTGCTACATTACAATTTTGAAATAGTTCATACATGAGTCTGATCTTTGTAGGGTCTGAATCATTCGGCATCATTGTTAGACCTTACACTGCTAGATTTTGGGTTAGTTTTTAAAACGTCACTTGGACTCTCTAGCATAAAATGTCCGCCATGCCTCTTAAAAATACGAAGGAGATAAGCTAATGAAGACGGAAAAAAGAGATCATCATTACTTCTTCATCATCTGATACCTGTATAAAACACATTTGCAAGAGTGCCCAGTGATATAACGCTTCAGCAATATTGTGTCAATATAGTGTCAGGATATGCTCAAACCGCTAAATAAATTGGTCTAATTTAAAGTGAAAAATGCAGTTTCTGAAAAACATTAATTCATTTTCATTCCCATAGTGTAATATATCTTATAGCCCCGGTCATACGGGTCCATCAATGATCAATTGCTGCAATTAGTGCCTCAGATATATATATATATATATATATATATATATATATATATATATAGAGAGAGAGAGAGAGAGAGAGAGAGAGAGAGAGAGAGAGAGAGAGAGAGAGAGAGACACAGAGAGAAAGAGAGAGAGGGAGAGGGAGGGAGAGATGGGAAATATGGGGAAAAGACCGTCAGAATAATAGAGAATATTTGCTGTGAAGCGAGTGAATAATGAGTATATTTTATCAAGTTGAAAGAGAGACGTATTGTCACTCATTGTGGATATATTTCATTTAGTTGGTGAACAACGCAAGCGTCTGCCACTCATCTTGGACAGTGACGCAGCTCGAACATCGTAAGGTAATAGATGATGAATAACAATGTTCAGTCAAACTTTTTCTGGTCTTTAACTCCAGTGAATTATCAAATTTCACGGAAAATCATATATATATTTATGTATCGGCTCATTTATTGAAATACATCTACCTAAGAATATCTTCTTCCCTGGACTTCCTCTGATTTTCTAGATCACTCTTCAACTGATTGATATCGGATTTGGCCATTGGTCAGTCGGAGTAAGCTGAGTTTCTGTAGTGGCTGGCAATATGTATAACAGACTAAGGTACATGATTTGTAACTGTATCCAGTGCTGTGATCTCTATATTCACACATAAAATATCAGCAGTAATATAATTCTAGTTCCCAAACCAATATATAACAGCACATAGAACTTTAATAGTTTTATGCTTATTGTGGAATATGCATTTGGTTTGTCAGCATGCGAGGCAACTATTCTCACCACAAGACTACGCAAGCGTCGAAACGATGGTCGAATTGCGCATCATACGGTTATAGATGTCGAATGCCAAAAGGCAGTAAAAATGTTTCTGGTCTTTAACTCCAGTAAATTATCAAAATTCACGGCAAATCATATATATTTATTTATAAGCTCATTTACTGAAATACAGCTACCTAGACAGAGCTTCATCCTTGGACTTCATTTCTTGTTCAAGCTGACTTATCTGATTGATCTCGGATTCGGCCGATCGTAAGCTGCAAATAGAACATTGACATTAGCTGTAAATTGCTGAGAGAGAGAGAGAGAGAGAGAGAGAGAGAGAGAGAGAGAGAGAGAGAGAGAGAGAGAGAGAGTGTACGTGTTTAATATACGTTTTAATACCACAGACCCATCAAGGATAATCACATATAAACCTACGACATCATGTTACTTCTGCATAGACCTTTCGAGTGCCAAATGTTACAACTAACGTGGTCTGTAGGTCTTTTAAACTGCCAGAGAAGTTTCTGAAATATTTAACATGTTCTGTAGATGGTCTATAATGCCAAAAAAGATTCATGCTTATTGAAAACATGTATATTTTCAGTTAAAGTCTGTGCAAAACGTGCCAGGTCTTTTTGAAAGCCACTTGGGTTGTCTCAAAAACAGGAGAGAGATCGTATTATGACTGTTGGAATGCCCATTGACGACAACGAAATCCTAAAGGACCGCCGAACCGTCGAATAAAAATAAAGGTAGACTGAACCAGCAGAGAGGATATGCAATTCACTGACACTGTGCCAAACTAACGCTATGTGGAAACATTGTTTTATATGGAAGGAGTTTCAAAGATATCCTTTTAAAGGAGGCTTGAAATTAATTGAATTCAGCCAAGTCAGAACACATGAGAGATTCAATTTATATAATAGTGAATGTGGTTTAGGCCTATTTAAGTAGAATATTAACAACAACATAAAGAGGCCTTTGGTTAGCAATATTAGACAGGGAAGTCAAATGTTCCTCTTTGGGAATGTTGCACATGGGATGTAGTAGTGCTTATATTCATACTGATAATGTGATCAGGGAACGTATTCGAAGGAAAACGAGAAACACTGAAAATTGTGAAACGGATATGCATTTGCATTTCATTTACTAGCATTTCCCTTACATTTTGTGACATTTAAAGCGTATTACGAAATCATTATAATGAAGAGGTTTCTGAATGTCTTTAGAGTTAAAGTTCTTATAATATGACCAATACGTTGTTACAAAAATTATAAAATTTCATTCTCTGGCACTCAATTATTCACGCATAGACATCTATTCTGGTAAGTTTACTCTCGACTATTGGCATGTCAACATTTAGTTGTCTTTTCTGTCTAATGATGTTGGATGGTTTCATTATCTGTTTGACAGTATCCCTGGGGTAATTGAGTATACTTTGTGAGGAGTTCCACTCTGATTTTATTCCATTCCATTTACAATTGATCCTGCTATCAGATCATAGCAAATATTTATCTTTCACATCTAGGCAATAGACACTTTCATAAGGAGTCATTTAGTAAATGTCTGAACGTTGCCTCGAAATCTTTAGTTACGCTAAGACTTTCCTACCCAGAAAAGTAAAGTTTCTTGCATCTGGTTAGTGTTCTGCTGATCTAAATTAACCTGAAGTCGTAAAACTCCTGCTGCCATGGACCTAAACTTGAAAATATCTAGACTACATGGAAGTTTATCCTATATGCGATCAACAAAATGTGCCACTTTTAACATGGCACACTGAAACCAAGTCAACTTATAAATCACAAATATAGATATAAAAAGAAAGCTCGATCTGAGTTCTCTGTTTGTATGTAATTTTCATAAAAGCATCTTGAGATTCAATGACTTTTTTCAAATTCTAAAGACCATATAAAGTCAACGGTAAATCTACTCGCTGACCACAATTCGGGAACTCTCTATTTTTCAGCCTAGAATCGATTTCAACAAGTTTATAAACTTTACCGAACACGGTATCAAAACTGTGTGTGTGTTTGGAAGTTTTAACGTAGCTTTAAAAAACATTCAGTCATATCGCTACGATGTCTGCAACGTGGCAGTTTATAACAATGAATAACACTTGGGCATCATGCCGCAGACATGTAGCATGATGCCCCACCCAATCACATTATCCTGACACCAGGCCGACCAGTCATAATAGTAACATCTTAATGCAGAATACCATGAAAGGTAGCAGTTAGTACCATTTTTGTAAATCTTTGGTATGACTCAGCCGGGGTTCGAGCTCAAGGCCTCCCGCTTTTGATGATGGCATTCTGACCACTAGGCCATCGGATTTCGTACTTAGAAACCAGTGGTGTCAGTATACCAATGAGCACTTGATATGACAGAATGGGAAACACTTTTAAAGTATGTTGTACGCAGATACAAATGTGTGTGTGTGTGTGTGTGTGTGTGTGTGTGTGTGTGTGTGTGTTTCTTTCCATTATATTTTTTTCTATTGAAATAACCGTAATATATAAATAAGTGTTGAAAATACGCCATGTTATTCCAATTTTCTTCTTGGAGAATTGTTATCGTGCTATTAATTGAAGTCAAGCCTTTTTTAACAGTGGGGAAATACAGTTTTAACCTATCTTAACAATTAAGTTTCAAGGTTAGATAATAAAACGTCAAAGTTTCATGTTGTTATTCATATTATGACTTGCTTGAAGTCATCACAAAATATCTTGTTTTAGTACAAAGTTAAGATGACCAAGTTTAATATAGATCGTGGAGTGGTTTACTATGCTATCTCTAAGTGAGTTTGTCTTCAATGAGAGTTGAATTTAGTTTATGCAAAATTCTCTATCTTTGTAAAGCTTGTAGATATAATACTGTGATAACATTTCAGTAACTTTCGCATCCATGACATACCTGATTTTTTCTCGATTTTCTTTTCGCATATCACCAGTCGTACCACGTCTTTTGTCCTTTCTGTCAAATGCATTGATATATTCGTCGTTGAAAATCTAAAATAAATCGAGGATGCTTCTGTTACATTGCAATAATGTCCCGATATTAATACATAATATGTTTTAATGTTTCAAGATCGAAAACGATATATCTAGGAAATCCAAATGGAAGATATTTGAATAGTATCAGTGTAAAGCTAAAAAAAATGACTTTAACTGAAAAACCATATTACAGTCTGGCTTTGCATCATTGGAAACATGTAATGATTGCGATACTTACAATGTATTATGACCGATGCGCAGAATAACTTTATATTAAAAACAATATTTATTTATTCCACAATACGAATTATTACGAGAGAGAGAGAGAGAGAGAGAGAGAGAGAGAGAGAGAGAGAGAGAGATAGAGAGAAAGAGAGAGAGGGGGGAACCAGACAGAATAGAGTTACAGTAATCCAGTCTTAAAAGTGATAATGTACACATGTGTTTTAGTGGCATGAACTTAAATTTATTTGTGACTGGAAATGATGCGCCTCAGCTCAAGATATGCAGCTTTGCATAGGTTCATGACTTGTTGGTGTAACGTGAGAGTACTGCCCAGAGTCACACCTAGGTTTCGTAATTACTGTGTTAATTAATTTAATGTTGGTGTTGCTGATATTTATTGTTTGAGATAAAGGATATGAATGTTAAAGCCTTTGTGTTGTGATCAGAACGGCCTCACTCTTCAGTTGTGTGGCTAGATTTATACATTTGGACATCATCAGCGTACAATTGTTGAAACACTGGATGATTAAATATGACTCTTGAGAGTAGCTGAGTGTAAAGAATGAAGACAACAGGTCCAAGAACAGAACCCTGAGGAATAACTGCAAATACAATTTGTGTCCTGTTGACTAAGTAGGACTTTTCAACCACCGCAGGACTTTATTGTGAATGCCAAAATACGTGATTGATACGGTGAAAAAATATACCATGGTCGAATTTGTCAATTGCTGCAGACAAATCAAGGAGGGCGAGGACTTTAATCTTTCCGATATACAAAGCAGAGAGAATGTCATTAACTACTTTCTGAAGAGAAGTTTTAGTAGTGTGGCAAGGGCAATATGGAAACTGTACATTGCTAAAAAAATACTGTTTAAATTCAAATGAGATACAATTTGGGTTAGAAAAACGTTTTTTAAGATTATTTTTATATGAAAGTAGATTAGAAACAGGGAGGTAGTTCCTTAAAACGTTATGGTGGAGTGTTTGTTTCTTCAGCTGAGACTTTACAATGGCAGTTTTGAAAAAGGATGGGAATTGCCCGGATAAGAGAGATATATAAATAATATCAGTTATTGAAAGCAATATTGGGTGTACGCACTCAAGAAGCAGTGATGTTAGAATCGGATTAATTTCACAAGACTTTGATGCACTCCTTATAACGATTGTCCGTATTGTATCCATAGTGATAGGTTCAAATGCTGCTAACTGTTGTCGCATAATTTATGTATCGCAACGTTTTGGTAACGACGAATCAATTGAAATTTTGATGTTAAGCTTATTTTTAATGGTTGCACATAGTCTCGGAAAAATTTGCAAACAAGTTCGGAAGGTCTACAGGAGAGAAGGCAGTTGGAAGTTGTGTACATTTGTTCCTTGGCAATAGTTTCTTAGCAATCTCGAGGAGCTTTTTGCAGCTGGAAATCTATGTGATCTTAGTACTGTAGTGGGGTAATTTTTACTTAGCGGCTTCATAGACTTGTTTATGACTATTGAGTCTAGTGGACTGCCAAAGTCTCTCCGCTTCACAGCGGTCTCATTTAGCAGTGCAAAATTAATCCCTAGCACTGATATACCACGGAAAACACGTTGCAATTGATACTCTGCAGTTGGTGGCTGAGGCATTGTTGTTCAAACAATGCAAGCAAGCATTTATAGAGTTCTTCTGAGGTAAGCAAGTTGTTAGGCTTGCTTGTATATCATGAATTCGTTTTGGTTCTATTTTTCGCATACAGGTTTCTTTTAGTAGCAAACAAATGTGGAGGGTGAGAGGCTGATACTTCCAGACGATATATAATACAGAGGTGATCTGATACAAGTTCGTGGGATACAAGGGTGGACCTATAATATTATCATCTGATTCATGAAGAATCCAGTCTAAAATGTGACCATGTTTATAGATGTGTTGGTTAACTGACTGAGGTTGAAAACATGAATGGAACCTTGGAGTTTTGATATGTATGGGTTTCCAGAACATTCAAAGTGAATGGTGAAATCTCCGGGAATAATCAAGCTACCACCTATCGAATTCCCATACTCCAGGTGATTAGGAAACTGCTCGAAACAATCAGCATGTTTTGTCTTCTAGGAGGATGGCGTGTGAGTGATGTTTGGACTAGTTCAAACGATGTGCGGCAGAAATTAAAGTTTTGTTGTGTTTAAGACACATTTTATCATGGAATACTTTGCGTTGACGGCAATTCCACTTACGCGAGAGTGGCGAGTGAACGACTTGATGGAGTAACCGGTGGGTGTTAGATCCGCGCACTTGGTTTCATCGCCTGATGTTTAAAGCCATGTATATGTCTGAATTAAAACGTGGATATTCTGATCGTTGATAAAATTCACAATTTATGTGCGCTTTTCTTGTGGTCCTACTGATTGGGTGTTGAATAATGCAATACCCAGTGGTATCTCTGAGATATTTGTCACAAAGGTTGGCGATTTAATAGTGGTTTGCACCAGGTTATCTAAATTAACAGCTGAACGTTTAAATTGTCTTGCCGAAAAGGGCGGAAAGGAGACAACTGCATTTTTATTTCCTGTTCTACGCCTGCCAGCTTTGTAAAAACGTGTCATCTTCTCACTTCCGTTACATTTAAGTAATGATGAACGTAGTCTCAGTTCATTTAGTTTTGAGCAGAATGTAGTATGGACATTAAGAAGTGGTCATTTAAAGCAATTAATGAGGGACCATCATAGCACAAGTGGGTTTATTGGCGATCACGTGTTGACAGTTTATTCAAAAACAAACGACGTTGTTGAAGTTCAAGAAGTCAGCTGAGACAAATTCTAATTATTCTAGTTTGCAAAACAAGGAGATGAAGAAACACATACCAACTGAACAGACAATGCGTAAATAAACACCATAAGATAGACGAAAATGGACAACAAGCACATATGATAAACAGCACAAAAATGGAATAGCTGCTTCAAACCGATTAAGTGATAGCTGCCATCTTTCCGAAAGTCATATATATATATATATATATATATATATATATATATATATATATATATATATATATATATATATATATATATATATATATATATATATATAAACTGTACAGGAGAATGAAAAGTTTTCATTACAAATATGCTGAAATATTGTCTTGAAGATAAATTCATTTAACCAGCGCAACGACCACATTGCCATTGATCTTTATTTTCTGCAAAGATAAAAATTAGGTTATTAGATATAGGACGGACTCAAAGTCACTAATGACAATATACTTTTGGTCTAAATTAAAGTTAGACTTTTCAAGCAAAAAGTAGAAATTTCTAACCGATTGGAGCTTGGGTAAATCCGCCTTCATTTGTTCCACAAGTTCATATCGTTGCTGCTTGTATTTCTCCAAATGTTTGCTATGGAGACCTTTCGCAACCTTTTTTTCTTTTTCTGATACCTTAGTCTGAAGGGACTTCCATTCTTTGAATCCTTTTTGAACCCGTGTTGTAATAGTGAGGCCATTATCCAAATTAGCCAACCTAACAAAAATAAAATAAAAAATGTGTTCAACACCATGAAAAGGCTGAATGTTTTATTTTCATTTATAATTGGCTGTACAATAAGTCGCATATAACAACATGCCCAGATTATTAACAATTATTCACCTATGGTTACGTGTAATGTTTAATGAAGTTTGATGGTACTGGTAACCCAGTATTGTCTGCAATTTCCAATTATTTTCAAATCCGAAAGATGCCTGCGAAAGTACCTTTTTAGAATGTATGGTTGTCGGTGACGTCACGTTTAGATCACATGGATTGTCAAAGACTTTTTGAGTACTTTCCAATATTGTTCATTTTGAATTTCATTACTTATATCATTAATAATAATAACACTAATAATTAACACTAATAATAATAATAAAACCAGTATCGTTGTTTCTTGATACTAATTACATGAACTGTCGCAATAATAATGGACAGATTTTTCCTGAGAATGTTTTCACTCATCCTAGTATGAGACCATATGATTTGATTAATCGTTGCCCTTAATTATGGTATTTTGTTTATGATTACTTGCTGATATCCTCTTACCTTTTGACTGCATACGAAGGATGCCATCGTTGTGATTTGTGGTTCATAAACTTGATAAAAAATAGTTGCTAACAGTAAGAAATGTATATTTATATATAAGAGTTTAAAAACAACTTTTTTTAGACAAACATGCCGACCGATATGGTTTAAATCTACACTGAACTTTTATTGGATTCATATTGTGTTCATATGGTCTTTCAACACAAAATAATATCTATTTGCTTCTTTGTGTAAACATTACTAAGGTTCATCGTTTGAAAACTATGATAAATTCACTGATTTCTATGGATACTACAGCTAAAGCTGCACAATTTTTTTTACTTTTGCCATCATCTTATATTCTTGAACTGATTTTTGTCTTCTATGAACCGTTTACGTATCAGAGAAAAGCGCACTTTTCTTCAACCCATGAATAAATCCAAATGAAGTATACAATTTTCTAAAATCTGGTACTATGCAAAATCAACTAAAGGTACACATTAGTGAATAATACTCCACACTGTTGCCCCATTTTAATGATTCTGTATGTGAACAATAGCAGTGTATCGCTAACTATGAACATCGTTCATCAAGAAACCAGCTGTTTGTATTTAGGTCATAAGCCAATATAACCTAAAGTAGTTCATTTTCTTCCAATATGAGCAGATCCCAACTGATTGAATTCATTGTGGGGTATTTAATTATAAGTATTTTACAGGAACCTTCTCATTTTCTGTATCAGAGGGTCGGTGACATTTTGACTTAATAATATCAATGAATAAAGTATCTGATCCACACTTGAGTTAATCACAACGTCTGATAAAATTATGTGCCTTAGAAATAAAGGTTTTTCACTCACTTTTTCTTTTTGTGCATCAACGGGCCTTGGGTCTTTGCAAGTTTGACTCGATAATATCAATTAATATAAGGTTAATATAGTTTTTAAAGAACTCTGATAAATATCTACTACATGAACGGATGAGTTTATTTCAATTGCAGATGATAACGTTGGTTCATGAACTGTTATAGCGATTTTCGATTCTTTTCTCGTAATGGATTTTATTCTACGCTGAAATTCATTATTTGTTTGTTTAATTTGGTAGGACCCAGATGGTAATGAAACAACGTTCCAGTCTGGTTCACCGATGGGTTTATTCTTACTCACAAACACTAGCGAATTATGCGGTTGTTGACCGTCAAATAATTTTAATCTAATATTAGGTCAACTGTGGTATACTCGTAAATTTGCTAACGCTGTGTCCTTCACCGGAATCGCAGTAAGGAAATTGAAACTGAATTCAGGATTCGTTGAGGTTATTGAGATCATGCTGGTTTTCACCGGTTTGGTATTTTCCGCTATTCGTTGAAGTAGTTCTTGCAGTGTTGCCATTGTTATTATACTCGTGTTGTTTTTCTAATTTTTATATCGCGGAATCATAAACACGTACCATCGCTGAAAACTCATTATCTGATATTAATGATGCATCGAGTGATGACGACATCATCGAGGATAATTGCGAGTATGCAGTGGACACAACATGGAACTTGATTACGTAATCCTGCAGTTTGCGATGGCTACACGATATTTTTTTGTGTTATTATCGAAGTTATTCCCGCGATTGTTGTCACCACTGATATACAAATTGGAACAGCTATCGGAGCAACCATTGTCACCGAGGAGAGTATAATACCAGCTCCGGTGATTACACCTGATACCGAATATACGTAACATCAACTGCGGTAATTCTCCTGCAGTATTTTTTTTTATTTTTACTTGATACTCCTCACTGAATGTTTTGAGTTTAGTTTGAAATTCTCTGACCTGATCATAGCGATATTGCTGTGATGACATTTTATTTATTACAATAGATTTCAATTTAGCTGTTTACTTAAATCTTCTACGAATTCCACATAACATGTTACTGAAGCCCTAGCCAAATTATTATCAGTCATTGTTATCGTGAATCGTTCAGTTGTTTCTTTGTCGATAATCGTTGATATCATATTGTTGACTCCAGATGAACTCGTTGGTGAAATATTAAATTGAGTTGGTGTCACTAGTGTTAATCGATAAATACCTTTGGCGGCCGCGGTGATATTTAATTTGTTGTGTGTAGGTGTCTACATAAATGATACGTGTTGGATCGTGTACACACTATTCATGATATTTTTTTGATCGTGAGGGATTTTTATATTTTCAAGTTTTTCTATCATCCTTGGAAGATCATCCTTGACGAAATCGTTGATAGTTTTAATATCTTCACGAACAACTTCTATTCGCTGATAAATCGTTGTTATTTCATTGAGTTTCGTGATAATGCCAGTGAGATCTATTTTAATATCATCGGGTTTCACGTCATTACCAAAAACTTCATTGACAGCTTCATCAGTCTTTTTAAACTTTTTACGTAGATTACCAAATTGAGTTTCATGAACATCATACTCGGATCGCAACTTTGACAAATTATCGATAGCAGTTTTTATTTCCGTGAGTTTCAGTGTGGTCACCGGTGGATTTCCAACGAAATCTGATAGAGGTTTGTTAATATTGGCAATTATATTTCTTTGTAATTCAGAAATCTGATCGAATTTAGTTATATGGTCGTCGTATTCATCGCGTAGTTCTTTTAATGGTTCTAAATTGTTAATTCTATCCACAATAGTTGAAACAAGTACATCCGGTTTGAGTTCACCCTGATCGAAAAACAACGCGATAGTATCTTCAACTGCGTTGCGTTGTTTAACTAAAATATCATCAAGGGAAACATTACTAGTTTTCAATTTACTCTGGCGAGATTAAAATCAGACATTTCATCTATGGGTTTCGGCGATATGTCAGCGAGATTAAGATTGGACTCTTCAATTATAGCTTTCGGCGATGTCAGCGAGATTAAGATTGGACTTTTCAATTATAGGTTTCGGTGACATGTTAACAGAAACGGGTTTACAGATCCACATTGTTAGTTTTTTCACTTGATCGAATGAACTTCTTGAAATATCAGACATATTTATTTTATATTACTTTCTCTCTCTCTAAAACGCGATTACTTGTATATTCGTGTACGGTTTTATGGGGTGGTTTTCTCGATGATGAAATAGCGTCAAGGACATTTAGCGTCAAGGACTTCAATGCCTCATATTGGTGGATCATTTAGTTGTTGTGTTCGTAATGTGGAATACCAAATAAGAGTTTTTAAGTTGTTTATATAACGCATAAACTCCCTCGGCGGCGCTAATCCATATGAATCGAAATAAACAGTTACATGCGGATCAATCGCGTATGAAATCCAGTGGGTTCCAGGTCCGGTGTTGTTATCGAGATAAATGATACCGGCTGGTTTCAACGCTATTTGGTTGTGTCTGCAACTGATCTTTCATAAAAACACCTCTTAAGTTTTTTATCGCTAGTTTTTTAGCACCATCGAGTAAATCAAAATTTGACATTGGAACTATTAAATTGTTCCTGATATTCTCATGCCCTATCCGCTGTACCATGAATGCGGAGTTCCTGGTAATCTTTGACCCTTTCCTGATCGTTTCTTTTTTTTTGTATCCCTATCCGGTAGCTTTCTTAGGTGCCGACCCTGCCGCTGTACCAACGGCTCCTAACGCTGCTGAATTCGCCACCGCTGGGGCCGCTGCCGCAATCAACGCTGTAATCTCAGCAAGAAGTGGGAATATACCTCCTGATTTTATCATGTCTATGATCGCAGGTGCAGAGAGTGTGATCTGAACACCTTTTTTATTCTTGAAAGTATCATTAAAGCGTTTTACCTGACGAGTTGTCAGCGACAATTTATCCTGACCACCAAAGATCTGATTGTGTTTCAGCGATATCGTGGTTCCACATTTTTTAGCCGATTCTGATTGCAATTTCTTGAGTTGACCAGGAGTCAATGCAACATTAATAACACTGTATGACGGCAACTTATTAAAACTACTAGTAGCTTAAATGACAGATTGATCTAATTGCTAAATGTTTTCCACTGGTGCATCAATTACTTTCATTCGTCCACCAACACCTTCGAGCAGCATTGGTTTGTCACTGAGAATGACAGCAACAGCTCTGTGACCACCGGCAGGAGCATTGGTTACACGAGCTCGAAAATATATTTCAACGACGGATTGTCTGGTTAAGTCAAGATGTTCCAATGAAAAATAATAGATGGGATATAGGTTTTTAAAATCCAGTGGTGATATTTGAAGACAGGTATCTACATTATTATCGTGTCCCATAAATGATAGCAAACGATGATACTCGCGTGCTATTTGGTTTTGATTGTAATCAAGTTAAATATCCTCGGCTGGTTCCTGTTGACCGTTTACATTTAATGAGACTTCATTAACACCGAGTCGATCAAATATCATATGGTTGCGTAATTGTGAACCTAATCACGCCCTATATTGTAACGCAACAAATACATGCCGCGGCGCAGAAACACCTCCTTTGGATGCCAGTTGCCAATATTTAATGAGAAAATCTCTTAATGAATCACTTAGAGAAAATCGACCATTTGACCCGACTGATAAAATCAGGATTTTTTTTAGAGTTTTAATCGTTTTTTGATGATTTTTGGTCGTTTTCTGGTTATTTTTTTTATCTAAAAATCACAAAATGATTTTTAATGAGAAAGATTTTACCCTATTTTTTTAACTCCTTGATTTATCAAAGGTAGAGATAAATGACTAAAAACACCAAAAGCATGACTAAAAGAACCAAAAACGACCAAAAACGACCAAAAAATTAAATATTTCAGCAGTTTATCAATAAAATAAAATCCGTAGATTGCTCACCCACCCGACAATTACTTAAACTCAAAGAGTTTCAAAGTCGCCATTGATAAAAAAAATTACAGTATTTAACCAGTCTTTACAAATTCATTCAAGTGAATAAGCGCACAAACCTGTCTATTGTATACTTGTATCGTACATGTCGATCCATGGTGTGTTAAATTTACTCTGTTGAGGCTACCAAGGGAGAATTCTCGGTTTGCTGGACAATCATTTTTATATTCTTAATCTTTGAATTAACTGTTCGTTTGATTTCATATTGATTTTCTAACTCTTTTCTGATTTTTTTCGACAACAGTAAATAACGGGCCAAACTTGTTTACGTCAATTTCATATATGAACGAATCATAAATCGCATGCTGTATTTTAAAAAATGCATATGATTTTGGTAGTGTATACCTATTTATTCGGATACTATCTTCAATATCTTGAAAATCGGAAAGGATCCTATCACAATTTAATTTATTTGACAATTGAATTCCTTGATTTTTCAAATTTGAAATCTCGGTTATAACCTCAATGATATTTTCAGAATTCATTTAAATAATAATATATTGTATTTCTAATATGTAATATCATACAAATATACAAAAACAAAATTTTTTATTTTTGGTATGTACATATATACAATGCCATTTACCTCTGTTTTGGAGAAGTTTGTAGGCATGCACATACTTAATTAAGGATATATATACAATTATTTACATTATAGAACAGCACAGCCTTTTTTCAACTCCCAATTCGAGTGTTATGGCGAGTTGTATAGAATTATATACAATGAATGACGTCAATGACATGGTATTTACAATGAATGATGTATATAATATATAACAATGGATACGACAATGGCATGGTATTTACAATGACAATGACAATGACGGGGCGGTGTACACTCAAACAGAAACCAATCATAAACCCCACAAAATCACCCCGGTTTGAATGCAAAAGACATTTCACACTACGTGTGACGGTGTGTGATATATGATTGATTTCACGGTTGAGTTTTGACTGTCTAAAAGCCCCAATAATATAATAGACGGCATGGTATATTACATGAAAGCTACTAACAGAGGTGTGCTATTTGTATTCTTTTGTGTACTTAATAATGATTATTGACAGCATTTAAAGAATACCAAATACCTGGAAAAAGAACATCAAAAAAATAATACAATTGTTTGTAAATACTCTGTATTGGTTCCTTTTTCTCACAAAACAGATAATTGATTATCCGCAATGAGAATCATGGCAGTTAAGCAAACACAATAATCGGGAAATTCCATTGAGATCAGGTGACACTGCGTTTCAGAAAAAATCATTGAGATCCGTAACTCTTTCATAAGCCGACATACCCGCATTAGATATTCCCCTTTGGAGTTATATATAAATGAATTCAATTCTTTGTCCAGTCCTTTTGGAGACAGCCGACTTAGTTATATTCTCTGCAACATAACGTACTGAGGGCATACACATATCGAAATATTTTCCGGCTTCATTCATTGATTGAAATACCCTTTGCTCGTTATTTTAAGTATTAAGTGATTTTATGGGTTTCGAATATTTTGAGTATTTCCCAGTTCCTCTCCATTTGGTATTCTCGCTCGTAAATTATTTAAAGAATTATCGGTTTTAATACCATTTTTGTAATCAATAAAAAAAACATCCTTGATCAATCCATTAAAGACCTCGTAGACGAATCGATGACAATAATAATTTTTCCTTCCAGCGACAAATCTCAAATACCCTTGACTACTCACAACACCAACTGGTTTCT
This sequence comes from Unio delphinus, assembly GCA_029339505.1. Taxonomy (NCBI): domain Eukaryota; kingdom Metazoa; phylum Mollusca; class Bivalvia; order Unionida; family Unionidae; genus Unio; species Unio delphinus. Next base: position 12,760,465 of record JAQISU010000179.1, on the reverse strand, counting down.
TCAGTCTACGGTTTCTGGTTATACCGTCACAAGACGCTTCATAATTGCTGATCACAGGATGCGGTTGAAATTCTTGGTTCATTTATATACTATAATATTATTTGTCTAATACATTATTTGGTTTAATCATTACTCGAGAATCTATCAATGTAGTCTTGAGGTGTTCTTATGATCTTGTCGAAAACTTTGTCATGGACAGAGTTATTGATGGAGTTCTTGACTCGTTTATCATAATAGAGCTTTAACTCTCTGTTTCGTTTGCCACGGCAATTGAGACACAACTGCGATTTTCCTCTAACATCTACCCCACATCGGAGACAAAGGAGTGGCCCAAATCTCCCGTTACTAACGCTCTGTGAATGATATCCACAGAATTCACTTCTGCATAATTTGCTACAAGCAGTTACTGATCCAATCATCAACCATTTGCAATGATTCATTATATAATAATTTCTTTATTTAAATACTTGTTTTAATTATAATATTCTATATTATAACGAGAGATTATCGAAAATTATGCCTTGGAAAAATTCAATCTCGATAGAGTCTCCGTAGATGTACCAAAGGGTCTAATAAGAGATAGAAGTATGATAGGTAGAATCCGTGATGGTGTTAATGAATTCAAGCGCGATGGAGCATCTCACTGTTGGTCAACATTTCGAATTGATGGTAGTGTTGATGCTACCATGAACGACGAAAGAGCAGCAGTGTTAATCTCGCATCTTGACAAGAAACAGTATTTTTGTAGAGTGAAATTGATTATCCGCTCAGAAACGGAAAATTGGATTATACGAGACAAATTCGAACCAATCTTGAAAGATAAGAGAACTGTTACTGTGAGTCATGATTAAAATCAGGAATTCTGACTGGAATTGACAAACCGTACTACGAGAGATCATATCCCGTGACTACAGTTGTTTATGGGATATATTCGTTAAATGATAAACCGAGTATTGAAACATTAAAACCAATGAAACTGTCATCGTTGAATTGTGTAGCAGAACGAATAATAGAGCATTTTACAAATGCGTTGCGTGGAAACAAATTGACAAATATAAGACGCAAAAAAATAAATGAATGGGTACTAACAGTAAGGAAAATGGAGCAAGGATTCAAGATATAGCCAAATTAGAAACATCATTAAGATTCCCAATAACCATAATGACAAAAACAGGAAAAATATTGCACGAATAAAAATATAAATCAAATGGAGCTCCAATCAAAATTATTGATCGTAACGAACACGCGTGGACACCTGCAGTAACAATATTTCCGCGAGATAGAACAATAAAATATATACCCGCGGAGTACTCCGCCGTTTCCCCGGAGGAGAAATTATTTGATTTTATTTATCAGTTAAGTAAAAACGACCCCGTGTCAGTGTGGTTACTTAATAGTAATAGCGATTATATCATATCGAGCGCAGACTGAAGTCTGGTTACCACAACCCTATAGTCTAGATAGCATAATCAGCGAAAATAGAAAACAATTCCCCGATCTCTACGAAGAATATATCGTGAAGTGGTCCAAACAGATATTTGTAGTTAGAAATAAACAAGCAAAAGATCTCGGTAGAAAAATAATTGGTAAATTAATTCATCCAGGGCGGAAAAAAATACTACAATAAACGATATTCTTCACGGTTGATTATAGATAGAGTTGAATACGATTTTATAATCGCGGATGTAACATCTAAAGGTATATATGTAAATCGTAAAGACGCTTTTTTGTCCGATGGAACAAAATTCAGTACATTGTTACTTACAACGACGGATACAACCTTCAGTATACACATTTGAGGGCGTCTATGCTGGGTTATACTTCTATTAATTTATTTTCGATGATAAATAGATTTCCTGACACCGCGGTCAGAGTCGCCACTGATTTCATTTTATATAAACGTAAAACATAGCGAAGCAGTGGCCGAAATCAGTAATTCCGACGAGAGTTGGGGTCATGGGGAATTAAAAAGGAAATACCATGTGATTATTCCAAATCAGCAGATGTTATGATTCAAAACAATTACTTGAAAAATAATCAGATATCAGAACTATCTAATGCACCGTCGATATCTGATCCAATATGTAGACATAAAACAAGTTATTTAAACGGCTATGGTGGGTCAGGAAAAACGACTCGTGCGATTGAATTATTTCGAGGAAAATCAAACATGATTGTTCTAACACCGACCCACAGACTCGCATGAGAGATGAAACAGCGAGGAATTAATGCTTGCACTTATCATAGTTTTTTTCGATGGAAAGGTGACGAATGGACTCCTGGTCGAATAGGCGAGAAGTGTATTCCTGAAGTCATGATTTGGGATCAGATATGCACAGTGTCGTTAAATGTATTACAAAGATTTCTCGATTGGTTATTGCTAGCGAAAAGAAAAGTGATAATGTGTGGCGATCATGGTCAACCACCACCATTTGTCGGTTTGTCTCCACATGATTGGCTAAAAAAATTGTAGACTACAATGAAGAAATTAATACCAATCATAGAGCACTTGACAATTACGCGAATTCAAGAAACTAATTAGATTACAACCGGATAGAATCCAATGTGAATTAGCGCGTGAAATAATTTCAGAAACACCATTAAATGATTTCTAGGAAGCGTGGAGACCAAACAATTTGATAGTGGCAAGTAGAAAGATAGTCAGAGATACACTTCAGATGAAGTTATTTGACTTGCATAAAGAAAAATTTGCAACACTTCCAGTGCCGCTGTGTTATAGGCCTACGGATACACGAAGACAAAATATCGAAGTTGATATTCCTGACCTGACAAAGTCAGGGACAGAGAAGCAGATTCTCGTGTTAAATGATATTGTGTTAGTTGATATCAATGTCGTCCAAGATGCATTGAGTGCTGATAAATCCCCATGGACGTTAGATTACGCAGCAACGATACATTATTCGCAGGGGATGACTATACCCGATACAATTGTTTGGATCATAGATTATCACATCAAGTAGATAAATTTGGTTCATCTTGCGGTGTCCAGAGTACGGAGAACAAATCAACTTCGAAGAGTTGTTTTAGATGATAATGACACTACAATAAGTGATATTGTCAGCGATGATATAATCAGAAAAAAAACTATCTGGTTATAAACAACAGGACAAAAAAATAACAGAAACTTGACATTAATGCCGAATTTATAATTACACTGAAATAACAACAGAATAATATATGTGCGAGTTGCAATTGTATAATGCGTTGGTGTTGGTCGGATAAAGATCCTCGCCAATTTACCGTAGACAGAAACAATAGCAGCATGAGTCACACCAGAGATAATGTGATGCTCACTTGTCTTGAGTGCAACAGACGCAGAGGTGCTAGTTAAGACCACGCGGTGATAATTGAGTATCCTCGGGTATCACTTGTAGTTGTTCACGAGTAAATCTGCGCTGAGGAGCAGTTGAATCCAATCTATAGACTGGCGGTCTACCCGTAGAGCGTGTTATACTAGATATTTTATGCCTGGTAACACTCCAAAAGGATCAGTAGCTCTTTTCTACCAACTTCGAGCTCTCCTGGTTCATATAAATATCTAACAGTGACATTGCCGAGTATTGGTTGTTTTGAAAAGTCATTTTGCGGTTGTACGGATAAATACTTTTTTTTTAATCGCGTTGTTTGGTTTCATGTTGATTGTTCGAGTAATCTCATTATTCAGCGCGGTAATTATGCCTGGTAATCTCTTGGCCCATTCACCAGATCATTGATCCTGAATAAATTCCTTCGCGTATTGATATCCAAATAACCTCTCAGCAAGTGTCCGATTAAATCGTTCAACAACTGCCTAATCGCGATGTAGTGCAGTATGTCCTTGTCTGATAGTGACATTATGATGCTTCATTGTTGATAACACTGCAACCTGAAATTCCTTGCCAGGATCAACTTGTAATAGATTTGGCCAATGCAGAGGACCCCTACGATAAATCCTTTCAAACGCAGAAGCAACTGCAGTTGATGACTTTGCCTTTAGCGGGTCTCCTTGTTTGTATCGACTCGCAACATCAACTACGGTTAGCGCGTATTTGTAAAAACCATCATGCGGCAGAAATAATATATCAGCCTGATGAACTTTATTAGGAGCGCTGACATCAAAATTTGAGAAGTTAATAACCAATCCGCTGCACTAGTATTTTTCACCTTTGCGGCGCTAGCGAATTTACTGATTGCTGCTTCACCCCTCCAGTATCCTTTTGGAGAATAATAGATTCCATGTTGTTATTAATTACCAGCACCCAGCATTAATTTACCTTTAATAGCCGATTTTATCAACCATGAAGCCAACTTTTCTTTGAAGGATTTATCAGTGATAGAATTCAAAGCATGAATCAATTTTACATCTGCGACATGTCAATGATGCAGACTGCTGATTTTATAAGCAACAGCATGAGCATGACACGCCTTATCAATGGCGTTTATTGGGTTTTCACCGGGTCGGGGTTGGTTTTCATCATCGAGTCGGATATCGAGTCTAGTCCCGGCTCCACAATAACTATACCCTGGAAGATGCTTTTCTCCTGGATACTTCGCCCATGTTGTTCCTGGGAGTTTTACCAGCTTGGCTGCAATATCACCTCCTCGCTTTTTTTAAAAACATCTCCAGATTTCATGAAACAAATCTAAATTTCTTTGTACCGCATTGTATACACTTACCAGCAAGTGCTGATCTGTTATTTTTAGTTTTAATCGTCGTCATATCATCTGTGCCAGTACGCTTCTTACATTTCACACAATATAGATCCATAATGTATATATAATAACATGAATGTAATTGATTTTTCAGCGACTAAAAGAAAAGAACCAGTTAAGCATCATGCAGAGCTACCTGATTCTATTCGTATGATCATAATCATCGGACCATCTGGAAGTGGCAAGACGCAATTGATACCTAATTTAATAACGAGATGGATGAAATGGGACAAGTTGTATTTAGTAGCCCCAAGTTTGGATGATCAGCGATGCTACGAGACGTTAAACGATTTTAACGAGAGCGCTTCAGAGTTGCCGGTTATAATGTTATCGAGTTTATAACCGATATCAAGGATGCACCGAGCATTGATGATACTGATGGAAATATTAACAATTTGGTCGTCTATGATGATTTCATGTTAGACAATCAAAAGAATCCAACTAGAATATTTTCCAGAGGCAGGCATAAAATACCGATGTGATATATGTCACTCAGCGATACACTCAAATACCAAAAGTGATCAGAGATAATTGCAATATTCTTGCTGTATTCAATGGAGTTGATACACATACGCTGCGAAATATTCGGCAAACTTGGTACGGCGGTGATATGGATTATAATCTCTTTAGAAATTTCTTTAGTCACCCTCAGTCTATCCAACATGGATTAGTAACGATAAATTTGCATGATCCTAGATCAAGATATCGTGTCGGACCTTATAAAAGATTTTTAACCCCATAGCAACAGGGAGGATGCGACAACAACCTTGAGACACCAAAGGAAACTTTTTTATTACGATTCTGGCTTGCCAAATAGACGCTTTTTTACAAGTTCGAGGAAGCCTTGGTTTGCCAAATGGACGCTTCTAAAAATTGTCGGATTCGTTACTCTGCTGTTACAGGTTACAGAAACAATGGAATGTGTAATACTAAATTTTAAATGCAAGAAAAAGGGTTGTTTTGACAGGGAAAAAATTAAATACTTTTGATCGACAATCCAGCACATCATATATGAAAAATATCATGCACGTTTTATTAAAATTCAAACCCACCACATAAACAATACAACACCAACATTTGGATTACTATCCAAACAGATACACACCCACCATCAGCAAATATAGTATATACTATAGGAATTATGTATACATTCACTTTCAAACATACACAAAACATACTATCACAAGAAGAAAGTAGGATGTAAACGAAGGTAAATTATATAACCCACAGGTTAGCATGCTATCACACACCAGGAATGGCAGGAAATGTTTATAGAGACACAACTATACCCTTACATAAAAACATACTGTCACACAGACATGAGAATGGTTGCTCATAGGTTGTTGTTGTCAACATCAGAAAATATAAAAATGATATACAGAAAATATGCACAAATGTATTTGGAAATATGATTAGTATCTCTCATTCGTATAAAACTGGGTAACCCTGAAAGGATCGTTTGTTTTTCTACCACCACTCTTCTTTAGAAACCACGTCTCTCAGATCGCAAATCTCGTACAAAAGTATCTTCACTCCAAGGATTAATCGATAGTGGATGGTAAATTTGAGGACGTTTAGCCTCACTTTAAGAGACCTTCATTAATGTAATGAGGGGTTCATTCTTCTGTTGGCATTGAAGAAATAAAATGTATTCTCCGTTCCCTTTAATGCCCGCACCCTATTTTTTCCGCAATTCTTCCTCTTGCAAATAGAGTACGAACTCTTTAGATATTTTGAAACGGCCCATTCTCTTCTTCAAAACACCCCTGTTGGGATATGGGTCCATATCTTACACCTAACCTTGTACATGCTTCACTCAACGAATTACTGTCAAGTCGTGGGGAACAATTGGCTGATGTTCAGGTTCATCTTCACACATATTTTCCTGTAGTTCCTTCGTAGTGAGAGTACCTAGATATGTCCATTCACATTACGTAATGTTTCGAGTATAGACCCGATTTAGAACAAAGAAACTGCCTGTTGATTGGGTAAACGTTACGCAAAGGCCTGCTGCCGTCTTAATTCTAAAAAGGATTCTTTGTCGGAACGCGTTTAGTTTGATTTGGGTTTAGTCAGTGATGTCCCGACCAGAAATTCCGTGTGATAGGTAAGTGATAAATTATCCCAGCGCACTTTCAAAGAGATATGCTCGTGGCCAATGGAACCGAGAGATTCAAATCTAAGTCGGAGACTCAATAGCCAGCTTGTTCGGTCAGTTTTCCGTCAATAAATGTTGCATGATGACGAGAGATGCTGAGATATACACGACTGCGCTCCGAGTATCGAAGTTCTGAGCTCTAAAAAACTGAATTTCAGGAAAATGCAAAAGTTGGATTGTGTACGAAGGCTTCTTCAGGTAACCTATCTTCGCCCGAATTCGCCTCACTTTTATGTAGGTGTGAGTTGAGCTGATATTTTAATTACCAATATTCTGATGAAAGAAATGTGAGAATGTGGTTCATTCTCCTAAGATTAGAGCAAGGGGACAATCAGTCATGAAGTAGCAGTTAGGTAGAAGAGAGTTCCAGCATTGCAAGGAGAGCAGGGAGGAGAGGGTAACTGAAGTTCCAGAAAGGTGTAGAATCGGAAGGAAGCCTGGAAGAGAGTTTCGGAAGGGCAAGGAGATCACAGTTCGAGGATACCGGATGTACCAGAGGACAGATGAGTAAAAGAATTAACACTGAAGGAAAACGCACTCTCTTAACACTGTAATTTTACATGAGAATAGTAACTGTCTATGGAAAAGGTCACTGTATTTTTTTTCGAAAGCATTGTTTGAAACTTTGAAGATAAAATAGTTGAAAACGTTTATATTTATGAAATTGATGTACTTTACACCATGTGTCTTTTGTACACATAAACTGTTGGGTTAACTGACAGGGAGATCGGAGCTATCTAACTTTTAAATTATCCGTCCTTCTCTGGCGTTAGACATAATACCGTATGGAGCACTTGACAATTAATATGTGCGTAGCACGCATTTCTAGAATTATGAGTGTGTGCACTGCACACTAGATGAATCAAACCAGCCCATGCATCGAGATAATGCATTCACTCCTTAATTTTTAACAAACATGTCTGGACGAATAAAACGAGAAGGCCGGGTGGAGTAGACAAACACCAACAGATCCTCTCAATCAAAACAGATGTGCTAACGATCAAATTCAGACCAGGTATCTACTGTCGGGTAATTCCATATAACAAATCGTGTGTAAGCTACATATTGTAATTAGAATTATGCTAATCGGTTACCAGACAAGCATAATCATCAATCATGCATTATAGTTAAGAATGCCCAATCAGCCTTGTACGACTGGTTGATGTCCCCACAGCCGACTGAATTATTCATAGCGTGTGAAATAGAACACACACGCCAATCAGTTATAAATGTTTCTTTATATTATTTGTAACTTTGAAAATAGCGTACATACGTTTCCGAAATAACATTTGACAAGACAAGGTCTAAGTGACCCAATAATTTCTTGTGTGCTATTAATTAGATAATGTACGAATGCTCCTTTCGACATGTGGACTAACAGATCGTGGTTGAATAGTTTTGGCATTCTGTCGAAACTGTGTCTCATGCCGAAGTGAAAACTTTAGGCATGAAGCAATGTTTGATTAGTAGCCTTAAAATGGGCTGAGGTCTACATCAGGCTTTCGTGCGGTATAAACATTTGTATGGTCCAATCTTGGTACTATCGCCAGATTGTTCATCATGGGTTGGGTCGAGAAGCTCTGTTTATTAATCAGCTCATTTCTAATGATTGTTACTATGGGTAGTGCACATCGGCAATATCCCCTATCGCCATGAACTAATATTTTTCCAGCTGCATTCCTATAGTTGGTTTTAGATTGCTTATCGAGTTGGCTCTCGCTTATCAGTTACTTGGTGGATTACATTACTCTCCTCAGGTTTCACGTATGTTGGGTAACAACCATTGTATCCTTCAGCAGCACTCCCATACTCCACTCCACAACTGGTGCATAGGTAGGCTACCACGAATTGTTTTTGCGATAGCGTTGACTGCTGCTTTTGTTGTATTTTCTGTGTACTACTCACAGCTGTTTTTGTCGAAGCCAGGGAGTAACACGCACCATTTAATCAGGAAACAAAGCGCGAACATGCTAGTAAAGACCTCTCTGATTCGGTGAGCGTGATGAAAAACACGACCTAAATCAATAGTGAGAACAATGAAAGAGATTCCCCATGCAATATTGTTTCCAATAAGTAAAATACGAGACAAAACCATTTCTTTTTTCAAAACTTCATGATCGTCGGACGAAAAACCTTAGTTGATGTTATTACCTAACTGTCATGTGGCTTCAAACAGCTTCAAGTAAGATCTTAAGTAAATGTTAGGATCATAGTGTCTGGAACACAACGTCATTTCGAGTGATGTCTATCTTGGGCACGTAGAAGTCATGGAATTGATTTTTGTCGTTGGTTACATCGAGGGCTGTAGTGCTGACAGTATGATTGAGCAAACATTTGAGTAGCTGACCTTGGAGAACATAATCTTTGATCATAGTTAGATCAATGTCCAGGCAATGGTGATGGTTTTAACTTCCAGTTGTCGTATCAGATGCTTTTTTTGTAGTTCTGCTCAAAGTCTGACTGATGTCATACCCATCTTTAGGTAGGACTTCCACACGGCGCATGTAAAGTCTAGCTTTCTTAAGAATGGTTTTGAAATTGTTAGCATTGGCTATCAAATGGAAGAAGATATTATTTAGATTCATTCTCAAGCATATACATTGAGCAGATACGTGTCTTGCAACAGGTAAAAATGCACTTGATCAATTAGCTCTAAACTAATTGTTTGATTTTATTGTGACAGTCATTAAATAGTATAGTCTGCATTACCATCTACAATCGACGCTATGTCCTTGAACTTCTCGAACGTGTGAGAGTTTCATAGCAGAGATGCATCCAGATGTGTGTTCTTTGATTCTTTTCACTAAGTAATGAGATTTCAAGATACACAGAAGTGAGACGGCAGTGATCCGTAACGGAAAGCGCTTTAGACCACTCGGCCACTATCTAGCCATTCTAATTTAGAGATGGGAAGAGATAGTCAAAGACATTACAGGATGAAATTCTACCCATGGTAAATTATATAGGGTAAATGGTAGTCAAAGAAAATACAGGATAAAATTATACCCATTCTAAATTAGATAGGGAAAGAGGTAATCAAAGACAATACAAGATGAAATTAAACCCATTTGGAATTTTGCATCGTCAACATCGTAGATGACATGGAAAAAAGTCTAGTTCTGACTTTGAACATTCGCATGAATTTTGGTGCATACTTTAATTTTTCCTTTACAGTTAGTAGCAGCCATGTTTATTTAGTAATCTAATATCTCCGATCGACTGAAAACTCCTGTTCTTCTTTTCTTATTTACTTTCCATCTGTTTAAAGTGGTTATGAATTCTGATGGGGTTCGACGTCTTCTTCGGACTCGTTCTTCATGTGGTGTAGAGAATACCTCAGTCAGAAGTGTGAAGCGAACTTATATGGATATCTCCGCGACCCAGAATGTATTATCTATTTTCAAGCAACATATTTTATCGTAGCCTCATGAATGTTTTTGTAGACTTGCCAGTGAGGACATTTATTCTCAAAATTTATTTCCTTTACTCGGAGCTGCGACTTTACATGTATGCAAAACATGGGTGCAATTGTATCAAAAACTAATTCTAAAATATGTCCTAAATAATGTCTTCGTTGATATGCTGTTTTGAAATGTTAAGTTTGACACTGTCAAAAATAGAGTTTCCGACCGTGTCATTGCGAGGATATACACATTCACTGAGAACGTGATATTTATTTAAACCATCCTCATTAACAGCGATGACAGCATCTGTTTTGACCGGAATGACTGTAAGAAATGGAACAAATGTTTTGTAATCGACCAGGACGGAAAAGACAAATAAATTGAGTCATTCGATCAATTCCATGAAGCAACGAAAATACGTGTAGAATCGGTTGTTGTTGTTGTAAATATCTTTCATGGGAACCAAACTATTATATTCACCCAAAACAAAAAACAATCCAAGACCAAAAATAATGAATATTATTCGGCAGTCCGAAAATGCATTTTAAAACGACGAGCAAATATATGGTAATAGATTAGTACACTTCTGCGAACTTTTCTCAGGGTTTTGCCAAACTGATTGATAAACATAGCAGTGACGGGTTGGCTGTGCTTTTATGGGTTCGTATATGAGACGATAAATTTGTGTCCAACTGTTCTTGAACTTGTTCGTTTATTATTTCAACGAAGAACGTGTTTTGGCCTTTGTTAATATTTGAGGTTTGAGTAGCATGTGATTTCGCCCAAACCAACTTCCCAGTCATATTCGTGATCCATATATATGGTACTTTGACAGTGAAACGACCGAAGCTTATTTGGAAATAAAATCCATATAACTGTCTCTCGATAAAGTTAAATAAACTTTTTTCTTCATAGTCAGCTCCTGGTTGTAGAAGAGTCGCTGGAAAGCAATGGAGAATGATTCTTCTAATGGCGAAAATTAGAGTTCCTACTTCTCTTGTAACTGGAAAAATGATGATTGGTGTTGGCCGCAAGACTGCCTTTTTAATGTCCTATCATGATTCAAGAAATGATTATGAAGAAGATAAAAATTACAATGGATTGTAAAATTGGGCACAAATAATCGGCTTTTTGTTGTCAAATTAAATTAACAGTGGCTGCTACGATAACGCAAGACACCACAAAGATTTGGGAGAAGAAAAAAAAGATTTGAGTTTTAGGTACACGTTCTCCTTGTAGTTCTCTTCTTATTTTTATAGTTGATGGCTTTTGGAGCGGCAAATCAAGAATTAATGATGTTTTCCTGATCGTTGATTTCTGTACCTTGGACAAAGCTACCGTTCCTTTTCAAAACATTCAAACAACATATCACACACGCAATCAATGCTGCCTTTGGGTGCCTTGGAAATATTTGTTTTCGCATAGGATGATTGGTTTCAGTTAGTACAGCCACAACATGTTTAATTTTTTACGGATATCTTTATCAAATATATAATATTTGAGTTTTATTTCTTCTTTCTCATCTCATACTATGTCATCGAAGACGATAAAATATGTTTGACTAAAGTCAGACACGATTTCAGTGCCTTCACCAGGAATGCCTTCTACAGAATGAAATGGATTATTCTTGACATTCTTGAAATAGTATGTAATCCGATAGCCTTTCTTTGTAACACCAAACGATACGTTAGGGTAGACGATCAAACAAGATTGATTTGTATTCGATCGGGCATTTTGACTAATTCGGTTCTGACTGAAGCATTCGGTCCAGCAAACAACGTGCTAAAGATATAGCGAATATACAAGGCATCCAGGTTTCTTCGTCTTCTGGCTCCTTCTCGGCAAAGTTTGATATCTCCACCTTTATTCCAACATTGGATTTGACGAAGTTTCATACACACTAACTCACTGTACATAGAATGATTTGCTTACCGTATAAGTACATAATTCATTCAGCTTTCCGACTGTGAAGAAAGCTGAAAAGTCAAAACAGATTGTCCATCTCGTCGGAGATTAACAGAGAGTCTATTCGAACATATATTTCAGATAAGACTAAAGTCTACTGATCCCCCAAAAAATCAAAATACATCTGCTATATCTGTAAACACAAAGTACGTTAGAATCCATAATCTACTGGCACCTTTCTCACATACTTACATTGACAGAGCCGAAAATCTAATACATAAGCGCAGAGGTGAGCCGTCAGCAATCGGCAAAGGAAAGCGCGTTTGAACTAAAGGTAAAACGGAATCCCGAGCGGTAACAGAAGACTGTTTCAGAAACAGAGAAACCCATACCAGTCAAGAAATGCAAGAAGTCAAGACAGCTAAAAGACAGTTGCCACGTTGTACAGATTAACCAGATTTCAACATGTATATGCTAGACCCTGAAGTTATTAATTTCGCGCCGTAAATATGTCTCAAGGTCAGTTCGACGAACAATGAGGTTTCAAGCCAGTTATTTGACACGGTCATAAAATTCGTGACTGGCCTTATTTTGGGCAAGCCAGTTACGTACTTTTACGATAACATGGTTCGTGGTAAGGGAGGAAATGAAATTCTGTGTTCGGATCAAATGAAATTCAAGTGGGCGTCTTAAATCCACTTTTGACAGACTGTTGGGGAAGGGCAGTGTCTGATAATTATATGAATCAACATCCGCTCAGAATTGAGCAAGGCGCGGCCAGCATTATTTACTATCTTGAGAACTAAATGTCAATAGCCAATAAAGCAGCTTGCGAAAATTATAAGGGAATATAAGCTACTCTTACGTTATTCGAAAATGGCGGGAAACTTGTTATTTTGGGAATTACAAGGAGCTTTAGTACAGGTCTTTGGCTATTTAGTCGATTGTTGCAAAATATTAAGGCAAAGAAATTGTACTTTAATTATTGCAGTATGTATACTTTAGTACGTAGAATTCACATTTGTAGGGTTTGATTCATCGTAGTGTTTGATCTACATGCATAGTTTGATATATGAGCACTGCGTATATAAAGAATTACTATTTTAATTCGCTATTGAGTTAATTCGTAGTAACTTCATGCATTTATTCATTTGATAATATAGATGTGCAAATGTTGAATTGAATTATTAACTTTGTATAATGGTTGCAGTGTGCAACATTAGTTAATAGGGATTGGCCTATTTGTGTATACTTTTTAAGAGTATCATGTGTAAGGTTATATCAGTGCATGGATATGTGCATATCTGTGTACACTTTGTAGAAGTGACAGAAATGCGTCTGATGATATGATATTTTTCTGGATAATAATATTGATAATCTATATATATATATATATATATATAGAGAGAGAGAGAGAGAGAGAGAGAGAGAGAGAGAGAGAGAGAGAGAGAGAGAGAGAGAGAGAGAGAGAGACAGAGAGAGAGAGAGAGAGAGAATGGGTATTTCGATGTGCACTAATGCGTGCCAAAGAAGGTAATGGCTTATCTGATGATATTGTTGTTTAGTGTGAGTTAGATAGATAAAGGAATATGATATGCTAATATCCTTGTGTGTTAATACGGGAAGCCTTAAGGGACCAGAGGAACTGTACGAGACAGGGAAATACTCTAGTGCAGTTGGGCTGAGTCTCGAGGGAAAAACAAGTAATAGGGTTTTAATTTGAATTTTATTTGAGAGATAATTGTTATTGAATGATATTAAATTGTTTTTATTTGAATTTCACATTTTTTGTAGTCATTATTTGAACTGTCGGCACCGCTGACTAGGAGCTCGGACCTCTGCATCTCTCTATCACTCCCTCAATTTCTAACAAAAAAAAGCCAGTGTGGATCTTCTGTAATAATTTAAATAATATTGGGAGCACCCCACCAACCTCAATAACAGGAAAACCTTTACAAGAATGAAGAGAAAGGATCCATACGAATGAAAAATTGGAAAAAGAGACATAACATAAAAGAAGGAAACAGGACGAAAATGGACTTTTGAGATGAGTTATGAACTTTTTAGTGATTCAAAAGAGAATATCCGAAAGAGACCGTAAGAATGTCTTTTGCCTCGATATTTTATAGTATGGATGAGATACTTAAATACACCCATACCAGCACACCATTAAATCCCGGGGAAAGGAATTTAAGTGATAATCGATTTGTTAATCACTGAGTAGTATCTCTTTTCTATGAAATATAGAAAAACCTAAAAATGATCCTTGTGTGCTTTTGTGGTTTTTTTTTCAAGACAAACCATATATGCTTGACGTCATCAGCTTTAGCTCTCTTAATCCCTTTTTAGATACATTGTCCTACTCCTCCTCATACTGATGATTGGGTAATGGTGGTACTTAATGGTCTTCCTAGCATATTATTTGTCATCAGAGTGGATGTAGTAATGGAAGGTTTATAAATTTTAAGACATAAAGTTCTCTTCCATGTGTGGTTAACTAAAGAAATGATACATTTGTCGCATATACTTTAATTCAGTCACAATGTATTGTAGCATAAACAGCGATTTAGATCCTCTTTCTTTCTTCTGTCTTTCACAATTCAAAACGTCCGCAATCTCTTCTCGTTTATATTTCTCCCTCTTTATCTTCATGTTCTTGAATAAATTATTTTTCTGCTTCTTTATGGCGCTGCAAAAATCTCCATTATTCATTATATGTCTCTGTGAAAGCCTCTACCAATGGTAACGATGGCGAAGAAGGTTGAATGCGTGTCTACCATCCCATGCAAACGTTCTTGCGGAGACAACAGCAAATCAGCTAAAGATAAATTGAAGTCTTTATTACCTGGAGGAAGGATCCTGGTTACAGCTAGATTAATGGTCGAAGTCATCATAATATCACTCCGAGTATACCAGACATACGCATCAGATGCAGTCCAATATATTATCGTTATTGTCTCAGTCATAGATATTGTACTCAAAACTATGCCGCAATGGTAAACGGTACGAATCGAATGGTGGTACGAAAAATGTTGAGGAGTAAACAAAAAGTGACGCCGTGTCTTTTGTGTTAACTATCTTTCTTACGGGTTTACTTCAACAACTCCAACGACACCTTTTAGGGACACCCAGATCTCAGATCTCATCAAAAAGAGAGATGTTGATCTTATTTGGGGTAAGCGTTTGTGTATATTTTCGTGGCTGTGTATGTTATTGACAACTAAACCTTAAACCCATTTTTCTCCTCTCTTCTGTGTGATAGTGTGTTAGTATGAAAGATGTGTGATGCTAAGTTTGTGTAAATTATGTGTGTCAACGCTAACACCTTTTTTAGTTGGATAGTAGGGGACCATGTTTTGATGGTGGGGGATAGGATAATAGGAGAGTGGGTGGAAAGGAGTATTTTGCACACACACAACACATGCATTAGGTTCGCAGTATTGTGGATAGTCAGGTCATCGGTATTATGAATATACGGTGCAAATTAAACGTAGAGTTCGGAAAATGTACAAATTTTAGAATTTCATAATAATAGTGAACATGAAGTACAGAAAGCTAAAACAAAAAGGTAAAAATGATATAAATAAATAAAAGGTATATAAGAAATCATTTAGACGCTACTAAATTATGTATAGCTATCATAAAAAAGAAACTGTCCATACATAGTTCTATGGGACATACCATTTCAGTTTCATTGAGTAATGTGGGATTTACTTTCGGGACTGGTTAGTAATTTCCTACATCGAAATAATATTTGTTTTTGAAGTTATATAATGATGTATTTTGTTATTGTACAATAAATCTGAGCAATATTATTCCTTTCCAGCTATCAATGGGTCTGACAATTATTTTTCAGAAGAAATCCTGCCGGCCCCATCCTCACCCCACAAATTTAAAATGGTCGGCCCCTATGTTATACGGTAGTTAATATGTTTGTAACTAGAATTGGGAGAACAACGTAGGCGGCTAGATATCGGCATGGGTAACTTGCAATACTTCAAACTGACTCTAATAATTTGTAATATATATTCATTAAATTTTTTTATTAATTATAGAGAATTCCTGCAACAAAATTTAGTTTCGTTTTCTATACAAGTTTTACAGCCGTTATAAATATTTGGTCGTAATTGTAATTCTTCTTTACGCTCTTCTTGATTATATCCATGCCATTCAGTCTACAATGTATACTAACCTCTTTTCCTTTCCTGCCCCTTTAGTCGACCTCTTACCCTCGACATCGACTGAAAACTCTGACCTCGTACTAGCGGCCATATTTGATTCTAATGACCAGGAAGTAAATTCAACCTTTTGTATGCCTGTTTGAACAAGCGTGATTTAGGCTTACAGCATGTCAGGAGTATGAAACGAATATTATAATAAAACGTAAAATAGACAAGTTGACAGAATGTTTAGTCGTATACCCCTCATTAATCGACTGAAAGAGAAGAGAGAAAAAGAAATATTCATAAATAAAGATCATTACGAAACAAGCTAAACGCTGTGATCAAATTTAAGCATTCTGACAACAAATATAGATTTCGAAATCGGCTGCTTCAGTTCTTGTTTCAATTAAGTGTCATGAAGGGGACCTATGATTCAATTTTCAATTGGTGGTGGGGTAATGGTATGTATATATAAGTTCTGGGTCTCAGATAGTTTGAAGCAAATATACTTGCTCTAATTTATAGTAGGAAAAACATGTTTCGTATCCATAATCATGGTTGAACAAATACAAATTAAATTATCTCGTGGCATATGGACACAAATTTATCCAAGCTCAGAAGAAAATACCAGCCGTTCTAAGCTATAATTGTCCGTTCCTAAGTGTATCGTAAATATATTAGAGCGAGTGCACGTATACTAATATGCTCGTGGGTACATGCCGTTTAGCTAGAAACGAAGTTAATCCAATATCATCATTATACCGAATATTCCATGATGTTTATATGTACAAGATCTTCGAGTGACCATACTAAACAATATCAGGATATTTTCCCATAATCGTACATTTCGACATTGCGCGCGCGCGTCTGAGAGAGAGAGAGAGAGAGAGAGAGAGAGAGAGAGAGAGAGAGAGAGAGAGAGAGAGAGAGAGAGAGAGAGAGAGAGAGAGAGAGAGAGAGTTGTCACGTACAGACCATACACTGAAGGACTGACTATTTGCTTTGAGGGAGAGTCAGTTTTTTTAAATGTCAGGTCCACAGCTTGAACAAATATTTCACTGATTAATAAAAGGAATTAAAGGACCTATCATATACATTATATAAACACCGCTGGAAAGAAAATCTCAGCCGCATCGACAAGATTAACAAACAGTGGCCTCGTATGGTGTATTGTCGTAGGACTTTGTATTGATTTTACTTAGGATGCACGCTCTCTTCTCAATGCACACTCTCTAATCAATGTTAAGGTGTGTCGAAGGAACTTTATACATGCCCTGTACATTTCAGTGTTGGCGATCGACAGAAGTGGATTATACCCATAAATTTCACATTTTCATGTCGGGCTTAGAGATATTGATTTTCAAACCACTCCAAAATTCGTCACGTCTACCCTGTGCGATCGGAACATCACTCGGTAATTTCCGCGTGGATGTACTCCCATGGTGCTCCACGCACAAGGCTAAGCACACACTGTCGACAGGATGATACCAGTCGAGAAATTCAAAGTGACGGAGATAGAAGATAAAATAGCTTTGTCAATTAAAACGTTTCATTCAGTCAGTTATTTCCGGCTGTGCCGCCGCGGTTTTGTTTGACAGTATTAGTCACAGATATAAAAGAAGAACGAGTGTTGTTGGGCTCCAACTTTGAATAATGCAACAATTCGGAATCTCTACTTGTTGCTCTCTTTCTCGAGAAATTGCGTGACCGGGCGAATCGATACAAGGGGACAGTTTTATGTACATATTTAATACCACTATCAGGGACCTAGTTTAAAAAAAAAATCAAATACACAAGTGAGGTAAAAAAGACCCATATTTTTGGATACCTATATTAAAACAAAGCATACGAATATTATCCACTTAACCAGAAAAGCCCATGCAATTTATACCTGCAATTTTAATGTCCAAAGGTAATTTTTTACACCATGTGGTGCATACAGTGCAAATAAAGGCCCTTTTTTTGATGACAATTCTGTCAAACAGTGTGTACTAAACAGGCTGATGCAATTTAAAATAGTTGTCATCCAAACCATTTTGAGATATTATACCAAACCCATGTCTTGACTGCTGTGGGAGGATAGCTCTTCTTCCTGGGCGACTGTTGGTATTTCACTATCAACATACTGCAGAGTAACTATGGAAGGTGTACATGCCTGACATCAATTTCAAGAACAACGCAAACACCTAGTTCACAAATATATCCATATCTTTAATTATTTTACAAAAGAGATAGCTGAACATGTCACACCATAGCCTTAATAAATTTGCCAGGGGCCAATTTACAAACTTAAGCTAGATCCTGCCACCAAAATAAAGGACTGGTTCAGCATCAGTTTAATTAGAGTATTAACAATAGAGGATGTTGATAAGGATTTTTAAAAAATCTTTTTGCAAGGAAAAATATGTGAATAATACGACTGCAAATCCGTGACGAAGGTTTTTGTCGAATAAATGATGGGAGATTGCAAGATGTAGGTTTCTGCAATGATTTATAAGTGAAGTTAGTAGAACTAAAGAATACGGTTTTTTTTCTTCTCTCTTTCTTCACAGTTTCCATTGAAATTTAAGATAGGTTGTGACATTAAATCTTGAACAATGTCATCAAAGTACATCTAGTATGAATTGTTTTAATGACTATTTCTTAATCAAAATATAAATTGATGAGCAATTATTAAAACTTTGACACTTATCTTTTTAAATTTGGAGTAAAAATGTATAGGCAAATCAAATTCATTTTGATTTATGCATATAAGCAATTATATATGTGTAGATAACGCCTATCAATTTATCTAATAAATGCATTGTACTTTTCGTGCAGAGAACATGCTGTATGAATTATGCTAATCTTTAAAGATAAATTTGTAAGTTAGAAATCAAGTGGAGAGCAATTTGATGCAAATCTAGCTATTTTTGTAACAGTTAAAGAGAATAGAAACAACCCAAAGAAATTATGGTAATAGTTGAATTATAATAGTGTATTAACTACGGATGCTACAATTATCAATACAAATCAGAGAAAATTCTAACAACCTTGATAATTGATAAGGTATGCACATATGAAGTCAGTAGAATATATACTTCAATGTAGATTACAAAAAGTCGCAATGATAATAATATACTTTTTTCACAAGTACTTAAAAAAAGCAAACAAAGCAATCTAGTAAGTAGTCTTAACTGTTAAAGCAAAGGGATATTTATTAATTAAAAAAGAAGATAAATAAGGTTGACAACAATAAAATATGAGCATAACAAGATGACAAAGCTTGGCCATCGTTATTTGTATTTGTACTAACAGGTTAATCAGAAGGGTTATGGATCGATGTCTATATCAGGAAATGATGGAGTCCATATCCATGTCTTAACTGTACCCAAGAGAACTGGAAGCCAGAAATTGTCAGGAGCAACTTCAGAGAATATTTTACAAAAATTTCATTCACTATAATGAGACTCATATCAGTATTCACTATGCCAAGATCTGGAGTAATCAAGTCAGTATTCACTGTGCCAAGATCTGGATTAATTGAGTCAGTATTCACTATGCCAAGATCTGGAGTAATCATTTCAGTATTCACTATGCTAAGATCTGGAGTAATCAAGTCAGTATTCACTATGCAAAGATTTGGAGTAATCATGTCAGCATTCACTATGCCAAGATCTGGAGTAATCAAGTCAGTATTCACTATGCCAAGATCTGGAATAATCAAGTCAGTATTCACTATGCTAAGATCTGGAGTAATCAAGACAATATTCACTATGCTAAGATCTGGAGTAATCAAGTCAGTATTCACTATGCCAAAGCTAGGAATAATCAGTAATCACTTTAACATGGCCTGGTGTAAACAAGTCAGTAATTGTTTTGATAAGACATTGAATGGTCATGTCAGTAAAAACTGTAACAAGGCCTGCAGTTATCAAGTCAGCAATCACTATGACCAGGCCTTGAATGATCATGTCAGTAATCATTGTAACAAGGCCTGGATTAATCAAGTCAGTAATCACTACACTCAGACCTGCAGTAATCAAGTGAGTATTAGCTATAGCTACATTTAACATTATCAGACAAGTGGCTGATTAATTGTAGTACCCATCAAGGAGATTCATTGAATATCATAGGAACTTCATCACGCCACTGCCCATGGGAAGGAATGTGAAATGCTACACAAGGTATAGTACAATAAAACGGATTATACCTTCACCCATTCAACATCCAACACACTCCATCAGACCCTTCTTCAAGTGAAGAAATGAGTAATGCTACCCGAGGTATAGTACAATAAAATGGATTACCGGGTATGCTTTCATCCATAGAACATCAAACACACTCCATCACGCCACTGCCCATGGGAAGGAATGTAAAATGCTATAATGCTACATAAGTATAGTACAATAAAACCGATAATACTTTCGTCCATCCAGCATCAAACACACTCCAACAGACCACTGGCCATGGGAATGACTGAGTAATGCTATAGAAGGTATAGTACAATAAATTGATAATACTTTCATCCATCCAACATCAAACACACTCGATCAGACCACTCTTCAAGGGAAGGAATGAGTAATGCTATACAAGGTATTATAAGTACAACAATATGTAATATATTTTCATCCATATTGAAGGCTGGTTAATTGTTCTTATTATTATTAGTAGTAGTAGTACTCATTATTATTATTATTATTATTATTATTATTATTATTATTATTTTTTAATTATTTGTATTATTAAAATAGTTTGTTTATATTTTTTAATGTTGATGCCATATTGAAAATAGTAAGCTGTCTCATAAGATTTCAATACATAATTTTGTTAAATATTTTTTAACTACATTTATTCAACAAGCAATGTAGTATTTACTATACCCAGGCTGCTGATCAGTATGAAGGTCTGCCCAGAAGTGCTTTTCAAAAGTACATCAGCATTTCCATGACATGCAGCAGGAATAAGACACAAGTTATACAAGCCCCACCCAGATTTATATTCTGCCAAGGCTTGCTCTGCCATTGTCAGGTGCATTCAATACTAGTTAATAATCTTTTCACACTTGTTATTGTATGTATGTATGTATGTATGTATGTATGTATGTATGTATGTATGTATGTATGTATGTATGTATGTATGTATGTATGAATGAATGTATGTATGTGTTAAAGTACTGTCACTAGTTGATAAACACATGTATCTGTATATATCATGTACAAAGATAGTTCTGTTATCTCTTGCTTCATACTAACATTGAAGGAAATAGATAAATGTAACCATGCTGATGTGGATTTTATCTGAACATATGGCAAGTATATCACTATCAGATTTACTCCTAATTGTCCAAGCTCCTCATTTGTCAAAACATTTTAAATCAATGCATTTTTTTAGATTGCTAGAAGATAAAAACAAAGGATATATACATTTACTCTTTGTCAGTTTATGAAAACAGCAAAAAGAAACAGGCTCGATAAAAATCATTAATATTTTTGCATGAATGTTTGCAGGTTGACATGATGAAGAAGCCCTCTGGTGGTTATAAGTGTATACTCCACCTGATGGATTACTTCGGTAAGTTCCAATCACTGGCACCTGGTCCAGAAAACTAAAGTAGAGGTTAAACTTGTCTTGTCCCATATGTTTTGTGTCATTGGAATACCAGCCATTCTACATACAGGTAAGGGGGCCTTGAGTGGCTGAGTGATCTAAAGTGCTCTCCCTTATGAATCACTGCCATCTTGCCTCTATCTGCATGGGTTCGAGTCTCATATTCAGCCAATGTGGGTATGTGAGAAAGCTTGCCAGTAGATTTTCGTGGGTTGGTGCTAATTTCCAGAAGTTTTCCCGGGTTCTTCCTCTATCATTAATACTGGCCACCATGTATATAGCCTATCGTGCTGAGAAATGGCATTAAAAACCCTACATCAACAGCAACAACAACAACATACAGATAATGGAAGAGAGTTTAGAGCAGTGGCCAGGAACAAGTGATATTGTTCATCATCCTCAGACTCAAGGATTGGTGGAGGGAAGGAATTGGGTATTAGAGGAGAAAATTGCAGCAATGGAGGCCCCCTATCATGGTGATGGTGATAGGGGGCCTATCATGGTGATGGCACAGCTTTCTGTCATCTTTGGCTTCCTCTCATTTATGCATCGATTTAGTGAATTAGTTAACAGTTTTGATTGCTTCACATCGTCAAATCTAAATGTCTGATATGTCTTATATTTATCCATCAATAAGTTTATGCTTAGTTTAAGTCCATTCTCCACACGTTAACAAAGAGCTCATATTATAGGTATGATATGGAGTTACTATCAGCAGCATGGCATCACATTGTTCATGCATGTTTTGATAGCTACATGCAGAATGAAATTATACATTATTTAAATGTATGTTAAGACAGTTTCAGGTATACACTTTATACGGTTTTCAGCACAGTCCTAGCCATTTCAGTCATTTTGTGGATAGCTACCCATTACCTATAAAACCGTCTTATTGTATGGGGGAGGGGATTAGTGATAGCCGACTTTTACATCTTGGCAGATATATTCATATATATT
Source organism: Unio delphinus (assembly GCA_029339505.1). NCBI lineage: Eukaryota > Metazoa > Mollusca > Bivalvia > Unionida > Unionidae > Unio > Unio delphinus. Next base: position 12,737,576 of record JAQISU010000179.1, on the reverse strand, counting down.
GAATGAAGTATTTCGATACCTTAGATTAAAGTCTCAAGTTTATATTTATATGTGTATTTCTTATTTATTTGTTTTAAGTTTTTAAAGATGTGAATAATAACACAAATAAAACTCTTAAAATAATTAAGTATGTATGTTTTTTTTTTCTTCTCTCAGCCACACATTCAATGACAGTGCCTTTTGAACTCAATCACAATCTCCATTAACTTAGATATGGATTGTTAGTTGTTGACACCTGTGCTGCCAGACTTGTAACTAGGTGTAACTATTGTCAATTTCCAGGTGTGTGGAAACACTGAGTTGGATATGCCTAGATTACATGTGTAAGCCTTGCTCTCAGATATTATATTTGTTGCAACCAGCAGGAGACATGTTCGAATAATTTCTAGGTCTGTTAATTTACATGCTGCAATGTTTTGAAGAATTTTTAAACTTTCTAAGTTGCTATTGCAAAGATAAAACAATTATGTTAAGTGGAATTTTCTAAACAGAAATTTCTTAGTTCATTGTGAGTAGTTAACAGTGATGGTTTTCTCCCGGCAATTCAGCTTTCACCGTCATATTTGAAAGTGGTTCAGCAAGCTTGACATGTATGTCCATTACTGACTGGTAATTGGTCAAATAGCCTTCTTTGATGCTTTTGCTTGCTTGACCATCCATTTTGCAGTGTTTTTTGAGTGATTTTCCCTCATTAAGGCTGTTGCCTTCTTTAACACTGCCCTCATCAAACCTGGTCAGAAGAAAAGCATTTTCTGATGGAATTTCCAGCTGAGTATTATTCTCTTGAAACAATGCATTATCATTATCCCTTCTTAGGGCTATTATCTTCTGTCCACTGACTGGTTCAGATTGAAGCTGGTGAAGCAGACCTGGAGTCCAAAGATTCTGGGGGATTTCTGAATGGTTTCTCCATATTAACCGGACTGAGAACCACTAACTTATATAACTGAATTCCCAATCCGGGGAAAGATTTATTTAATCTCTGGTTATTAGAAAATGTATATCATTACTTGATGACCTGGAAGACTGGTTTTGAGTTCTATGGGCCTGAAATATACGTTGATTGCTGTCACGGTTACTATATCACTGCTTTTGAAATAAATTTCTTGAGCAATGAGCTGAAATTCATTGTTACTCCAGTCTATATAATTTGGTCCCTAAATAAACAATTGTAAAGGTTCACATTAACAATATAGGACTTTGTACTGATGAATGTAATTTCAAGGATTATACTGTTATGGTTAAGCTCAATTCCTTGTCAGTAATTATGGTTCTATTTGCCATTCGATTCAGGTATATGGTTTACATTAGAAACAGTTATTAATGTATCTTTTCTGATTCATTTAGAACTGATTTTTGGCCCCTTCTATAATTGTAGTTCAAGGTATTATGGAGTCTGGACACTCAAGAACATTGTTGTACAGAAAGGGATCCTGAACTGCACACAAAGAAAATGAATTCTTCCCAGTTTTACAGGCTTGACTTAGTAGTACTCAAAAATGAAAGAAGCACCTGATTCATCTGATGAAGAACCAATAACATTGTTTCATGCACATGTTGATAAAAATAATGGCGCTGCTCAAATGGTGTTCTCCACATAGAAACTTACATGAAGGATAGTTGTGCATGAAGAAATAAAGGTCTAATCCTTAGCATCCAGAAATTGTAAGTTATTGAATTTTAAATATGATGGTGTTATTGTTTACTATGGGAGTCAAATTATTACCATGACTCCTTCAAGAACATTCCTGCCCTTAATCAGTATTTCCAGGACTACATTCCACAAAGTTCCATGAAAGCAAACTGCATCAACTTAGATTATTTTTCAAAACTGTGAAATATAACTCTACTATAGAATGGTAACAGCGCCTTTAGGGTTTTAATATCTTCAAAATATTAATGTTATGAAAGATCTCCCTCAAGACTTTTTCCTTTCTTTATAAGTCTTTCCAATACTAATCCAAAAACTATCATGCAAGCATAATGCAACAACTTTGAATAACCCTCATAACCATGAAATATGCTCAGTGGAATAATAGTAACAGTACCTTTTGGTATTTTTAACCATGTTCCAAACATTCATTGTATGCATAAACTCTCTTTAAGACCTGTCCTTCTTTTCTAGGACAAAATCCAAAATATCACATGAAAGCATATTGCACCAACTTGAAACAACCTCATAGCTGTGAAATATAACTTATGGGGCAGTTGAAACAACACCTTTAAACCTTTATTATCTTCCAAATATTCTTTACTACAGCATTTCCCTTGAAGATGTTACCTACGTTTTCAATAGCACATCAACACAATTCTAGAATATTGCAGGCAGTTGGTACATCAACAGTTTTGAGATTGGAAATCCGTTTTAACACCACTGGAATTCATTTTGGGTACACTTTATTTTTAGACTTGTAATATAACATTTTGGGCCATTTGGAAATTGATTCATAATACTGTACGTTCATTTTAAATTGTATTCTGGGGAAATACACTATTTGTTTGAATTTGACAAAACTGCTTCTATTACTGACTTTATGACCATAGAGTCCTAACAGCACATCTTGGCATGTATATGGATATACATGTATACTGAATGAAGTACTAGGACACCATAAATCACCTTCTCATATTTATTTTAAAACAGGTTTTATTTCTTCATTAGCATCAAGGTACTGATACATATGTTACCATCTTCAGGCTAAAGTCATCATACTTGAAAGTTGTCAATAATGAATTATTTCTTAATATGTGGACTTCTTGTTTACTTCATATTTATAAAACAGTAAATAAAAACAAAGACAGAATTCTTAAAACCATCACATACCGGTAGTTGTTTCTTTATCTGTTGTACCATGTATAAAATGATTTTAAGCCAGGATACAATTTATTTTATAGGTAACTGTAATCTTTTTGTGAGAATAATATAGTATATATTTGTTGTAACATCATGTAAGGAGAATATTTTAAAAAAACACAAATTTCCATTTCTATTTCATAGTATGCCTACATGCATAGTTTATTAGTTCTACTGATCCTAGACTCAATTCAAGACCTTTCCTACATTTTAATTAGTCTTTCTAAGGCTAAAGTCCCAAAAATGGAATGCATGCATCATGCAACAATTTGGAATAACCATCATAACTGTGACATATAGCCCATCAGGGTGATAGTAACAGTCCCTTGAGCGTGAGATGTTTAATATCTTCCAAATATTGTATGCAGAAACTCCCTTCACTATGTTTCCTATCTTTAAGTCGTTCTTTCTTGGACCAAATTCCAAAATATGGCATGCAGCACCTTGTAATAATCCCCTTAAAGAAATATAATTATATAGGATAATAGCAACCATACCTACAGACCTTCAACAACTTAGAGATATTCTTTTTCTGCAACAACTACCTTGAAGACTTTTCCTAGCTTTAAAATAGTATTTAAAATCAATAATAAAACAAATGGCATGTACGCATCATACAACAAACAGTAAAATAACCCCCAACTGAAATAACCTCCATAAGTGTGGAATACAAGTATGTAAGGCACTAGTAAAATAATTTTAGACATTTAATATCTTCTTACTGCTGTTTATGTTATGCAACATTTCTCCTCTAGGTCTCTCCAACCGTAAAATAGTTTTTATCAGCAGGGAAGGTGAACAATTTTGGAGCAAGTCTTTAATGAAAATATAGATTTCATGCAAGAAAAAAATACAAGGTCAATAGCGCCAAAGCAAAGTCTCTAACCGACCGAGATAATCCCTAAATTAGCTCATTTTGTTACTTTATCTTTGTGTTTTAAAATTTGCGTGTTCATTTACCCACTCGGACACTCATTGTTGGTTACACCCTTCCCGCTGCTGTAGTGTGTGGGCAATTAAATCATTATTATATCAATAATGGAATCTCACACATTAGATCAACAGCGATTATATGCAATTAAATATATTTCAATCCATGATTCTTTAAGATAAAACTTATAAGCACATCAGTCTCTGGGAATTTGCATAACGGTTGTTTAAACTAATTGTCGAACCAACCATTAGAAAAATGTTACAGCAGCTGATTTATCTGAGATATTATTGGTGGACGAATGAGAGTCATTGATGCCCCTTGTAGAAAACATATAATGAAATCGGTCATAATAATATAATGTCATATCTCGCCTGAGTAAAACTCAGCAAGGCAAATTATCTAAATATGCAACCCTTGACGAAGTCAAGGATCAACTCGCTAATCTTTTTAGTCTTGCAAATGTGGGCCAAAATGAAAAAAGTGTTTTTAAAGATAAGCAATATCTCGTCGACAGATATTATTTTGTGGGTTCCAGAACCGACCAAAGATAACTTAGTGGTTTTACTAAAACCGGTAAAATGAAAAACTCAGAGGAATCAGTTCTATCAATCATGTGAGAGACACAGAATAAGATTTGGAGATATTATGTATGGTGATCTCAATATGAGTAAAAACACAATTATTAATAGGAGAAAACCAAAATCAGATGATGATGTGGTAACAAAAAGATATGTAGACAGCAACAACACGATCAGAACCAAGATTAAGGATCGTTACTAACCTCAGGTGATACAATGACTGGTTCTCTCAATATGATCAATAATAAAGTTACTGGTCTTGAAGAAACCAAACTAACGTGATGGCGCTGCAATGATGAATAATGTCAATGATAGCAACATTCTGATGATGGCCACATTGATGACAAACAATGATGGAATGACCACATTAATGACAATCAATGATGCAATGACCACATTAATGACAAACAATGATGCAATGACCACAATGACAAACAATGATGCAATGACCACATTAATGACAAACAATGATGGAATGACCACATTAATGACAATCAATCATGGAATGACCACATTAATGACAATCAATGATGGAATGACCACATTAATGACAATCAATGATTGAATGACAATCAATGTATCCTATTACATTACTGGTCAAGAAATATAGAATGTTTTGAATGAAGTTTAATAGTCTTTAGTGTTCTGGTGTACCATAACAATAATAGTCTGAATGAATTTTCAATAATACCAAAGTAATGTACTTGTACTTAAAAGCGATAATGAGCATCTTATAATTCAAATGACTAAGTTAAATAAACAATTCCTTTCAAATTATAGATGAACATGACCAAAATGATTTCATAGACTAAATCTTATAACAGGAATGAATATGTATACCAAACCTCTATTTAGACATATTGCCACTAAAGTATATCACAATAGAATATTCTGAGCAACTAATTATTTCTATGGAGAGTTCCAGCAAATCACATCCTCTAAAAGATCAGATTGACCACTTATAATGACGACAAAATTTGCGTATGCAAAAATTCAATCTACAGCCTACAGTCACACTAATAACATAACTCAGTTATGCAAACACTCCATCTACAACACTCATTCATGGACAAAAGTCAAGAAAACAATATAAACTAAATATACATAGCATATGTCATTCTATATTGTCTATCATTTTATGATTTCATATGGTATATTTTGATTTTCTATATAATTTTTACGAAATTTAAAGACGTTTCCTAATTGCATAGCTATAATGACTTTTAATTGTAAATTATATATTGCACATTTTATGTGGTGGGTTTCAATTATAATTTCGATATAAGCTATACTTGAGACCTTGATTTAATTAGAGGTATGTGGATATTTTAACACAGATTTATGTTGTCTAATATCTTTTAAAGGAAGTAGGAATCGTTTAAAAATGCTTTTAAACATAGGACATGCATTTAGGTACTTTTATTGAGTTCATATTACTTTTGCAATGTTCATATTCGATTTTTAAATTATTCATAAATCTAGAAACCGATATTCGCTGGGTCAGTTGCACTAGATATGCAGTATGCATACTACTGTTGACAATGCATGTAGCAGGGAACACCATAACAAGGTCGGTAGTATTTATTTCCCCTTATAACAAGGTCGGTAGTATTTATTTCCCCTTGTCATTATTTATGTACTACCTACCGTACATTTCTTTCTTTTTTTCCACTCTAATTAACGTACAAGTTTAAGATATTAGAATCTGTTATTGGAACTGAAGTGTGCTTGATGTAATAGGAAATGCACTAGAGTTATAGGGATGTAAAATAATATGAGGATGTTTAAGGACGGCCATCTTCATTACTGCTAAAATTCTAATCTTTTTCTTTCTTCCGAAAATTAATATACACAGTTTCATTTTTGTCAAATAAACTATTTTCTGTGTAGGTTGCCGAGTATAAATTTGCACAGACTAAAAGGTTCAAAAACAAATTAAGATGTCAGTGTGATAGAAACTATATTTTCCTCTGTGTGTTTGACAGAGGGAGAAAGGGGGAGGGGGCGTGCGGGTGTCAAGTCCATGGGATTTATCATGAATTTGCAGTTTGTTTTCTTTTTTGCAGTCAACATGAAAATAAAGGAACCATGAGTCAATGTTATAGATTGCCATGCTGTGGTATACAATTTGTCAAATGTACATACATTATGAAATTTCATGGCGAAACTCCTTGAATTAAATCTTTAGTTAATTTATAAATACGTTTCAAAACGAAAGTATTTGGATGGAGCTGCATTGATACATGTATTTGTGGTGCTCCTGGTCAATTACAAAGTTAATATATAAATGTATAAAGTCAGTTTGCAATATACCTTAACATATAAATGTATAAAGTCAGTTTGCAATATATACCTACCCTTTCTTCGAACCACGCGAGTCACTGGCCATATTGGTCGTTGCTGTCGGCTGTCAGGAAGTAACTTGTACCAGTTTATCTTTGCCAGATAGTACTACAGCATGTTAGGAAACGATGATTTAAATCTCTTAGTGGGTGGGTGGGTGTTCGTGTGTGTTGGGAGCGGTTGTGGGGCACGATTGACTTTCTGAAAAATACTTGTGGCCATTATATCGGTTGAAACAAATAAAATATCTTCAGAGAAAAGATGTAAATTATCACACCCCAAACCCACCCCACCATATCAATTTTAGGTCAGAAACACAACAAATGAACAGTCCTTACAGCATATGCATAAAATTCACGCTCGCGTTGAAATACGTTTTTCATTTTAATATTAAAATGTATGTACTTCAGGTATGAATCTTTCTAAAGTTTATGATTCATTATCATATAAACACGATTAACCCTCGGCAAAAATACATGCAAAAAAATTAAAGCAAGAAAAGATAATATGGTGGGCTGGGCATTGACGATTACTTATGGAGCGGAAATAAAAATGAAGTTTCCTTACTTAAAAGTTTTGACACAACTCTTGTATTGGCCTACTTCACGGTACACAACAAACCTCATTTTTCGATGCCCCCCCCCCCTCCCCTTTAAATTTATCCAATATTTTGCTGTCATGTTAAATATATATTTGGTAACATTTCATTCCTTTGAGAAAGAAGAATAGAAAATACCTGGCATTTTTAAAATTATTTGCAGAATGGACTTGTTCTCACAAATGAATCGAAAAACGACATAATGCCATACTTCATTAAATCTCTCCTATTTTTAAAATGTCTCTTTTAGTCCCTAAATAATTAGCTCTAGACTAGACCTTGAATTTTCCTATGGCTATCAAGTTACTCAATATTTTACAAACGTATGTATTACACGGATTCGGATTTAGTACCAAGTATTTATTTTTTATCATATTAAAGGTCAGAACTGTAGCTAAGTGTATAATGGAACAAACAATTTTGCACAATATTCAATTTTTATATGTTATTAAAGCATTTTAATCTTAAAGCTTTTTTTTCTTCTTCACTTTGATGTAGGGAATTTTGTGTGCAATAAAAGGGAAACAATTATGTTCCATTTACGAAAACTTGCAATTTAGCAACACTCTTACATATGTGTTAACAATTATTAATAATAATCTTAACAATAAGATTTAATGGCGTCATTTGTTTAATTTCTTATCGGCTAATGGGTTTTCGGTAATTTTCCATCGTTTGAGCTGGATCACGCTAATAGGCAAAGTCAACGCAAAATGATTCATGCATTCTGTCGCGTTGGGTCTATCGCAAAATACAGCCGTGTATTCTGTCGCTTTGGTTCTGTTGCAAATTACAGTCGTGGATCTGTCGCGTTGGTTCCTTTGCAAAACACAGTCGTGCATTCTGTCGCGTTAGTTCTATTGCAAAATACAGTCGTACATTCTTCTGTCGCGTTGGGTCTGTTTCAAAATACAGTCATGCATTCCGTCGCGTAGGGTCTTTTGCAAAATACAGTCGTGCATTCTGTCGCATTGGGTCTATTGCAAAATACAGTCGTGCATTCTGTCGCGTTGGGTTTATTGCAAAATACAGTCGTGCATTCTGTAATAGAGTCGTGCATTCTGTCGCGTTGTGTTTATTGCAAAGTACAGTCATGCATTCTGTCGCGTTGGGTTTATTGCAAAATACAGTCGTGTATTCTGTCGCGTTGGGTTTATTGCAAAATACAGTCGTGCATTCTGTCGCGTTGGGTTTATTGCAAAATAATGTCGCATTAGACGTGATATAAAGGAGTTAAGCAATCAAATTCATTCCAATTATGGAGTCATTCTCTCCTTTTGTGTTCCTGTTTTAAGTCTACATACGTATTTTATGTTGTACATATATATTATTTTTTAAGAACCATATTTGTTTGGACTGTTCAATGATAATAGAAAATGTTCATTGTGGACTTCATTTATCTGGAACTGTGATAAATTCAAAGGAAATCTAGACGATGCCATCTTGACGTCATGGTTTTTGGGAGACCATTACCTTTCCAGTTTTGAAATTTATAAGAAACTTTTCATTCATTTGTGGCTTTCGTAGAACTTTATAAGGATTATATTGGAATCACTCCATAATACTGTAAGTTCCTCTCACATTTTCAATTATGACTTTGATAGTTATATTGTTTGTTAAATTTGATAAAACTTGTTGGTTTTGCTTCCGCCTGTTACTTAGTTTGTGACCATAAGGTCATAACATATATTGGAGGCTCGTTCGAGACACGAATTTCGGAGAAATTGAAATTGTTTTGAACATTACATTTTTTTGTATTTTAGACATTTTTTTTCTATCACTGCTCTTTTACTTTTATATAGAAAAGAAACAAGCTTTCACAATGTCAACTAGGCTGAAAACTTTGTTTTGTTAATTCCACTCATGAACGAGTTAGAGGGCTTGAAAAATGAAGAATGGAACTTGCCAGAATCTGTGATATTTCAGATGGCAAATACATGATTGTTAAAGCGTTATTAAAAAAAGTATTTGGTAGAAAATACTATTTTGGATAAAAGTGCATTGGTTATCATTAGTAAGTCAAACTTTGGCTCTCACTTGCAAATTACGGAATCGAAACCAAAATACAAGAATGAAATGGAATTAAGAAACCTGAGGAGCTTCAAATGCAGGAAAAAGAAAGAGAGATAAATTAAATAGGAAGAAAAGAAACGAAATGAAAATGCAAAACGAAGAACTGCAAATTTAGGAAACAGAATGAGAGAGACAAATACAAGAAAAAGAAAGTGAGAGATAACGTCAAACAGAAGAGATGCAAATAAATTTACAAATACAAAACGAAGAAAAAAAAGAGTTAGAAATTCAAATTGAAGGAATTAGAACTGGCAATCATTGAATGAAAAGGATTAGATAAACGTAGATGACTGATATTAGTCGAAGAGTTTACGAAATGTTTCCATAGTGAAGTAAACAACAAAACAATCTTGACGAACACAAGGCAGATACCAGAAACAAAGTTGCTCTTGCAACTGACGAATATTCCTTGGCTCACACAGTTTCATTTGTCAACAAGTTTTCCTCTCACCAGATGGTTAGTAAGAAACCAAATCCAACTCAGCCGAACACTGAACAAATTCAGTATGGTACAGTTAATAAGAATCCAGCGTCAAAATTTACCTTGACGAATTCAAAGCAGATAAAATCAGAAACGTTGCTCTTGCAGCTGACATATATTACTTGGCTAACAAACTTAATTTATCAGTACGTTTTTCTCTCGGCAGATGGTAAATAAGACACCAAATCAGAATCAACAGAGAACTGACAAACTTCAGTCTGGTGCAACTAATAGGAATATAACGTCTGATAAAACTGATCAGAAATCCTTATCTCTTCCTAAGTGCATGTATTTTGGAATGCTTTAAGTTGGAAGAAAGCACCATACTAAAGACAGAGTAGTTCCATATATTCTTGTTTCTCATAGGTCAAGGTCATGATCGTGTATTGGAAAGAGTATATTTGTGGGGTCAAACAAACCCCAGTCTTATTCTATTATGGAGAATTATGAACCATTCGTGTCGAAGGGTTCTATATCACTTATTGATGATTTAGCCAATTCTATCCCTCTGAAATTATTAAGGCACACGTGAGTCTTCTGTTATATTGATCTTTGCATTTTTCAGGGAAGTTTTCTTCTTCTGCAAGAGTACTTGTTCAGTGAGTATAGTGCGTTTGTATTAAAATTCCTCTTCATCATGCTAATTTAACATCAGACTTAGTTTCAGAGCCAGTGACTGTTGGTGCTGTGATTTCTCGGCAATTGCTTAGCTGGAGATAAGGTTGTGGTTAATCCACTTGTAATTTATTTATGGAAAATAAAATCCCTGGTTTACACTCTGCTTGTGCAGTTAATAAAACTTTGGAAAAAAAAAGAGTTCTTTGAATGAAGATGATGAGACACCTATTCCTTGGGCTAACATGTGTATTGGTAAGGCTTTTGATAAGGTCACGTTTGCTTTCGTTACCGATCAGTCAAGTTGTAGGGTAAGTTAACCAAAAGATACAGAAAGCTTTTTAACAAGCCATTCCTACATTGGGAGAACTATTTTGTAGAATAATGGTAGACTGCGATGGTCTCTTACCTACGACAAAGTCAGACAATCAATACTTGTTGATCAGGATGTATTTGCGACAAGGTGTCAAGAGGCAATTCCATTACTGAAAATTAAAACTAAAACTATAGTCAAAGCCTTAATAAAGTACTCTTTATTATTATTATTATTATTATTATTATTATTATTATTATTATTATTATTATTATTATTACATGCACGTATGAATCGCTCCGGTGGCCTAGTGGTTAGAGCGTCCGCCGCAGAAGCGGGAGGTCGTGGGTTCGATCCACGGCCGAGTCATACCAAAGACTTACAAAAATGATACTAACATGTATATACTAACAGCTGCCTCGCTTAGCGCTCAGCATTAAGAGGTTAGTGTTAGAAAAATTCGGCCTGGTGTCAGGATAATGTGACTGGGACATCATGTTACATGTCTGCGGCATGATGCCCCAGTGCTAGACATCACTATAAACTGCCTCACTGCAGACATTGTAGTGATTTGACTGAAAAATTGTTTAAGCTACGTTAAAAATACTAATCAAACAAATATGTATGTATGTATGTATGTATGTATGTATGTATGTATGTATGTATGTATGTATGTATGTATGTATGTATGTATGTAATGTAATGTATGTATAGATAAGATGGATACGTATGTTCACGTACGTATGTATGTATGTACTTATGTATGTGTTTGTATTTCGGTGTTCTGTTTACATGCTGCTCTGTTTACAGTGCAGTCTCTCAAGAAAATGCCAGTGAATCTTTGACAAAAATTCACCGCGAAGTCATCTTTGGAGGTATTTTAGGTTGACATATGATTTGTATTGATTGTCACACAGTGGAAAGGTCAGTACTGAGAAATATATGTAGAATAGTAAAATTAATTGTGATGTATGTCCAATCCTACCTCTCGAAGAAATATCCGAGGTTATTCCAAATAAATACTATGTTTGCCCATTTCTAGACTGGTTCTTGTTATATTTAGCGCTAAATACATGTAGTGCACAGCAGTGTTGTAACAGGTGTGGTAAATACTGTAAATTCCGTGTCCCACTTTAAAGTTGGGCTTGGAAGTATTGATTATCTTTACTGTAGTTAATATCCTGTCTTCTGACGCGTCTAACCGTATATCATGGCCGCTTCTGAGGCTAGTATAGAAGAAAATTCAGTGGCTGGGGGTGCATCTGGAACCACATCGATACCAGAACTAGAGTAAGTACACATACATGAAAACCTAAAAAAGAAAATGATGTATTCATATACGTGTGAAAAACAATGGCTTATCAAAATGTCTTTTATACGGAACAGATTAGAGACGAATGCTCAAAGCCCTGATAAGTGAATGTGCACGTTATCACAGTCCGATAACACATCCCAAAATCTTGATTGATGCTGATGGATGGGTTGTGTCAATGGGTGTGATCTCTCCTCGTCATAAGACCGTGCGACCGACGCAGACTAATCTACTTACAATACAGCCCTCGAACTGTCTCAGATTATAAACTTTGCCATACGACTACCAACTCATCCATTCCACGACTGCGTATTTTCCCTACGCCTAGTTCTACAATGTAAGACATCGACCCTGATATGTATGTTTTAACATTTATAGTCCCACTGTAAGGCATGTTTTAAATGTCAGGGTCGATGCCTTACAGTGGGACTATCATACGCCCAACAAACCCCTTTTTCACAATCATTCGTCGTTTAGTTCAGCCTTGTATAGAAATCTAAGACACAATAAAAATATCAGTATGTGGGTCAAAAGTTTGCTTCCATACTATTGGCACATCAGCACATACCAACATCTCTATTTTGGTATGTCATTGCAGGATCAAGTCTCATGCTTGGGCAGCATGGGTGTGTTAGAAAGCTTGCTACTAGCATCCGATGATTTGCTGGTTCCTTCCTGAATTTTTTTTGTTCTTCCTCCACCAGATATACTAGCCAACATGTATGGTCTTTTATGTACAGAAATAGGCCATTAAACCCAAAAGAACACCAACATTACTTTTGGTTAATTTGGGAAAACAAATTTTGATAGATCCACTTGAATCAAGGATATTGGAGATTCATGATGTACATGCTATGTAGCTGTAACAAAGAGCTAGTAATGTTAAACAGAAAATGTATACATGTACATGATTGTTGTGTAAGTGCCACAAGCAGCTAGACTATTAAACAAAAAGTATGTACATGTACATGCTGTGTAAGTGACACAAGCAGCTAGACTGTTAAACAGAAAGTATATACATGTATGTGCTGTGTATGTGTCACAAGTAGCAAGACTATTAAACAGAAAATATATACATGTACATGATTGATGTGTAAGTGTCACAAGCAGCTAGGCTGTTAAACAGAAGGTATATACATGTACATGCTGTGTAAGTGACACAAGCAGCTAGTGTTAAACAGAATGTATGTACATGTATATGCTGTGTAAGTGTCACAAGCAGCTAGTGTTAAACTAAAAGTATGTACATGCTAGCTAGAGTGTTAAGCGAAAGGTATGTACATGTACATGCTGTGTATGTGTCACAATCAGCTAGAGTGTTAAACAGAATGTATGTACATACTGTGTAAGTGTCACAATCAGCTAGAGTGTTAAACGAAAAGTATGTACATGTATATGCTGTGTATGTGTCACAAGCAGCTATAGTGTTAAACAAAGTATGTACATGTAGTCTGTACATGATGTGTGTTACAAGCAGCTAGAATATTAAACAGAAAGTAGGTACATGTACATACTGTGTAAGTGTCACAAACAGCTAGACTGTTAAACAGAGTACATGTTGCATAAGTGCATGAAGCAGCTAGACATGTTAAACAGAAAGTATGTATATGTACATGCTGTTTAAGTGTCACAAGCAGCTAGACTGTTAAACAGAAAGTATGTACATGTACACGTTGTGTAACTGTCACAAGCAGCTTGGTCTGTTAAGGTGGCGCTCTACAGTTTAATACTTTGCATAGGGTTAGAATTTTAAAGAAAAATAATTTTCTGGGATTTCTTCACTGGTTTTACTGGCAATATAATAAATACTTTGTATATCTTAGGTGTTGGGAGAAGAACTTTCAATTCCCTTTTTTTTGATGTATGATTGATGGGTGTACTTTAGGTTCTAGAGTATACAGCTTGGGCTAACTTAAGATGTGCTCGAATAAAAAAAACTGCTAGCTCTGCATGGTGATTTTCACTTCCTGGACTTAAGAGGTAAATTGTAGAAAAATGATCCGATAACTTTTTTTACTTTTCAGATGTTTTGTAATTTGTTCATTGCACTTTCAGAAGCTGTTCTTGCCTACTTCAGGAAAATTCGTTTTCCCTAGTTTAATAACTACTAAAGTTAGTGTACTTTTGATTAATTCTGTCTAACTTTTCAAGCACATGGGAGCATCCATTTTGTTATACCATGTGCTTAGATCATGTACAATTTCCACAAGTGCAGTATCCACAGAAATATCAGCCACATTACATCAAAGTAGCATTGAGATATGCCAACATTATCTCCATTGTGCATGTTACAAATGCAAATAACTTCACCTCACATACGTCACTATCTGAAAAGTACATACTAACTGGTGAGCGCCCCCTAAACAGAATACAAATTTAGCTTGTGACATTTAGTATAATAATTAGCTGCATTTAACTTTACAAGTCTCTATCACTTGTGGAGACTCATTAGCATTTTGAGTATCATTAATTTATAGAGTTTCATTAACTAGTTGAGTCTCTAACTTGTTGAGTCTCAATGACTTATTCAGTTTTATTGAGCGTATACAACTTGTTGAGTTTTTTAAATGCATTGAGTCCCATTAACCTGTTGAATCTCTTTAAGTTGCTGAGCCGTATTAACTGAATGAGTCTCTTTGAGTCACAGTACTTGTTGAGTCTCATTGAGTTTCATTGATTTGTTGAGTCTCGTTAACATTTTTAGTCTCTCTAACATATTCACTTAACAGCAAATTTACATCATTGATGGTGATTCTAAACACTGGCTATGACAGAGTTGTTGGACAATGTGCTTTTTAAACTGACAAAATATTTATAATTAAGCTATGTATATATTAGTTGTTTACATGAAATGAAATTAAAAGAATCAATCAGGTCAAGCAGAAATGAACTCAGTTTTGGACACAGTCAAGTCCAGCATACAATGTTACAATAGAATTGCATGTAATGAAATTTTTTAAAACATTAAAACTAACAAACAAACAATTAAATTAAATATACATAACAATATACTGAAAGGATGGACAATCCTTGACCATAGCTCCTCTAACTGATGAATCCATTATCTCTGCTGTTTGGCAGTCTTGACTGTATCATATCAGTATATCTTCCCTTGATATATGAATAATGTACAGAACCATGTGACAACACAACAGCTGGATATCATGCCATTCTTCATTACAGAAGGCCTTTTGTAAGATAAAATGAGGGTTGTTGCTAACTTAACAGTGAATTTCCGGCAAGCAGAACATGGCAACATCTTAACCAAGTAATGTTGGAGGTTATAGATGTTATATAACAATGAATCAGAATAATTTACATTGGTTGAAATCCCAGTCAGTCAAACTAACTGGAATATTATGGGTTTATATCTTTAATTTTTTCAATGATTGTTTTCACTGTGTTACAACACAGCATGTTTATTAACTCAGTAATATACCATTATGTTCTTTTATTGGTGCCCGGATGTACATTTTCTGAGGTTTCCTAGGAAACCTTAAACAGATTTTCCTAGGAAATACCTTGGAGTATTGGTTACTGTCCGAGGTAAAAGTCCAAGGTTTTTATACTTAGATGTCCGAGCTTGTCCTAGGATTAGTGTCCGAGGTGTCCTAAGACATAGTCCAAGGTTTCCTAGGACACCCACTAGCATAAAGAACCAGCAGATGAACAATTTATATCATGAAGCAAATGATTACATTAATATTTTAAATTTTGTTCATTACAAATGAAATTTTCAAAAATATCCAGAATGCGCATAATGTTTTTAAAATGCTAAATTTTATATTTTAGTTTGAAATATTCATCCATTTCCATACTTACTAACCCCCGAGAGGTACAATTACTTATTGCTATTATAAATGACAAAAAAGTATAAACTATATATCAAATGCCCGAATTACAGCTCAGAGTGCTGTATATCATAACTCTCATATTCTTTTAAAGTTTGTAATGCAGTGTTGATTTGTCCTTTCTCCTGATTAAACATGTTTTTAAGTTTGAAAAGATCCATTTGCTGTAATACGCCATATAACATCCACAACTCAAACCGTAAAGTGTTTCTTTCTCTTTTCTTTAAAAAATATAGACTGGTTTTCAGACTGACTAGCTCATGAATAAAATGAATCAGTACTTAAGGCAAAGTTCTCTTAGGAAGTAAGCCATGTTTTCTTGGAAATGGGTTGTATACAGTTGCTAATAGCTAACAAGGAAGGTACTCTTGTGCTATTATTGTGCAGCAGTTGCCTTTTGAAGAATATTCTCAACTTTTAAAGTGGAATTGAAGAGATGATAATAAAAATGAGAATTTTTTTTTTTTTTTATTACTTTATGTTAAGTTTATTTTTTAATTTAGTAAAAAGGTGTAATCCATAAGAGTCTAGCAGCAAACATAATTTGCTGCAAAAAAGCATAATGGTTGGCATCTATGCATTTTAATCCTGGTTTCTTGAAGGCTTTCAGTACTTCGCCAATTTGATTGTTACCGGTAATCATTGCATCCTTTACATATGGCCATTTCGTTTGGATCAATTCTGTAAATAAAAAAATAAATATATATAATATGATGAATTGATAAAACAATTAGTACACATATAACATTATTGTAACTGTTGTAGCCTTCAATTTATTAATCATGTTCAGAATCTTTTAGTTTTGAATTTAATTTTTGAAAAAAGAAAACAAGGTATTAACCCTTAAAACACTATTATTAAAATGTTTACTTTTGGCATTTTGGAAAATCATTTGAAATTGTTGATAAAAAGTATACTCAAGGTTATATTTTGTACCTGGCTAAACGCCTTACAAGTTCATCTCAAAATTACAAATCAGAAAACAATTACATAATTCTTATTTTTATATATGTTTAAAGCTGGATAGCTGGAAAATAGAAAAATGATGCACTATATATTTGTATAATTATTGTTGACAGAGCTCGGATGTAGACTATTAGAAAAGGCATATTAAAATGCACGTTCTTTTTCACGCATGTTAGGATGGTAGACAATATACGAAAGCCAATAAAACTACATGTCTTTTTCTAATTTAATGTAATACAATAAAACAGAAATTAACTTGCCTCCAATCTTACCAATGATCCCTTCCGTTATTCCTAAACTCGGCAACTTCGCCGACACCAAATCCCCGAGTTTGTTACGTTTTGTATTATTTATTGCTTTTCTCAGCTCAACAATATTTTGAAGGCTGAGTACATTCCGGTAATCAGATTGTCATTTTTTCCATATGGATAACCCAAACAACTTCATGGCAAATCTAATTTTCAATGCAAATTATAACTTGTAAGCTTAGAATGGATTGCTTTCAAATTTATATGAAGGCGCGAATGAGATTTTTTATTCGGTGAATCGACTGCTGCAATTGGATAGTTCCAGCCCCTGCAACCACTCAAAGACTGTGAAATAAATATTTCCAGGAACTTTCCACAACTTTGGTAAGATTTCCTATTAATATTTTAAAAATTTAAAATCAGTAAATCGAGAAGAACTTGCTGTGAGTATTAAATGGGGTCCTTATAATAATCTCAATGTCAATAATTTAAAATAAAATTATCACGCAGCTTCCGATTGTTGCACAGACATTTTATGTGTAAGTACACTAACACAAGATCTCATTAATAACTTTATCCATTACTACTCACAACTTGGCTATCACTCGCAAACAATTTAACTACTGACATTCAGTTTCACTTGCTAACTAAAGGGATATATTTGGCTTTGCAAAACTTAAATGAAAGGTGCAAATGTTCAACATTATGTTGCCATTTTAGTTGAAAAATGCCATTTACTGCACATTATTTGTCTACATTTGATGAATACCTAAGTTTTATTATAATTTAATGAATTAATTTTAAATAAAAATCTTATACAGGTTTAAACTCTAAGTGAAAACAGTTGTTTTTCAAATTTATGTTGTCAATAACTTTGGTAATTTTTCATTTTATTTAAGCATAAAAAGCAGTAACATCATTGAAATGTTTACTGTTCTTAAACTCCCAAATGTATTTTATGTTTTTCAGAGATGGAATCTGTGTTGTACCAGCAATGTACTTAATAGAACTCCTTTTTGTTGTCAGAAAACAGGATCAAGTGTTTGGTGCATTCTTCCCAAATCATTTTGATAGGGATTAAATTTCACTGTAACTGCATAGTATCAGCTGTCATATGAGAAATGACTATTAAAAATGATGTCATGCCAATTCCATGGAATTTTATGTATTTTTCATTATTTTTCTTAAAACTAATGTGTCAGATAAACAGTGACATACCCTAATTTATTGTCAATTTCCACTAGTATTTTCAATTATCCCTGATGTAATTAACATACAAATGCAAATTGTCCGATAAATGACATATGTACTTTTAAGCATTGAAGACTTTATTTTAGATTCAGTTGCTAGAAAATATATTTTTACATTGTCCAGTATGGTTACAGGACATTGGAATTCAAGGACCACTGTTTCTAAGTCCACAGTTCTGAGCTATGTCAGAGATAAACAATGACTAAGTTCTTATTTCCTAGGTTTTTCTGAGCTAAAAATTTACTAAGTTCTCATGTCCAAGGTATTTCCTAGGTGTCTTTATAATGTACAAGATCATGTCCAAGGTTGTTTATAAAACCTCGGACAAAATATCAGTAAAACCTTGGACGTCCAAGATTTTTTGGTAATATTTTCAAGTAAACCTCAGAAAATGTACAGACGGGTATTCAGTACTAGATATTGGATGTTTTTGTTAGATGGCTGATAATTCCATGAATTCGGAAATGCAGATAATAGAGATATACATTTTCATGTATGTCAAAACGGATATGTTTAAAAAAAAATTAAAATATATATCCAATAAATTAAAATCAATAGTTGAATAGATTATTGCCAAATCTCCACTTAAATAAAATCAGTAGATGAATGGATCATAGCCATTTATTAAAATTAATGGTTGAATGGATCATAAAAATCAATTAAAATCAATATATGAATGGATCACATAAATAAATTATAATCAAAGGTTGAATGGATCATAGAAATCAATAAAAATCAATATATGAATGGATCATGGACATCAATTAAATTCAATGGTTGATAGAATCATAGAAACCAATCAAAACCATTGGTTGAATGGATCATAGAAATCAATAAAATTCAGTATATGAATGGATCATATATATCAATTAAAATTAATGGTTGAATGGATCACGGACATAAACTAAAATTAATGGTTCAATGGATCATGGACATCAATTAAATTTAATGGTTCAATGGATCATGGACATCAATGATGGTTCTAAGAAATCAATTAAAATCAGTGGTTGAATGGATCATATACATCAATTCAATAAATAGTTGAGTGGATCATTAAAAAAAATTAAAATCAGTCGTTGAATGGATCATAAACAATCAGTTTAAACCAATAGCTGAATGGATCACAGCCAATCACTGATCTTCAAATTTAAACCAATTATTTTGAGCAGTGCATTGTTAATATTGGATAAATTGTCAATCAAGCTTATGGACTTTTTTTGTTTTAGCATGTACCAACTTGAAATATTTTTTTTATACTTACCATAGCTAATATGAGTTTCACCAGAGACTTCTTAATTATACTGGATCAAATCAAAATTTTATAATGTGACAAATCATGTACTACTTCTTAACTTGTAACATATCTAGGCTTGACTGGTGGACAATTTTCCATCAACATTAACTGCATGATTTGGCTGTTTTGAAAAACTGTATTTCTCATTCATGTTCTTTATTTCATTCATTCATTACCAGCATGTTCTTTATTTCAGTAATTCATTACCAGCATGTTCTTTATTTCAGTAATTCATTACCAGCATGTTCTTGTTTCATTCATTCATTACCAAAATGTGTTTATTGAATCAATCATTACCAGAATGTTCTTATTTAACTACTCATTACCAGTATGTTTTTATTTAATCATTCATTACCAGCATGTTCTTATTTAATCATTCACTATCAACATGTGCTTGTTTCATTCATTCATTACCAACATGTGCTTTTTATTCATTCATTACCAGCATGTTTTTACTTCATTCATTATGAACATGTGCTTTTTTCCATTCATTACCAGCATGTTTTTACTTCATTCATTATGAACATGTGCTTTTTTCCATTCATTACCAGCATGTTATTTTTTAATCATTCATCATTACCAGCATGTTCTTATTTTAATCATTCATTCATTCATTCATTCATTCATTCATTCATTCATTCATTCATTCATTCATTCATTCATTCTCAACAGAAGAGACTCGGAGCCACTTGAAGAGAAGTACAACCGTGATGTTGATGACCTTTATATTCTTGCCACATCTCTTCAGAAAGGGGCAAAGAAGTTAAGAAAGTTACAAAAAGACATCCAGCGGAAGCAGAAAAAAGTTGACTCAGGAAAGACAAGCAAGAAACTCAAGGCCAGCCAAGACAGTTATTTTATCACTCTCAAGGACCTACATATATATGCACCCCAGTTGCAACCTGTTGAGTATTTCATTTTCTTATTTAGTTGCACATTTTGTAGTACAATTAATAAATATACAGTGCATAGCATGTTGAAACAAGACAATTATACATACAGTCAGCATACACAGTGATCTCTTAATATTAGAGTACTTTTTTCCCAGCATGCATCAGTAAGTTATAAGCATCTTGAATGTTTCATTTAGCTTACAGTAAATTTTTGTTTTTTAAATTTGTTTGTTATAAAAAAAGATGATTATCTGATGTCTGTCTTTAGACAGTACTTCTCCTACATTACCTGGATGATTACCATGAAACTGTACATAATACATTGATTCCAAGATCTAGATATAACAAAATGAAATTGATGCTTTCTCTGATAGTCTTTTGTCTGTTATCAGATACAACTCCACCTACATTACCTGGATAATTGTCATGAATCTTTACATGACACATTTCTTCCATGGTCTAATTAGTGCTATGAGTCTATGCTCTTAAAAAAAGTAACTGAAAAGAGTGAAGACAACAAGCTTTTTAAAATTTAACAAATAATTTATTTCCCTAGCATACAAAATGAAAAATAAGAAAAAAGAACTTACAATGTTTAAAATTAAATCCAAGATTGATCAGAGAATTAAAACACAAGTCCTATCAAGTTCTAAGTGAGTCTCGGTTCAAATCTTGATGAAATTCAAGATGGAAGGCAGTGACATCTGTAATGACCTACAAAGTGTAGTCTCTTGTTAAATCACAGAAAATATTATTCCAGTTTTGAATTCCGTATAAATTCTGGTGAATGTCTTTGTCAAAAAATTTATAATAGAGTACTTTTGTATTTCCAGGGAAAATAATCACTGGAATTCAATAATTTGAGGAAAATAAAAATTCAGCCCAAACTTGTCACAACATAACACAATCAGAAGTAACATGACTTAAAGCATGACTGACTTGCCATTATTAAAAACATCAGTTATAAGACTAATTATGACACAAAACAAGTTCCCAGATGAAGGTCAAAAGTTCATTCTTCAGGAAAAATCAGAAGTTTGTTACCAATTGGCACATAAGGCATGTCATTTAATCCAGGTATGACCTTGACACAACGTACTGATTCTTACAGTGCGAAAAGATACAAATTTCTTTTTAAAAGTTGTTATGAAATAAATAAAAAGTCAATGAGGTCAAACACGACTCAGTTCTGGACAAGGTCAAGGTCAAGTCCAGTAAACAATGGTACATTATAAAAGCATGTAATGCAAAAAATAAAAGAAATTTGCAGCTAACAGACAAATAATTAAACTAAATATACATAACAGTAGTCCAAAATAAAATTGGTGCTTTCTTAGATGGTCTATTGTTTATTATCAGACATAACTCCTCCTATGTTACCTGTGCAATTGCCATGAAACTTTATTTGACACATTTATTCCACAGTCTAGTTAGTTCAAAATGAAATTGGTGCTTCTCAGATATAATGTACGGCCACTACAGCAGCCATCTTGAAAACCTTATTGCTACTCCACTTTATAGGATGGTCATATCATCATCGGGTTTTTACTGAAAGGTTTCTTAGTTTGTCTAATTGGTCCTAAATGATGCCATTTGGATTTCTTGAAACTCTTGTTGTTCTTAATCTTCTAAACAGAAAGCCATATCAGCATGTGGTTCTCAGTGGAAGAATTTGGCTTAATTGGTCGTCAATTAAAAATTAGTAAACATTTTTATCCAATATGGCTGCAACAGCAGCCTTTTGGAAAATCTTCCTTCAGCTTTTCTAGATGGAAAGTGATATTTATTTTTTAGATTTAAGTTAGCAAGACTTTTCTTGTTGAAAGTTATTTCCTGCTTTTTTATAGAAATATTTCCTGGAGACTTCTTTTGCATGACAGTGTAGATCTAGTTTTGTAATTATTGATGATCTTGCAATTATTGATGATCTGCAGGAAATGAACTATGGTAGTGTCTAACCAGCCAAAAATCACCAAATTTCAATATTCTCTGTCTCTTAACATATAAGAGGTATGACTTAAAAGTGGTTTGGTAGCTTATTGAAAGAAAAGATTTCTTCACCTCAAAATGGCACAGATTATTCATAATGACAGATTACTCAAATGGCACAGATTATCCAGAATGACATATTATTCAAAATGGCACAGATTATTCATAATGACCGATTACTCAAAATGGCACAGATTATTCAGAATGACATATTACTCAAAATGGCACAGATTAGTCAAAATGACAAAGATTACTCATAATTGACAGATTACTCAAAGGTGTCACCATAGATGAAAACACCATTATTAAATTAAAGTCCTAAGTAATCCATGATTGGTGCATGTAATGTTAAGCAATATTGAACTTGGGTGATTATTAAGGGTAACATAAGGCATATATTCTTGAGGTGAGAATCCTCATCTTGGCCCAGGCACAAGGGTGAATTAAAGTTTTACTTAACCCATACAATTTTTACCATCAGGAAGAAAAGATGAGTGGTTTTCTTAAGCCATGAAAATGATATGACATGACAGCCATGACAGTGGTATGACATGGCAGCCATGACAGTTGTATCACATGACATAATAGCCATGATGATGTTTTGACATCCATGACAATATAACATGACAGCCTTGACACTGGTATGACATGACTTGAAAGCCATGATAATGGTTAGTTGTTGATTACAGTATTTTCAATAGAGAAGAGTATTCCATATATTTTTGTATTCCTGTTCCTCAGATACCATTACATTTGGCTGATAAATCATCCATTCACCCGTTACGATTTTGATGATGGGGTTAAATCGTAACGGGTGAAGGGCTGATTTATTGGCCTACCATTACGTATGCTGCACAGAATAAAGAGTAAATAATACTAATTGTACAACAATTGGCTAATTAGGGCAACTAAAAGTAATACAGGCCTTTAAATGTCACAATAAATTATCTTTTTGTCAGATTAATTTGCAAATTGTTTGTATTAGCAGGAAGTTGTAAGAAATATTTAATAGAAGTGTGTGCACCACTCCATGTTTTAATAACTTGAAAGAAGAAATCAATAAATTTTAGACATGTTAACAAGTTAAAACTTATTTATTCCTGATTATTATTGTTAATATTTCCCTAAGCTTTCACCATTTTTGATTGAAATCCTATAACAATACAAATTTGGAAAATTTTCAGATACTTGATAATACCAAGGACAGAACTGGTCTTCCTGATAGGCCTTTTAGAAAGACATATTCACTGAATGAGAAACATAAATTTGTAAACAGAGACAAGGAGGAGTTGGAGATAGAGAGAGACTCGTTGAGTCGCAAAAATACACGGCTTACAGATGAGAACTTACGGTAATGTCAGTCAGTTAGTTTAATGTATCATAAAGCCATATCTATCTTTCGTTCAGTCTATTTGTGTGTGTGTGTGTAGATTATCTGTCTATTAGTGTGTATGTACATTATCTGTCTATTAGTGTGTATGTACATTATCTGTCTATTAGTGTGTATGTACATTATCTGTCTATTAGTGTGTGTGTAGATTATCTGTCTATTAGTGTGTGTGTAGATTATCTGTCTATTAATGTGTATGTACATTATCTGTCTATTAGTGTGTATGTACATTATCTGTCTATTAGTGTGTATGTACATTATCTGTCTATTAGTGTGCATGTACATTATCTGTCTATTACTGTGCATGTATATTATCTGTCTATTAGTGTGCATGTATATTATCTGTCTGTTAGTGTGTATGTACATCATCTGTCTGTTAGTGTGTATGTATATTATCTGTCTGTTAGTGTGTATGTACATCATCTGTCTGTTAGTGTGTATGTATGTACATTATCTGTCTGTTAGTGTGCATGTACATCATCTGTCTATTAGTGTGTATGTACATCATCTGTCTATTAGTGTGTATGTATGTACATTATCTGTCTGTTAGTGTGTATGTATGTTCATTATCTGTCTGTTAGTGTGTATGTACATTATCTGTCTATTAGTACATGTATGTATGTACATTATCTGACTATAAGTGTGTGTGTATGTACATTATCTGTTAATCTTGAGAAATAATCTTTCTTTTGAATATTCATTTATAAATTTGTGTAGAGTAACTTATGGAAATGTTTGAGAATTTGTGGTTGATGATAGTTCACTGTTCTGTACAAGGTACAAGATCATATGATGGAAATGCCATTAGCGCAAGGTTCCTACAAATATAGAAAGAATTAATGGCCTGAGAGTGTCATTAGTGAAAGGTTTTGAGAGAAAGAAAAGACAATGATGCAAGAGATTGAAAAGTAGCTACAGCCTTTCATGCAACACTTTTAATTTCCTACAGTCGGATAATTAATGAAATAAATATCAACAAATTTTCTCTTTTAGAATGAAATCAGAAATTACAAAGTTAGAAGAAGCACTAAAGAATAGTAAGGCCGATAAGAAAAGGTAATTTTTCTTTGTTTAAACATATAGCTTAGGTATGTTGGATATAAATTACCTTTACTTTTCTGTTTCCTACAATACATGTGGATACATGACAACATATAATGTAAATTGAAATTGTGTCTTTTAATTCTGTTTCCTGTTTTAGGATTTATCACATTTCCAAACCTCTGCATAAGTACTGGCTACTGGTTGAAAGATCTGATTTTAGGAAATATTTGAGCATGTAAACAGAGTTAGTCTTGATTGAATTATGCCAGTGGTTCATATACTGTAATACATGTATGTTTAAACTCCTACATGTATTTGGTCATTTCTGTTTGCTTTTAGATTTGCAACAAAGTGAGATCTCTCTATTTTTAAACATCCTGCATTCAGTATTTAAAATATGGTAAATTCTCCTTTTTGTGACATATATTTCCTTTTTGGCTTGAATATGAATCTATGTAAGTGGTACAGTGTCCATGATCTTTTATCAAATATAGTTTTTGTTACTAATAATAGTAACAAATATTATGGTCTTGCTAAAATTAGTAACTTGATGCTTGGCATTTCAGGCTTGTTTTATTTCATGGGATGCAATTCAGATTTAGATAAATGATGGACCTGCTTGTAATTGCTTCCTTGTATATTCTTTCACTAATCGTAAAACTTGAAACAAAAGTAAAAAATAAATTTTAATAAGAAAGTAACTATGCAGGTTTCTACCATTAATGTTTAAAATGTTAATATAAAGTCTTCGGTGATGTGCAAAGAAATAAAATTAGAAGAATGCTATAAATATTAATTAGAACAGTAAAAAGGACCATGGACAGCAAATATCTGATAGCTATATTCCTTTTCCTGAGTTTTTGTAAATTAGAGTCACTTCAGCACCCCATGTCACCAGTATTCTCAATGCTTTTGGATATTAATATAGTTGCACAGGAAGAATTATCACTTACAGCATTGATATTCTTATCATCCTATTGTTATGAAAGGTGTAATATTCAAGAAAGAGATTTTGTACAATTTACACTATTTACACATCCAATTTATATCCTAGTTTGAGGATGGCACCAGTTAGAGAATTGCTAGCACCCTGGATATAAGGTGTTCTCCACAACATTTTTCACAAATAATAAGTAACATAACATTAGTATGGCAGAGGAAAGACAGATGAAAGCACTACAAATTTTATCCTTCAACAAATTTCGTTTTTACCTGAGACAAAACATTTCAAGTCTAATTTTTTAATTTAAAATAATGTCTTTGCTGATGTGACTTGGTTTTTTGAAAGTGTTGCAATTATAAATAGGTAATTGACTTCCAGATATCTGGACAGAAATTCCAAACTACTACAACTTATAAATTGACAGGACCGAAACTTGTAGCTTTATGACAACTAGCAAGTAGAGGAATTCAAATGTTACAGTGCCTTCATATTTGAAGAGGAAACTATATTTGTTTAAAGCAGATAAAGTAATTTCAAATTTGGGAAAGAAAATGCTATATGCAAGGCATCTTATAAAAATACTGTTGATGTGGTATGTTGTAGGTTGACTGAAACCAATGCCGATGTTGCTGCTCAGCTGGCAGAAGCCAAGAAAACTATTGACCGCTTGAAAGAAGAAATTGAGAAGTAAGTCAAAAAAAGATTTGCAATTTTTGTTATACATATTTCTCTGGAAATTACCAAATTCTCTGCAGAAAACTTGATCAGAAAGTTACCAATTTTTTTTGGGAACTAGTAGTTCAATAAAATATAGATAAGGGGAGGCAACTGCTTCAACAACATGCTTAGTGAGATCTTCTGCCAGAAATGTTACCACAGGATTAATAGGAAACAACCTGATGATAGATATTTACTTAATAGGAAATAAACTCCAGATGTAGGCCTACACAGTAGCGTCATTTAGCAGTGGTGTACAAGTCAATCCAGGGCATTTTGCAAGCAGTACTTTACTGTGCTCTTTGAAGAAGATCTGTTTGATTTAGTTCATGCAGAAAAATTGCATTCTAACAGAATGTGTAAGATGCAGCGTAAAGTTTTGAAGACAAGGTAAAAAGGAATAGTTAGTTTACGAAATAAATATATGGCTGGCAGGGATTTCTTTTGACCTGAAATCAGGTCACTGACACAATATTCGGTATTTTAAACATGCATGTTTTGAACCGTGTATAGGAATGCAGCATATTTTGAAAGGGTTTCTTGACCTTGTGGGTCCTAAGGATGCAGTGCAATTTGATAGGGTTTCTTGACTTTGTGGGTCCTTAGGATGCAGTGCATTTTGATAGGGTTTCTTGACCTTGTGGGTCCTAAGCATGCAGTGCATTTTGATAGGGTTTCTTGACCTTGTGGGTCCTAGGGATGCAGTGCATTTTAATAGGGTCTCTTGACCTTGTGGGTCCTAAGGATGCAGTGCAATTTGATAGGGTTTCTTGACTTTGTGGGTCCTAAGGATGCAGTGCATTTTGATAGGGTTTCTTGACCTTGTGGGTCCTAAGCATGCAGTGCATTTTGATTGGGTTTCTTGACCTTGTGGGACCTAGGGATGCAGTGCATTTTAATAGGGTCTCTTGACCTTGTGGGTCCTAATGATGCAGCATATTTTGATAGGGTTTATGACCTTGTGGTCAAGGAATGATTGGTCAGTTGATCCAATCAAAACAGTTGTCTTATAAGAGCCTAATTGTATCATGGAATGTCTCAAAAGTGTGATGCTTACTTGCATTTCAGGGGATTTTCAATGATTGTTTTAAAGATATTGTCTGTTTTATTGATTGTTTTAAAGATATCGTCTGTTTTATTGATTGTTTTAAAGATATTGTCTGTTTTATTGATTATTTCAAAGATATCATCTGTTTTTTATTGATTGTTTTAAGATATTGTCTGTTTTATTGATTGTTTCAAAGATATCATCCGTTTTATTGATTGTTTCAAAGATATTATCTGTTTTTTTATCGTTTCAATGATATCATCTGTTTTATTGATTGTTTCAAAGATATCATCTGTTTTATTGAATGTTTCGAAGATATTGCAGTCTTTGTTTTTATAGTATCTTCATGGATGTCTTTGTTGTAATTTTCTCTGAGCAAGTTTTGATTAAAAGATCCTATTGGCATTCTGTCTAAGTTACTTGTGTGCTCATAATTAAAAAATTGTCATCAATTGAATTCACTTAAACTGTGATATATATTTTGAATTACTTCGATGAAATTTTAATGCCATTAAACTTTTGAGTATCAACAATGTGATGAATCAGCTGCCTTTGCAAAATATTTTTTAAAATTTCTTGCAACTTACTTGCTGAGAAGGAAGAGAGGTCGCCGTTTTGACTTCAGGATAAAACTGATAAAGTACATGACAGTCAGAGATCAACAAAAACACATAATCTGTCAGATTGGATAGAGAAATTCCTTTGGTTAGAAAAGAAAGAGGCTATGGTCAGAATTATTAGTGCTGTTTGTTCCTGGTGTGCAGAGTGGGAGAAGATTGTTTCATTGATGAGAGTACCAGTTTTCAGTTTTACCAGCTCAAGATAAACCAGGATTTTGTACATACAGTAGCGTATAGGATTCCTTGGGTGTTAAAGACAACATTACTGTTCTATTTTAAACAAAAGAGGAAGATAATGACCATGCCAAGTCAGATAAAGACCATGCCAAGCAGATAAAGACCATGCCAAGACAAAGAACATGCCAATGCAGATATAAAATATGAAAAACAGATAAAGACCAGGCCAAGGCAGATAAAGACCATACCAAGGAAGATATAGACCATGCTAAGGCAGATATAGACCATGCCAAGACAGATAAAGACCATGCCAAGACAGATATAGACCATGCCAAGACAGATATAGACCATGCCAAGGCAGATAAAGACCATGCCAAGGCAGATATAGACCATGTTAAGGCAGATAAAGACCATGCCAAGGCAGATATAGACCATGCCAAGACAGATATAGACCATGCCAAGGCAGATATAGACCATGCCAAGACAGATAAAGACCATGCCAAGGCAGATAAAGACCATGCCAAGGCAGATAAAGACCATGTTAAGGCAGCACAGATTAGGATTATGTCTTACCTGAACAGACAGAATTTCAGTTGTAATCACTTTTTCCATTTGTATGTCTGTTTTATTTTTGTTAATGACTATCTTTTAAATGATCTGTCATTTATAAGTAGCACTATTTTCACATCTATAATGCTGATTCTCTGCACAGCATAAGTCAAAATTTATTAAAATCATCAATCATTAACAACAAAATTGTTCTGTTGAAAAATAACACAAATATATCAGTTTTCTATGATCTTTTCTCTGCCTCTCCATTGCAGATGTTGAAAATCTTTCTCTCTCTCTCTTTCTCTGCAATACAATCTTAAAATCCTATGGTGTTTTATTTTACTAAAAAGAGTTATTTTAAATTGTGTTAAATTGTGGAATTGCTCATTTCACAGGTTGGAACTTATTTACCACTTATACAGGAAATGATACTTCATTGTTTTGTAAGGGACTCTTGGGATTTTACTTTGGACTAAATTTTTGTAGCCAGGAGTCAGTGGAAATCCTTGGCATGATACTTATCAGAATATGCAGAAATTGTATTATTGTTCATCAGTTTTTTCATGTTCTGTCACAAAAATGTAATACCATCACTTGTCAGCACTAAGAAATAACGTGTATGTAGGGAATTGTAAAATATAATTATAGTTAAGATGGAAGTTAATTTTCATGTGATAAAATATTTCATTGAAAGATTTTTTTGCAGGGTAATTTTTCAAAACAGTCAACTAACCAGCAGTTGATCTGTCTGTCTAGCAATCTTTATGGTGTCTTGTTAGTTTTTAAAAATATTAGATTAAATTTACTGGCTACTTCTACCTGAAAATATGTCATTATTTGTGTGTGCAGAACACATTTATGGTGCTTAAAATACTTTCTGAAGATTTATGTTGCAAGTCCCTCTGTTACAGACTTGGTGGATCCACAGTAGTCAAGGCTGTTGATACCACAAATGAAAACATTAGTTCTGGAAGTAAAGATGCCTCAGAATCAATGAAGTAAGTAGTAATTATTTTCATAAAATTTCTAAAATGGTTGCACATATCTTACTACTTTGAGAATTAAAGTTTTCTCTTCCTTTGAGTTAATTCAACAGCATTACCATGCCATGAGGGTCAAGGCTCATTCTCACTGGTTGTCATGCTCTAAGCTTTTTCTCATTGGTTGCCATGATCTAGGCTTTTAAACATTGGTTATCATTATGTAGGCTTTTTATCACTGGTTTCCATGATCTAGGCTTTTTTTACACTGGTTGCCATAATCTAGGCTTTTTCTCATTGGTTGCCATGATCTAGGCTTTTTCTCATTGGTTGTCATTATTTAGGCTTTTTATCACTGGTTGACATGGTCTAGGCTTTTTTTACACTGGTTGCCATGATATATGCTTTTTCTTACTGGTTGCCATGATCTAGGCTTTTTATCACTGGTTGCCATAATCTAGGCTTTTTATCACTGGTTGCCATGATCTAGGCTTTTTATCATTGGTTGTCATGATCAAGGCTTTTTCTCATTGGTTGTCATTATGTAGGCTTTTTATCACTGGTTGCCATGATCTAGGCTTTTTTTACACTGGTTGCCATAATCTAGGCCTTTTCTCACTGGTTGCCATGATCTAGGCTTTTTCTCATTGGTTGTCATTATTTAGGCTTTTTATCACTGGTTGACATGGTCTAGGCTTTTTTTTACACTGGTTGCCATGATATGTTTTTTCTTACTGGTTGCCATGATCTAGGCTTTTATCACTGGTTGCCATAATCTAGGCTTTTTATCACTGGTTGCCATGATCTAGGCTTTTTATCATTGGTTGCCATGATCTAGGCTTTTTCTCATTGGTTGCCATGATCTAGGCTTTTTCTCATTGGTTGCCATTATTTAGGCTTTTTCTCATTGGTTGCCATTATTTAGGCTTTTTCTCACTGGTTGACATGGTCTAGGCTTTTTTTACACTGGTTGCCATGATCTATGCTTTTTCTCACTGGTTGCCATCATCTAGGCTTTATCTCACTGTTGACATGGTTTTACCATCAAGGCTTTTTCACATTGGTTGCAATGATCTAGGCTTTTCCTCATTGGTTGTCATGATCTAGGCTTTTTCTCACTGGATGCTAGGCTTTTTCTAACTTGTTGTCATGATAGAATAGAATATCATTGAGACATCAGATGTTACAGTACTTTATCTCATACATGTATTTACATTTCTCATACCTGTATTGTTTTATCTCAACCATAGAAAAACTTAATTTACTTCATTCTTGACATCCAAAGTATTTGTAAATACAGTGTTACAGCTTTCCAAAAAACAAAAACTCATGGACTTCATTCTCAACATCCAGAATTAATTGTAATTCCAGTCCAGCATCATTCCTCCAAAAACAAATAGAGAAACTTATGGATATCATACTTTTCATATATCTGGAATTATTAGTAGCTATTCATCATTCCTTAAAGACAAAAGTTAATGGAAATCATTCTTGAGATTGGTCATGTAAGATCCATGATTACATTTTGTTTGCATGATATTAAAATTCATAATACATTGTTTATGTTATTATATAATGTTTGATAATCACTTTGTACAAGTGAAAATAATTAATCTTAAATGCTGCAAATTTTAGAGTTCAAGAAGGGCACATAGCAGAAATCCAACAACTGAAACAACAACTTGAAGAAGAAAGAAGAGCAAAAGAAACTGCAATGCAGAGGTAGCAATAATTGTGATTGTATTTTATTCTGGGTCTATTCTAGGACACAGAGTGTTTAATCAATTGTCTGTTCTATTACATGAGAGTGTTTAATCAATTGTCTATTCTACAACACATGTGAGTGTTTAATCCAGAGTATATTCTAGGACAAATAGAGTGTTTAATCCAGTGTTTATTCTAGGACACATAGAGTGTTTAATCCAGTGTCTGTTCTAGGACGTGAGAGTGTTTAATCCAGTGTTTATTCTAGGACACATAGAGTGTTTAATCCAGTGTCTGTTCTAGGACATGAGAGTGTTTAATCCAGTATCTGTTCTAGGACATGAGAGTGTTTAATCCATTGTCTGCTCTTGGAAGTGTGAGTGTTCAATCCAGAGTATATTCTAGGACACATAAAGTGTTTTCATCCAGTGTCTGTTCTAGGACATAAGAGTGTTTAATCCAATGTCTATTCTAGGACACATGATTGTGGGATTCAATTTTGTCGATATGAACCATATTTTCGGGTATATAAGACGCGTCTTATACAAAGTTTTACGTACCCCACATCCAGTGTGCGTCTTATATTCGTGGGCGTCTTATCTAAGTATGTTTTAACACGAACGAACGGTACGTGTGTAATATTGAAGGACGATTATTGCGGTCGATATTCACGTTTCACGATTTTCATTCCTAGTTGTAAAAACAATTGGGTAAGTGTTCAGTAATTACCATGTGTACCAATCCAATGCAGGCCACTTCAAATTTAAAATCCTTTCGTTTCAATGTTTTGTATACTGTAATTATTACAGATCTAAGTTTAGTCGGAGTAAATGTTTTAAATTTATATAAAATAGTATGTTTAAATAGTTTTGTTTATTGTTATTAATTATCACAGCAAAAACTATGGCAGCTATATTACCTATACATCCAGTTGGATTCAAAGATACTTAAATTTTTAGTATCTTTGGTGGGTGCATTCAAAAACAAGACTAAATAGTTCGAAAACAAGACAAGAATTTGTTTAATATTGGACTTAAATATGAAAATCAGTTATACCATATATTTAAATTTTTTATTAAACACAATATAATAAACTGTTACTAAATAGTGTTTGACTTGATCAGAAATCAATGTACCATATTGTTCTATTCATCTCCATTTTCATCGTCATCAGTTTCGGTTTCAAATCCACTGAAACTTGAGTCAAATTCACTGTCGGCGTCGCGGAATAACTCCATGACTGATGCTAATCGATCCTCATTGGCGTCAGTGGTATCGGATGCAGCTGCGTCGTCATCTGAAGAACTGATATATAGCTAGCCGATTCGGGAATTATCCCACACTTTCTGAAGCCATTGATGATTGTCGTAATTTTCACTTTCTCCCATGCCCGAAGAACCCAAAGAATTTTATAAATTTTAAAAATGCTAAGCAAATTGATCACTCATTTATATATACCAGTAACAAGAGACTATTTCCACATTTATATATGCTAACCGCATACATTGGGCATTTATTGGTCTATGTACGGTACTAATCCCACTCGCTGAAGACTTGGCCTAGCAGATCAATGAAGCCGCCTTTCCATCTGGCATTTATTGTTCTAGAATCTAGATACCAGGTACTCAACCCATCCACTGTTGGCCCGGCGGCAGATAAAAGTAAACGATAATCGTTGCGGTCCTGCCTCAGACAATTCCTTGATCTAAATTAAAAATGGTAATGAAGCCTTGTTTACATCCGACGGGTGATGAAATATTGGACAAATTTTCATTTATGATAAAGGAAAGGAAACCGCTGGATATAAATTGGTCAGTGCGGCAGATGGCTAGGCCGCATGCGTCTTATGTAAAATATTTTTTACACAAATCGTCAAAGCCCGCGTCTTATATATGGGTGCGTCTTATATGCGCAAAAATACAGAAATCATGCAGAAAGTCAAACAAACATGCAAAAACCACACCAAATGTCATCAATCCCCACCTTTATTTCATTAATAAATCTCTCATGTATCTAGATTTCTTTTCCTTATCTAGTACTAGCATAATTCCTGTTAGCCTTAAATAATTCTTCTTGCCATAGTGCTAGAACATACCCTGTAGGTCGTATATAATACTACTATAGTGCTAGAACATCATTGTGGAATATTGAATGTATTCCATTCCTTGTACATACATCACATGTAATATTCAATTTATTGCATTCCTAGAATGCGCATCACACCCTTGTAGAATATTCAATTCATCATTTATTGCATTTTTACTACACGCATCATCTCCTTGCATTCTTAGTACACCCATGACATCCTTGCATTTTCACACACCCATCACATCCTTGCATTTTTACACACCCAAAACATCCTTGCATTTTTACACACCCATCACATCCTTGAAATCCAAGTATAAACATCACATCCTTGCAATACTAGTACACACATCACATCCTTGCATTTCTAGTAAATACATCATACCTGTGGAATGCTAAATTCATTGCGGGGTCCTGATTGTCCAATTGGTCTAAAGTGCTTACCGTTATGGATCACTACCATCTCACCTGTCTGCGTGGGTTCGAGTCCTTGGTTCAGCCAATGTGGGTATGTGAGAAAGTTTGGCAGTAGCTTCTCATATGTCAGTGGTTTTCTCCAGAGTTTTCCAGGGTTCTTCCTCCACCATTTATACTGGCTGCCATGTATTGCCTATCATGTGTTCAACAATGGCATTAAACCCTACAAGAACAACAACTAAATTCATTGCATTTTAACTCTGTTGTTACTGGCAATGTTTTTAAAACAATAACTAAATTAAATGCTTACAAAATCTTAACAACCATAATCTTTCTTATTTTTGTTCTCAACCAGTAATAGACACACAAGACTGGTTACTGGTGAATCTTCTCTGCTATGAGTACTCTTAAGTGGTGCAAAATACTGTTATCAGTACACTCAAGTGGTGAAAAATATGTAAAAAATACACTCAGGTGGTGCAAAATATGTTAAGAATACACTCATGTGGTGCAAAATATGTTATGAATACCCTCAAGTGGTGCAATATACTTTTAAGAATACACACAAGTGGTGCAAAATATGTTATGAATACCCTCAAGTGGTGCAAAATACTGTTAAGAATACACTCAGGTGCAAAATATGTTAAGAATACACTCAAGTGGTGCAAAATACTGTTAAGAATACACTCAGGTGCAAAATATGTTAAGAATACACTCAAGTGGTGCAAAATACTGTTATGAATACCCTCAAGTGGTGCTAAATACTGTTAAGAATACACTCAAGTGGTGCAGAATACTGTTAAGAATACACTCAGGTGCAAAATATGTTATGAATACCCTCAAGTGGGGCAAAATACTGTTAAGAATACCCTCAAGTGGTGCTAAATACTGTTAAGAATACACTCAAGTGGTGCAGAATACTGTTAAGAATACACTGAAGTGGTGCAAAATACTGTTAAGAATACACTCAAGTGGTGCCAAATACGGTTAAGAATACACCCAAGTGGTGCAAAATACTGTTAAGAATACACTCAAGTGGTGCAAAATATGTTACGAATACACTCAAGTGGTGCAAAATACTGTTAAGAATACACCCAAGTGGTGCAAAATACTATTATGAATACACCCAAGTGGTGCAATAAATTGCGTTAACATAAAACTAAAGAATGTTTTTTTATCAATTTTTTATTTTATTTCGAAATAAAGTTGTTGTTTTATTTCACAACTTAAATCACAGTATTTTATCTTTGTGACCATGCATCTATAAGTCCATTATAGATTGTTTTGTTTTTCAATAGTGATCTTTACCTAACAATAGATCAACCTATTTAGCTTTGTGGGGAAGCCTGTGATCTTTTAAGGAAGGATATGTTCTTTTTATCTTATGGTAATTTGTTTTTCTTCACTGTAATATACATATATATATATATATATATATATATATATATATATAATGGGTCCTTTTTTCAATAAATTAGAGAAAGAATTTTTTTTGTTTTTTTATAGCTATTTCAGAGCTAGGCATTTGGTTTAAAAAATCCCAGGCTCCCAAACCATTATTTTCCAAAGCTTTGATGTGTCCAGTAGAACTTTAGCTTAGACACTGAAAGATACCTGAGAGGTCTGAAATGATATTCTACCAACATAATGGATGTGATTTACAAGCAAGTTATTATGGTAACCGTTGCTATCTTTCTTCACTTGTGTTTTAGTTACCAAATGTCAGTTACATTTTTTTTCAAAATATAGGTTTAGTGAGATAGCTTCTAGCAAGATGAGTGAGAATCCCAATATCACTGACCTTAGTGACCCAAACAGACCCACTAAGCTGGCAGAAGAATTTTCTGAGCTGTATGACAATGAGTGGTCAGATAGTTATGAAGAACTTGAATCAAGAATGACAGATAAAACTGAGGACGAGATAATTGCTTATCTACTTGGATTGTTATTGGTAAGATGTATATATAGACAATAGACTACTTGGAATTATATTAGCAATTTGTAAATATAGATAATAGACTACTTGAATTTGTATTGGTAAGATGTAGTACTGTTATAGACAATAGACTAATTGGATTTGTATTGGTAAGATGTAAACAAAGACAATAGACTACTTGAATTTGTATTGGTAAGATGTAAACAAAGACAATAGACTAATTGGATTTGTATTGGTAAGATGTAAACAAAGACAATAGACTACTTGAATTTGTATTGGTAAGATGTAATTATAGACAATAGACTACTTTTTGGTGTTACTGATATCTGAATTGTCTATTGAGACATTTACAGAAGAAATGTAACAAATATTATATTTACCTTTTGATTTAATGCAGAGTTGTAAAATGAGAAAATGGCTAATTCTTCCTGGTAGCGGAACTCAGATGGAAATTGCAATTTAAATTTTCATGTTTAGGAT
The DNA here is from genome assembly GCA_029339505.1 of Unio delphinus. Taxonomy (NCBI): domain Eukaryota; kingdom Metazoa; phylum Mollusca; class Bivalvia; order Unionida; family Unionidae; genus Unio; species Unio delphinus. Next base: position 12,700,890 of record JAQISU010000179.1, on the reverse strand, counting down.
TGCATTATGGTATTTCAGATCACATAATCACTTTTATAAACATTATAACTTTGTGACCAAACCTTGTTTTGTTTTTAAGTTACTGAAAAAAAGACTACTTTTTATCTGAATTTAAACTAAACAACAATTTATCTCTCAAACACATATTTCTAGTATTAGAAATATATGATAAAGCCATGAACCCACAAAAGTAAATACACATTAAAGGTTGATATTATGAATGACATAAGACATCCATTTATGCAGACACTGTATTTCACATCTGGAGAAATTTCTGACATAATACGAAGAAAAGAAAAAATATTAATATGCAATCCCCATAACTTAATTAAATTTTCAAGTCCGATATGAAAAATGTGTGTTCGTACGAAATAATAAAATTTGTTTTGTATGTGCTTGAGAATTGCTTACGTTTGTGAATTTAGAGCTTTTATCTTGAAATCTTTGTATCAACTAAAGAAAATCAATTTTTGTTTATGGCAATCAGTGAAGAGTGTGCAAACCATAAATGCAGGCAGTACCAGTACTCAAACATATGGATATAATGATTTGGAAGTTAGTTTGACCAATTTCTTTCTTGAGCAAATACTTGTATCTCCTCTCTGTCAAGGGAATATTTCATCAGCCTCACATAGACTGGTATAAAATTAGTTGTTTAGAAAGCAACACAAAAAAGAAATGATTACATACAAGTCTGACTTGCAGTAAACCAACCAGACATTATGATCTGTTTCCATATGATGTGTCCAGCAAAAAACTTATCAATCACTACAAGTCAAAATTTTCTCCCCAGTCCATGAATATCATACATTTAAACAATTGCTTGTAATCATGCATAAATTTTGTCATATGAAATGGATTAATTTTGTATTGAACTCTATTTCTTAATACATTAACCCATGGAGGGTTTTGCTGTTTTTGCTTGCAATGCGAGTAGGAAACACATTTTGGGGACTATTTCTGAATACATCCTAATACATCAACTTCCAAGCAATATTCCATTAGGCAAATGGCTAGATGTGCTAAAGAAAATGTTTTTCATTGGTTAGTTATGCTAAAGAAAATGTTTTTCATTGGTTAGTTATGCTAAAGAAAATGTTTTTCATTGGTTAGTTTGCTGGCACGTGAGCATAAGGTGAAAAAAAATGTTTTTTTTTTTTTTGCTTAACGTTCTCATAATTTTTGTATGGAGAAGACTCTATACTCAAAATGTCCACATAATCCAACTTTTTGCACAGGTTCACCTGTCTGTGTGCACTTCAGACCAGTCTGCCATAGAGCTGAGGTCATAAAATCAAAAATCTGGACACAAATTCAGAATCCAACCATGAGTGAATTTTGGGTGAAAAAAAAATGGGTCAAAAAAATTAGGTTTTGCCCTCAGTATTTTGTAGTGCAACTAAAATGTACGGATTATTTGCTATCATTGTAGAGCTACATCTGTCTACCTTTCTATAATACCACCCACTTTAGTGTATCATGCATGACCTTGATGCTGCAGACCTTGGAAGTAGGCTACTACCTCATGCCCCTTAAAGTCGTCGCTAGGGGTTAATGTGTTAACAAGAACAACTCGTCTTAATTTGATGGCACTTATTGATATCTGACATTAAGAAATGTGGCAAATGTGACAATGCACTAATCGACATGCCACATTCTTTAAATTTACATGCCTTTCAAACACTCTTTACCACTAATGTGGAAGAAGAAAAAAAATATTTCAGACTAATTTATGTGTATCATCTACATTCATCGCCAGTTCTTTACGACTATAAGGAATTTTCTTTCGACTAACTTTTACTTGGCCAATGGTTGGCTATTTGTCTTCAGGAATACAATGACTATGCTAACAATTTATAATGTAGTACACATGACATCATGGCATGCAAGGATTTCTTTTTAACTTACACATTGTTATTACAAAGGACAAAAATCTGCATATTAGGTGTTGACAAATGTTTATCAATTCAATGAAATGCTAAGATAAACCCTTTAACCAACTGCAAATCTGTCACATTTTCAAGCCCAATATATTGAAGATAATCCAAATATACAGTTGTTCAGGAAGTAGTTGTGGCAAAATATGTAATAATTAAATGAATTAACACCTTAAACAAATAAATGTCTTTTTAACTGACACCATCTGAATGCTTTATTTTACAATCAAATAGGACATAAATGAATTTTGATTTTGTTTTAAACTTTTATTTTTATTTTTTATCAGCACATTTCTTTGTTAAGTACATTACCTGATTAAATTAGAGAATAACTTTTCTGTTACCTCTGAATGAAGCTCTCCCAGAAAGATATATGTGTGTGTGTGTGTGTGTGTGTGAGAGAGGGGGGGGGGGAAAGCAACTCTTATTGTTTAACCTCTATGCTATCTCCAAAGTGGGTACAGTTATACCTATATATAACATAAACCTCCAGGAATCCAGTTTATTCTGTATTTAAAGTCAGTGATCCACTATTTTATTCCAGTGGCATTGTTAGTCAAACTTTTGTTTTTATTGTGGATACATATTTGCAAATTAAGTAAAATTTATTAAAATACAATTATTGTACCATTAATGTCACATTATTTGTGAATTCAGTAAATTTTTTAAAATACAATTATTGTACCATTATTGTCACATGTGATTTCAATCAGTACCATACAGTTTCACCAGTGAAATTATTCAATGCTGTACGTTCCAGTTATTACACGTCTCAGTAGGGGCCCCAAGTGGCCGAGTGGTCTAAAGCGCTGTCCATTACGGATCACTGCCATCTCACCTCTGTGTGGGTTGGAGTCTAAGATTCGGCTAATGTAGTTAAATCAGAAAGCTTGCCAGGAGCATCTCGTTGGATGGTGGTTCTTTCCGGGAATTTTCACGAGTTCTTCCACCACCAATAATACTGGCTGCCATGTATAGCCTATCATGTGCAAAAAAATGGCGTTAAACCCCACAACAACAACAACACTTCTCAGTAGTTTTGATAATGCAGTTGACTTTCATTTTCAATTTATATATACATATTTGATGTATGCGCTTATATGTTTGTCTTCATCATTACAAATTCAGAATAAAGGTGTAAATGGTGTAAGGTCATGAAAGGCAGACACCATGCTTGTGTATATGTACAATTGCTTCTTGGCATTCACACATAATTTTTGGGCACTTTGATAGAAATACTCGGTCCACCAATGTCAACAAGCATCTCAGACTGAATGAGCATGCTCCACTAGATTGGAGCAAGAATTGCTAAACATAAACCCCTCTGTCTGAATCGCTGTTTAGTCTCATGGGGTAATGTCGATATGTCCTCTCCACCCTCCATAACAATACAGACACCACACCAGAACATTCTATATCCATGAATAAACTATAATTGTTCTTCAGTCATTTGGGTAAGATTGATATGCCTCTCCATGATTCCAGAATATAAAGTGTCCATGAATAGAGAAGAAACCACTGGCAATTCCAATCAAGCGTTGGAATTTCTTATGATCGAATGACTCAAAAGGCTTTGTTGCCAATATGTTGGCTAGTTGAAATGATGATGTTATAATCCCAATGGGGATAGGCACAGGACTGATTCAATGAGTTGTGTGGGATCATAAATAGAACCATACCTATGAGGATTAATGGCTTGCAATCAAATATCACTCCACTATGAGGCGTGATGTTTTACGGTTAAACTAATCACTCACTCATGAGGCATGAATTTGTATGAGTATCATTTTCTCCATTCATGCATACAATGGTTTACAATTTGACCGATGGTCATTTGAACCATCCCCACCAGTCCAGCCGCATGAATGAGCTATGTACAGTTAAAGTGGTCAGGAGTCTGTTATCTTGGACTGGCAAGCCATCCATGTCTTCCAACAGCAACAGTGCCCATTGCTAAACAGACCACATTGAACATTTTCATGAAACTCATAGTGAACAAGCATTACTTCTGGAGCAATCTGACTGATCCAATACATGCTAGATCGAACTGACATTCTATAACAGTCAATACTGATGGTGTTTCCAATGGTAAAAGGAATGATGTATGCTGATGATACTTCATTAGCATGACTGTATGGAAGACTGTATTCCTGTACAAAAGGGAGAACAGTTGTTATGTTAATTAAGAGAATAAAATGGATTAATGCTGGCACATGATTACCCAGCAATGGAATGGATGGAATTTAATTCAGACCAGTGATAACTGAAATTAGAACAGAACATTTCTGGTTACAAGGTCCGATGGCAAATAAGAGACCTGTAATAGATCTAAGCAGCATAACATAATGTTTCTGCCCCATTTCAAGATGGAGATGATAGATATGGGTTTTTTCTTCAGTGTATGAAAAACGTATGTATGCTTTGCATTCTAAGTAATATACCATTTCCACACCCTTGCAAGGTTTAGTTCTTGGTCTTTCACCAAGAATTCAGGTTGTGTGCATCAAAGTTGGCAATGTTCCTGAATGATATATTACAAAGACATCCAGTTTGGGTTTACAACATTAACAATTTTACTTCCCTCAATTGTGGTTCAGGATGGATAAGTTGGACCTTACACCTTCTCAACATTTTTCCATTTACGTTTGGAACTTTTAACACATGTGAACTTGGTGCCTCTGTCCCAAATACATTGAAAATAGTATAGTTCATGTGTTAGAGAAAGCATACAAATAAGATTTTGCTTAAACAAGGAAGTGTCCTACAACTCCTTGGCATACTTTGTGCTGTAGTGGACCTCTTGCAATGCCAATTTATCAGATTGGATTCATGAAAGCATGGTTATGGCAACGTTGGACATTTTGGGATATGTGCCTTGGCGCAGAGTGGGAAAAATCACCTGACCTTTACCTCATGGTTTGGGAATACCTTCATAGGTATTCCCAATATCAAATAATCAAGTCTGACAAATTCCTATCCAGCTCAGCGTCCAGGCTGGCTCATTATGAAGGAGAAGAGTACAGATATATCCCTCATTAAACTTTCATTGGGACTGTCCAGTGTTTAACCATTTTTCCCCAGCATTCGTAATCTTTCAGCCAGCTGAGAGGTAATGTTGGCATATTTGTGGTTTTACATCAATAACATCATAATGCTTTCAGCACCCGATGGCAAACTTTTTTATCTTTCTCTTTGAAGACAAGAGTTAGCCATGATACAAATGCTGTTCCATGATCTGGGATATGTTCACTTCATGGAACAGGTGATGTTGGCAACAACAAAAATCTCCAACTTGCAGTCTAATTTTGACATATCCAAACATGCTTGCGTACATTATTTCCAACTGGAATCTCTCCTGGGTTCTGACATGGTCAAATTCATCTAAGTTTGAATCATCAACTTCTTCCTCACTGAAGCAGATATCATACAAGACAAGCAATTTTTGACAAGGCTCATTTCAGCAATATATAGTGAGTGAGCTACATACAGTATCTGTTGATCTGTACTAGATGCAGTTCTGTTCTGACAGTTCAGTCATTTTAATGACTTAACCTGGTTTTCTTTTTAAGAACAAATTACCATACTTTCAGTAGTCAACCAACAAATGAATTTTCACTCCCTCTGCTTGATCTGTCTCTTGAGAGAAGTAAAGTTGCATGACCCTGCAAGTACCATCAGATACTACCTTAGACACAATGGGGCCCTGAGTGGCTGAGTGGTCTAAAGCGATCTCCATTACAGATCACTGTCATCTCACCTCAGTCTGCATGGGTTTGAGTTTCAGATTCGGCCAATGTGGGTATGCGGGAAAGTTTGACAGCAGCTTATCGTGGGTCGGTGGTTCTTTCAGGGGTTTTCCCAGGTTCTGGCCACCATGTATGGCCTATCTTGTGCTGAAAAATGACGTTAAACCCTACAACAACAACAGCAACAACAACCTTAGACACAAGATCCTATCAACTGTAAAAGACTAATAATTCCATTGAAGGCATGAAAGCAAGACATTGTATGGTACATGTTGGTTTCTTGGCTAAAAGGAGTTCTTCACTCAGTGTACTCTGAAATCTCATAGGATCTGGTACACCAAATGAATATTTCAGTTTACAAAATAAATATGATTTCCATGAGCCTCGCCTAGAAGGTAATATCTCAGTTCAGGACATGGTAGATCAGCTGATGGGCATGCCCAGTGTGCCTTCTCTACCTTCCATTTGCATGACATAGCATTTCTATGGAGAGAATTGAATTTTGTTGGGTTAGCTTCATAGAAATTGACCAATCCCCACAGCCTTAGGCCTAGGCATGAATTTGCCACTCTGAGTGGATTTGACTGGGAAAGTTTTGATGGTGAAACAATAGTCTAGTGTGGTATCCCATTGATTTCCTATGTATGCGCATGAACAAAGTGTCTCTTGATGTATTGAACTAACATTAGGAGACATTCATTATTTTAGTAGAGCAATCATGCTCCTATGAATCTTCATTTACTCCTCCTCTCGCCTGTTCTCCTAATTATGATGTCATAAGGTTATATAATTAATGGAGAAAGCAGAATTGTTTGTAAAATAATTTTCTCCTGTAATACATACCTGATCACACTACAGATTATCTCTTCCACAATGGGAGCATCTTTTAAAGCTTCACTGAAGTAAATCTGAACATACACCACAATTAATTTTACTATATGTTCTCTACATATATTTCTCAGTACTGACCTTTCAACTGTGTGAGAATCAATACAAATCATATGTTAATCTAAAATACATCCAAAGATGACTTCACAGTGAAGTTCTTGTCAGGGGTTCACCTGCATTTTTTTGAGCAGCTGCACTGTAAACAGAACAACATGTGCACAGAACACAGATTTCACTTCTGGATCATCACCAAGGCCTTATTACTCCATGTGCACTTTCGCCAAAATACACACAGACAACCACTCTCTCAGCTCATATTCTCAAGAATAAAGAATTACCTTTAAATCCCTACCAAAAATGCATCAATGTAACTCTTCTATCACCACCAAAATACATTCGTGGGTACTGAACTGGAAATAATAATTGTGATGTGATTCCATCTTTCTACCTTCATCTATAGTGGTAGCCACCTAGAAAGGGTAGTTAACATATTAGAGTTGCTTCCCTTTATTTATTTAATTTATACACAAGGATGTTTTAATCTTTTTGGAGGGCTTCATTCAGAGGTAGTAAAGAAAGTTATGTTATGTATTGTAATCAGATAAGTATTATGGAATAATAAAAAAAAAATTTGGTAAATAAATTCGCTTTGTAATAACAATTGGTGGAAAATAAATGCTATTATACTCTAATTAATTTGTTTGGAAATTCTGTGTGAGTTGGAATCTTTTTGTCATAAAAAGATGGTACAAAACCTAGTCTTTCAACACAGTATTGTCTTTTTCTTTTAAGCTTGGGGATTCTTTCTATTTTCACTCACAATACCAAAGCAAATTATAGCATTTTGTTATAATTCACCTGTAAAGCTACAAATTAAACTTAGTTCAGAAGGACTTATCTGTAATATTAAATTGCCAGAAATAAAAACTTTCATTCCCATCCACCATATATACTTGCTTGTTTGTCAAGTGCCACTGCAAACTGTACAAAACTTTTGATACCAGACAAGTCCTCATTATCATATACAATTATGATTTAATCTAATTTTTCATAGTTTTTTTTCTCATAATTTGGTCTGCATTGTATCCTCACACAGTATCATTTGACTCCTAATGGAAGGGCTGTATACACAAAGTATTATTTGGCTGTATACACAAAGTATTATTTGGCTGTATACACAAAGTATTATTTGGCTGTATACACAAAGTATTATTTGGCTGTATACACAAAGTATTATTTGGCTGTATACACTTGCTTATAGGTCTAGTCCATCTGCAGACATCATAACCACTGATCTGCCATTGCAGATTATAGTATTTTGTTTGTATTACTGATTATTTTAAACAAACAAACTGCTTAGACCCATATAAGCTGTCACATGATGCATGGGTAGATCTGGGTCTGTGCAGTTTACAGTTGGACTCAATATATAAACTAACTTAAATTATAGTAACAGTTTTTGAAGATTTATATATTTCTAAAGGATTTAATATAAACCTATGCAGTATAGTCTTCAGTAATTTGGGGAATACAATGTAAATGTATTTTTTTTTAAAAAATTGTATATACAATAACTTATTGTAGATTCATTAAAGCTCACAATATGTCAGTCTTTTCCCCCGGAAAATGCAACAGCCTATTGACCATGATTTACTCAATTGTCACTCCTTGTTGTGAAGTCAAAGCTATCTTTTATTCACTGGTTTCTCATTTAATGTTTTTACAAATATCAAACACTGTCCTTCACCTTTGTACAAATATCAAATACTGTCCTTCACCTCATATGACCCTACATTTGATAGAAAGTGAGAATTTCATTTGAAACACTTAGATGCCCATACCTAAATTAAAATGTAATTGCATGCATTGTTTTAGGTTTCACTAATTGGGCCATTTATATGTTATTGATATCACTAATTTGGGTATTTATATGTTATTGTTACCACTGATTGGGCTATTTATATGTTATTGAAATCCCTAATTAGGTTTTTATATGTTATTGATGTCCTAAATAGGGATATTTATGTGTTATTAATACCACTAATTGAGATATATATATATATATATATATATATATATATATATATATATATATATATATATATATATATATATATATATATATATATATATATATACATATATATTGTTGATAATGAGATAGGATATATCTATTTTTCACTTGTTGATAATGAGATAGAATAAATTTAGTTTTTGCTTGTTGATAATGAGATCGGATATATCTATTTTTTCCTTGTTCATAATGAGATAAGATATATCTAATTTTCGCTTGTTATAATGCGATAGGATATATCTATTTTTTTTGCTTGTTGATAATGGGATAGGATATATCTATGTTTGCTTGTTGATAATGCAATAGGTTATATCAATTTTTGCTTGTTGATAATGAGATAGGATATATCTATTTTTCACTTGCTGATAATGAGATAGGATATGTCTACAGGGCTCGAAATTAGCGGTAGTCCACTAGCCCATGGCTAGTAGATTTCCTGTCGGACTAGTAACTATCATAATGTTATTAGTCTGATGGGCTAGTAAGTTTTGTTTATCAACAGTCAGCGTTTGTTAACTCAATACTCTAATAAAGACGTGACTTAAGCATATATTCTATAGAATCAGCGCAGTGACCGTTGTAAACTCGATCATAAAATATTAGCATGAGAAGATGAAGTCAATTTCTGCCTCAGAAATGTGTGTTTCTATTACAAGAAGCCATCTGATTTTGTGCATTTCGCTTAACAGCGCCAATCACGGTCCTGTCCGTAACTAACAACGGAAGTTTGGTAATTGACATCCTAAATTAAAATAACCTGGTTTCACACTTTTTTCACGCAACCACATTAACAAACTACAAAACTACAGCACATGGTATCAACTATTCAAAGAAATTAGTTTGCATGCTCGCTTGTTTGTTTCGGTTTTTTTTTTTTTTTTTGGTTTTTTTTTTTTGTTTGCTAGCCAAATGCGCTAACAGTTGCAAACGGGGAACTGCATAATTTATGTTTGCATCGAAATAATTATAAGAATTTGATCAATTTATCATGATCACATTACTGACACATCATTTCCATGCAACTCCTTTTTCTATGACATTAAAACTTGTTTTTTTTAAAATATTTTTCCCATAAAAGACTGAACAAATAATTGAATACACGTGGAGATATCCAAGCAGAATGCCGTACATTTGGTGGGAATTAAAATCTCTCAGCATGGGCATCTAAGATTTGAAAAATTTCTGCTTATTATTAATTTCAACAATACATTGAGGTCTGATTAATTAGGAGCACCTACTAAACTTACGCTATTAATGATGAGACCGTAATTAGAGCTGTTGAATACAACGCTCCGAGTCAGATGGCTTCGTTTGATGGGAACACACATTTTCCAAGGTGAAACTAACATTATCTTTAAATGTTAATATTTTATAATTGTGTTTACAATAGCCACTGCTTTGATCCTGCAGAAGTCAAGACTTTATTAGGGAGAGGCCATTTACTGGGGGGGGGGGTGCAAAGGCACGTGTTTTGAAACACGTCTCTTGCTCGGACTTTCTTATATAAAGGACATTGCCATTCCTTTTCTTACTTTAAATAATTCACGTTAGATGTACTGTAACATCTCATATTTCAAAAAGAGGCACAATTTCTGCCTTGTAAGACAGGCAAAATGTGGCGTTTTAAATAAGGTGTTCAGTCTCCAGAAAAAGCAAAAGTTGAATGAAAATGAAATAAAAGAGAGGAATAATTCTTATCATAGAGAAAAGCGTAATCGGACGTTTCAGAAGACATGGACAAAAGACAGGGAAGGGCTGAATTATGATGAGAACAAGAACGTTATGCAGTGTAACTGGTCTATGGAATTCGCAAAAACAAACATTAATAAAACATCCAGTTTTGTTGCGGGTTGTTCAAACTTTAAAATTGAATCAGAGATGAAAATGGTGAAGAGTGACTGGAGATCTTGTTTGAGACCATGGGTTCTGTCTCACCTACTATTTATAATCTTCCATACAAATGACATTCCAGCATATGAACCGGCAACAGCAATATGTTTGTGGAATGTTTCAGAGAGAGACGTAAGAAGACCAGAACAAACCCCATATAGAGTGCAGGTGTAGGTCGAAAAATGACACCTGGATCCCTTTCTGGAATTGGATCCAGATTATCTTGAGAAACAAGAAATGTTAATTGACTGATGATTTGAAGTAGGATTTATACTTCTGTACCTCTCCATTTCATATGATAATGCTATTTATGAAAGAAAATTGTTGTTAATCTCGATACAAGTGTGTGACATAGTTTTGTGGACAGGACTAGTAAATGATTGGCAGGACTAGTAAATTTCTCAGTACACTAGTCCTTCTGGCTACCAAGAAATTTGTGCTAAATTCAAGCCCTGGTCTATCATTTGCTTGTTGATAATGAGTTAAGATATATCTAATTTTTGCTTGTTGATAATGAGATAGGATATAGATTCTATTTTTCACTTGATGATAATGTGATAAGATATATCTATTTTTGCTTGTTCATAATGAGATAGGGTATAGATTCTATTTTTTTCCTGTTGATAATGAGACAGATATATCTGATATTGCTTCGTGATAATGAGATAGGATAATATATTGATATTTTGCTTGTTAATAATGGGATAGGTTATATATTTTTTCTTTTAAATGAACCTAGTCAGTGATCTAGATTTAAAATTGGTCTAGATTTACCATACAGGAATGTATTTAGTAATATCAAATTTTCACGATTCTAACAGGAAATCTACAAAACATGCACGATCCTTGCAACCAAAAAGTCGGACACAATTGAACAACAATTAATTTCCCCAGCGGTAAGTTTAGACCTTTTTTAAAAATATGTACCTGGTTTATATCCTATAACTTAACTTTATTTCTAACTTTCTTGGTAATTTTTCATAATGTGTTATTTTCATTTTAGCATGATGAGAAGTTTAATTGATAATGATTTTAATTGATAAGAAGTTTAATTGATAAGAAGTTTAATTGATAATGAGTTTAATTGATAACGAGTTTAATTGATGGCAAGTTTACAAATGTCCTTTTCTACATGGAGCCTTGAGTGATCTAAAATGCCTACCATTATGGATCACTTCCATCTCACCTCACTGTGTGTGCGTGGATTCAGGTAGCGGGTTCAGTTAATGTGGGTATTTGAGAAAGCTGTCTTCCCATGGATCAGTGGTTCTTTCTCGAGTTTTCCTGAGTTCTTAACTACAATAACTATTCCCAGAAACCGGTCCCATCCCAAAAATAATAATGAAATATCTAAAGCCAATGCGCACACAGATATATATATATATAATCACACACACACACACTCTCTCTCTCTCTCTCTCTCAATATTAACAAAATGACTAATAACTACGCATGTTAACTGAATGACTAACTAATGGCTACACATGTTCATTAAATGACTAACTTATAACTACACACACAGATTAACTGAATAACTAACTAATAACTACACACATTAACTAAATGACTAATAATAACACACATTAACTGAATGACTAACAACTACACATTAACTAAATTACTAATAACTACACACATTAACTGAATAACTAACTAATGACTACACATGCTAACTAAATGACTAACTAATAACTACACACATTAACTGAATATAACTAACTAATAACTACACATTAACTGAATGGCTAATAACAACACACATTAACTGAATGACTAATTACACACATTAACTGAATGACTAATAACTACACACATTAACTGAATGACTAATAACTAAACTTATTAACACTATGACTAACTTATAATTACACACACTACCTGAATAACTAACTAATAACTACACACATTAACTTAGTCATATAAATTTCATGTTAAGGTTGTGGTAAATATTTTTTCATTTGCTTATGCTTTCCAAATCCCTTAATGGAATTTCTTGGAACTCGGTATGAATCATTATGAGGCTAAAATAGTTGATTATATAATGTCCTCACTCCAAAACACTTGCTAACCCCTTTATCCTGGGGATCAGGGTCACACTCACTGGGGCTGAAGGTCACACTCGTACAAAAGTTGTGTTAAAGTTCTTGTTAAAACATTTTCATTTACTTATTGATAAATTCAGTTATGCTGGAGACAATTTTTCATGAAGCAATAATAATTCATTCTGCCACACATTTGTCTTGGTATCAAGGTCACACATATTAAAGCAATAGTTGGACCATATATATTCAATATACAGGTCCAATTCTTCTTATTAGTAATTATTTTACAGTGAAATTAAATTGCTTTTATAATATTAATATTTCCTTGTTTACTCTTGATTACTTTCAGAATGGCGTTGAATTGTTACCAGGGATGAAAAAACATATTAAGGATGAAATCAAATCTATGAGCCCTTTAATTTTGGCTGCTGTTCAAGAGGTAGTGTAGATCAGCCTGCATTTATTTTTCTCTTGAAATGAATTAATTGTATATATTTCTGTTTAGTATAAAAAAAATAAAAAAGTATCTTTTAATGTGCCAGATGATGAACTGAATAAAACAAAGAGCTGCATGCATGAAGAAGGGGCCCTGAGTGACTGAGTGGTTTAAAATACTCACCATGATGAATCACTGCCATCTCACCTCTGTCTGTATGGGTTTAAGTCTCGGGCTCAGCCAATGTGATTATGTGAGAAAGCTTGCTGGTAGCTTCTTGTGTGTTGGTGGTACTTTCCATGGTTTTCCTGGGTTCTCACTCCATCATTTATACTAGCCACCATGTATAGCTTATATTGTGCTGAAAAATGGCATTAAATCTTATAACAACAACAACAACAACAACAACATACCTGATGGACAAGTCAGATGAAGCTCTGGAATTGTTTGATCATTATTGATTTTGAAAATGAAATTAGAACAGGTATGTAATTAACAACCTTTCCAATCCATGACCCTTGCAATCTAAAGAGACTAGTTGATGATACTGAGATACATAAAGTCTTCCGTCAACTTACCCAATTAATTTGTCTAACCAAACCCCAATTAATGATTAAATTCATTTTGAAATGTTTCATGATTTTGTAATATCTAAATAATGATAAGAACTTGTGACTGTCATATGAAGTTATGTGTAACACACAAACATACACACACACATACACACACAGTTGTAGCCAGTCATGTGTAACACACGCACACACACAGAGTTGTAACCAGTCATTTATAACACACAGTTATAATCAGTCATGTGAAACATACCCAGAGTTGTAATCAGTCATGTGTAACATACATAGAGTTATATAATCAGTCATAGAGTTTCAAGAAGTCTGCTTTTGTCTTGTATCATGCAAATGTTAGCATAATTCTTGTGTAAAAATGGGGTCTTTTTTTAAATGAATGTCTCGAACATTATAAAATTGTCTTCAAAGAGGTCTTTTTTCAAATGAATGTCTAAAACATTTATAAAATTGTCTTGAAAGAGGTCTTTTTTTAAAATGAATGTCTCAGACATTATAAAATTGTCTTCAAAGAGGTCTATTTTCAAATGAATGTCTCAAACATTTATAAAATTGTCTTCAAAGAGTTCTTTTTTAAATGAATGTCTCACAAACATTATAAAATTGTCTTCAGAGAGTTCTTTTTCTCAAATGAATGTCTCAAACATTTATAAAATTGTCTTCAGAGAGGTTTCAATGTTATGACCATAAAAATATTCTCAAACATTTATAAAATTGTCTTCAAAATGTCTTTTTTCAAATGAATGTCTCAAACATTTATAAAATTGTCTTAAAAGAGGTCTTTTTTTAAAAAAATGTCTCAAACATGATAAAATTGTCCTCAAAGAGTTCTTTTTCTCAAATGAATGTTTCAAACATTATAAAATTGTCTTCAGAGAGTTCTTTTTTCAAATGAATGTCTCAAACATTATAAAATTGTATTCAGAGAGTTTTTTTTCAAATGAATGTCTCAAACATGATAAAATTGTCTTCAAAGAAGTTTCACTGTTATGGCCATAAAAGTAGTAATGTGAAAATTTCTATAAATGATCCACACAATAAAAAATGGATGTTAGACCTTGACTAAGTTTAAAATTGTCCTTGAGTAGTTAATCAGTAATTTTAAATTACCTTATTATCAAACTGAGGTAAAATCTCATAAAACAATGAATTAGTTTTAGAAGGTCATCTACCATTTTAAATTGGCATATTTTAAATTATTTCAACATCCAGTTAAGACTGGAAATTATGGCAGATGTTCTTCCTTGCTTTTAGTAAAAGAGAAGCATGATGATTCATATAAAGTGTCATTTAGATCATCTTTTAGCTTATTTCAGAAATTGTTACAACAAAAAAAGTGTTACGTGCTTAGGCTCAAATAAACAGTAACATAGAAAGAGTGAAAATAACAAGCTTGTAAAAAATTAATAAACAATTTATTGAGCACAAATATTTTCCAGAAAAGAAAAATAAACTTACGGTTTTAAGAATCAATTCCAAAATTAATTCAAAATATAATCCACTAGTGAAATTGCAAAACGTCCTTGTAATAAAATGCCCTAATAATTCCCAGTTTGAATCTTAGTGAAGCATCCAAGATGGAAGACGATGTCACGTGATGAAGTCAGTTCTGGTCTTATGAAATTCAATTTGAGCACAATTGTTTTCCAGATAAATAACAAAATAAATCCTCTTGATCCAAACAAATTTAAATAATTTCCAGTACAAGGTAATTTAAAATAACTCAAAACAATACAACTTAATATTCTAACAGCCCAACTTCTACTAAATAGTTTGCTCCAAAACATAATTTATATACTCGTTTTTACGTAAACAAGGAAGGGGTCACATAATCTTCTAGAATCTTTAGAACAAATTTACGTTCAAAAACATTTCATGCACACCGTATGACCCAGATGAGAATCAGTTATTTTTACTCTCAAGAACTAAAAATAGAAGTTTATAACAAAGCTACATAATGTTCTTGGAATCAACCAATAATTTTAAAAGCTTGTTTACAACTCTGAAGCTAGGTCAGAAATGAGGTCAACATCTGGTGTTTATTTGTAGAATACAAGTCATCCCACTTTTTAAAAAAAATATCTCCCAATGAATGAATCTTAAACTTAAAATGTCAAATTTGAATCTGACAAACAAACAATTAAAACGAAAAAAAAATGACTTAAATCAAATATACGTAACACCTCCCCCCATAAAATAAAAAGAAAGGTTTATATGATAAAACTTTCTTTTTACCACAAACCAATTTACACCTGAGATTAAAAGAACTCGTATAAATTACACAGTGTATATGATATAATATATTGTTATACATGGGAAAGAGTGTCTGCTATTAAATTATCTTTTCCCTTGATGTGCCGGATGTCAAGATTATATTCGTGCAATAACAAACTCCACCTTAGTAATCTTTGATTTTTATTTTTCATCTTGCTGATGAAAGTAAGGGGGTTGTGGTCATTAAAAACTATAATCGAAGATAAACTTCAAAATGTTGTAAAGCCAAAATCAATGCCAAACATTACTTCTCGATAGTTGAATAATTTCTCTGGTGCTTATTTAATTTCTTTGAAAAATAGCACACTGGATGTTCAATACCATTTTTGTCTTCTTGAATTAAAACTGCTCCAACACCAGCATCACTTGGATCAACAGATAATTTGAAACACGGACTGAAATTTGGAGCTGCAAGAACTGGTGCTGTTTCAAGTATGGCTTTTGACTTGTCAAAAGCCTCCTGACATTTTTCAGTCCAAAAGAACTTGTTCTTCTTCTTCAATAAATTTGTCAGGGGTTCTGCAATTATAGAAAATTTGGAACAAACTTTCCGATAGTATCCGGCCATACCTAAAAATCGCATCAGTTGCTTTCTATTTTCAGGCACAGGGAATTTAGAAATAGCCTCAACCTTAGCATCTATTGGTTTAATTTGTCCATGTCCCACAATATGTCCTCAGAAAGTCACACTAGCCTGGCAGAACTCACTTTTAGATAAATTAACTGTCAAACATGCATCAGTGATTCTGTCAAAGAATTTTCAAATTGTTGCTAGATGTTCTATTCAGGTGCCATTGTAGATGATGACATCATCTATATAGGCATCACAATTTTCTAGACCAGAGGTGATCATATTCATGAGACGTTGAAATGTACTTGGTGACCCTTTCATCCTGAATGGCATTACTTTATATTGATAAAGTCCATCTGGAGTCACAAATACCGAGATTTCCTTTGCTCTTTCCGTTAGAGGAATCTGCCAAAATCCTTTCAGAAGGTCAAATTTGGTGACATACTTGGCATTCCCGATTTTATCAATACAATCGTCAATTCTTGGTAATGGGAATGAATCTGTTTTTGTCACACTGTTCACCTTCCTATAATCAGTGCACATACGGAAAGTTTTATCTGGTTTTGGAACAAGTATGCATGGTGAACTCCAATCACTTTTACTTTGGCTCAATAAAATCATTCTCCAGGAAACATTGAATTTCCTTTTTTAAGTATTCCTGTTTGAGTGGATTCATCCTGTATGAATGTTGTTTGACAGGTTTGGAATTTACAATTTCAACATCATGAAAAATTTTGTTTGTCCTTGTAGGAACATCTGGAAATAAGTGTTCATATTCAAATAATAACTGTTTCAGATAATTTCTTTCTTGCACTTGTAAATGTGAAAGTTTCTGGTCTAGTCTTTCCTAATTTCTGAATTACAAAGATTCGTCTTTTCAATATCATTAGAATCTGATGATATTCCTTCACTGAGTGGAACAGGTACAACTAAATTAATTACATGCTTAACATGGCTATCTCTTTCAATATACTCTTTTAGCATGTTTACATGGCAGAGTTGTTTTTGTTTGCGCCTCCCAGTAGTATTTGTGATGTAATTTAAGTCATTAATTTTCCTGTCGACTGTGTAGGGACCATAATATTTGGACAAAGGAGGATTTTGTGGCAGTGGTAAGAGAGCCAGGACTCTATCCCCAGGCTGAAAACTCCTTTCCTTCGATTTTTTATCATATCTTGATTTCATTTTAGATTGAGCAGAGTGCAGATTTGCTCTTGCGACCTCACAAGCCCTTGACAACTTGTATCTAAAATCGGAAACAATATCAAGAAGATTGATCTCAGTATCTTCATTAGAGAGAAGTTTCTCTTTCAATAACTTCAATGGTCCACGCACAGTGTGTCCAAAAACCAGTTCAAAGGTACTGAAGCCTAAAGATTCTTAAACTGATTATCTAACAGCAAACAATAGTAAATGAATGCCTTCATTCCAATCTTTATTCGTATCAAAGCAATATGATCAGATCATATTTTTCAAAGTCTGATGGAATCTTTCTAATTCCCCTTGGCTCTCAGTTGATAGGCAGAAGATTTGAATTGCTGAATGCCCAATTCATACGTAACTTGTTGGAAAATTCCAGACATGAAGTTTGAACCTTGATCAGACTGAACAGAGTTGGGAAGGCCATACAGAGTAAAAAACTTTATCAAAGCTTTTACTATTGTTTTAGATTTTATATTCCTCAACGGAATTGCCTCTGGAAACCTTGTTGACACACACATAATGGTCAACAGGTATTGATTACCTGACTTGGTCTTGGGTAAGGGACCTACACAATCTACCATAATTCTACTAAATGGTTTGTCAAAGGCAGGAATAGGTTGTAGATAATAAGCCTTAGGTATTTTAGGATTGGATTTTCCTACCATTTGACAAGTATGACAAGATTTACAGTATTTGGCAACATCACTTTTGATTTTTGGCCAATAGAAGTGAGTCAAGATCTTGTGATACATTTTATTAATCCCTAAATGACCAGCCAAAGGAATTTCATGGGCCAGATTAAGTTTTTCCTGTCTGTAAGGTTTTGGAACTGCTATTTGATTGCTCACCGACCACTCATCACCAGCAGGTACCTTGGGAGGTCTCCATTTTCTCATAAGAATTCCATTTTTAATGAAATAACAGACAGGAACTTCATTGGCTTCAGTCTCACTTATGGCCCTTTGAAACAAACAGGAGATCTCAGGATCTTTTTCCTGTTCGACGATAAGTGACTGTCGTTTATCACCCTGATTCGAATAAAGAGAATGAGTTGTTAAAAGAGGATCACTATGATCAATACCTTCTGATTGATCCAAACAAGGAGTAAAAGTGACCTCATCAAAAGCCTGACCTATACACTTGTCAGCTAAAGGAATACTGACTTCATCAACATCATTCTCAAGAGCTTTCTTTGCCATAGCTCTGGTAACTGCACAAGCTTGAAATATTTCGGGGATTTCTTTTTCAGTTGGATCAATTTTCTGATCCATATCAGGCTTGTCAGTTACAAGTGGATTAACCCCAACCTTGTCTCCAGCTAAGTCGTTGCCTAGCAATAAATGAATGCCCTCAACGGGTAAAACCGAGACTGTTCCGACTGTCACAGGTCCTGACACTAAGTCTGATGACAAATTTACACAATGGAGAAAAACATTAACAAAGCCGCACTCTACTCCCTGAATAAGAACACTTTCATTAAAAGAAGACTTTTCAGAAAAGGGCAAAGTACCTGACAATAAAAGACTCTGAGAAGCTTCTGTGTTAAAATTTTAATAGGGGTGGGGTTGGCTGAATCACCCAAGAGTGATATAGAACCCTTCGATATGAATGGTTCATAATTCTCCATAATAAAATCAGACTGGGATTTATTAGACCCAACAAATGTATTGCTTTCAATACATGATCGTGACCTTGACCTCTTAGAAATAAGAGCATTTGGAACAGGTCTGTCTTGATTCTGATGCCTATTTTTCACTTTGTAGCAATCAGAAATAACGTGTCCTTTTTTGTTGCAACAGGTACATGTCGAAAGAGACAATGATCTAGAATCAAGCTTCTCTGAAGTTTGATTTTTGAAAGTTGTGCAAGTTTGAGTTTTAAAAGGGCTGGTATTAAGCTGAAATACTTTCCTGCCAGAAGACTGTTGAGTGGAAGTCTTGTTAACAAAAGGAACTTTATGTGTCAAAGAATATTCGTCAGCAGCTCGCAGCATTCTCCAAGGTTTCAATCCTATTCTCATCAAAATAAGACTTAACGTCACTATGGACACAGTTTTTGAACTCTTCCATTAATATCATTTGAGATTTTGATAATCTTGTTCGACTTTCTTGGCTAAGCACCATCTATCAAACAACTGCTCTTTTTCTCTAGCAAATTCAACATGAGTTTGTCCAGCTTCTTTTCTATAATTTCTGAATTTTTGCCGATAAACTTCACAGACTAACTCATAACCCCTTAGAATGCATTCTTTAACCACATCATAGTCACCACTTTGGTGAACGGACAGCGAATTGTAAATCTCACTAGCCTTACCAGTGAGTACACATTGCAATAACTGAGTCCAATGCTCCCTTGGCCACTTTAAATTTTCAGCAACTTTTGCAAAACGAATGAAGTATTTGTCTAATTCTTTTTCTCTGAAAGGGGGCACTAATCTAATATTCCTTGCTAAATCAAAACTTAAATTTGGATTTGAAGTATGAAGGTGTTTTTCACTTGCCAGCTCTATTTCTTTCATTTTACATTGATATTCCAGTTTTTCCTTCTCTCTTGCTTTATCAATTTGTTTTTCTTGTAACCGAATGTGCATCTGCTCTTTTTGTAATTCAAATTGTCTTTCTTTCTCTTTTTTGTCATATTGTAATTGTTTTTCTTTCTCCCTTTCCTGTCTCTCTCTCTCTCCTCTTTTTCATATTGTAATTGTCTTTCTTTCTCCTCTTTGTCATATTGTAATTGTTTTTCTTTCTCCCTTTCCTGATATTCCAGCTTCTTCAACTCTAATTCCATCTTGAATTTTAATTCTAATTTCTTTATTTTAATGTCAGAGTCTGATGCAGACTTAATGAACGAAATCAAAGCACTTTTTTTCCAAAACATTCTTTTCTACCAAATATTGGACCAAAATCTTTTTGATATCTTTGTTTCATTAAAGAAGCCTTGGCTTCAGAAAGATCATATTTTCTGGCAAGTTGAATCAACTCATCCTTTTTGAAAAGATCTAATTGCTCCTGAGTTGGATTAGAAAGAAATATTTCTACTTTAGATGTCATTTTAATACAAGCCTGTCAATCTCACTAAGGATTTTTAAAAAATTGAAAAACTAGGTTAATTCAAATTTTAAAACAAAAGTTTTCTGAAAAAAGTTCTAGCCAAATTCCAATTGATCCCAATCTCGGACGAGGCCACTAATTTCTATGTTATGTGCTTAGGCTAGAATAAACAGTAACATAGAAAGAGTGAAAATAACAAGCTTGTAAAAACTTAATAAACAATTTATTAGCACAAATATTTTCCAGAAAAGAAAAATAAACTTACAGTTTTAAGAATCAATTCCAAAATTAATCCAAAAATAATTCAAAATATAATTCACTAGTGAAATCGCAAAAAGTCCTGGTAATAAAATGTCCTAATAATTCTTAGTTCGAATCTTAGTGAAGCATCCAAGATGGAAGACGATGTCACATGATGAAGTCAGTTCTGGTCTGATGAAATTCAATTTGAGCACAATTGTTTTCCAGATAAATAACAAAATAAATCCTCTTGATCCAAACAAATTTAAATAATTTCCAGTACAAGGTAATTTAAAAAAACTCAAAATAATACAACTTAATATTCTAACAGCCCAACTTCTACTAAATAGTTAGCCTCAAAACATAATTTATATACCTGTTTTTACGTAAACAAGGAAGGGGTCACATGATCTTCTAGAATCTTTAGAACAAATTTACGTTCAAAAAATCTTGTGCACACCATATGACCCAGATGAGAATCAGTCATTTTTACTCTCAAGAACTAAAAATAGAAAGATGTTTATAACAAAGCTACATAATGTCCTTGGAATCAACCAATCATTTTAAAAGCTTGTTTACAACTCTGAAGCTAGGTCAGAAATGAGGTCAACATCTGGTGTTTATTTGTAGAGTACAAGTCGTCCCACTTTTTAAAAAAAATATCTCCCAATGAATGAATCTTAAATTTAAAATGTCAAATTTGAATCTGACAAACAAACAATTAAAACAAAAATAAATGACTTAAATCAAATATATGTAACAGAAAGATAGCAACATATTATTAAGAATTTATCCTGATATATTTCTTCAGATGTTTTATTTCTTCATTATATACTTGTGTCTTTTCAGCATGTAATGAGTCACTTAAAGGAATGGTCACCATGGAAACAGGTTCATCTGGAATCTGAAAAAATGAAGAAATACATAGATAAGTGCACAGAACTTTGCTGGTACATGTCTGTACAAGATCCACAAGTTTTTATGTATAGTGAACCAAGTAAGGATGGGTCATTCCGCCATAACATATTCAGGGAGTACACCAAGAAGGGAGACAAGGAGGCTTTTGTGGTATGGCCTACCCTGTACTTGCATGAAGGTGGCCACATGCTATGGAAAGGAGTTGCACAAGGTCTTAATGAAAAAACAGCATAATGAAACATGTTTTGAAGACTCCTGTTATCTTTGGATACAGTGTCTTCAGGCATTATTTTAAATTAATTGTGTTCAAAAGTATAAGAAGTGGTTTGGTTTTTGTTTTTTTTAATGTGTAACTGTTGCAACCATGTGTACCATGGGAAAAAGATATCTTGAAAAATGGGTTACTGTCATCCATTATGTTTTATGAAAACTTCTGCCACAATTTGCATTGAATAGTAATTGTGCACAAAAACATCAGGAGTGATCTTGAACTTTTCTACAAATCAAAAACAGGTTTCAACAATTTAAAATGCAAGTTTTCATTACTTCGAGAGATGTGAAGATTTCACCATTTCACAAATAGTAGACTAACAGCATTCACAGTTGTATATAAATGGCAGTAAAAGTTTTAACTCATTGATCGCTGTTATATGCTGGAATGCAGAGATGCCAACCATTTTGAAGTTTGCAAAATAATTATGAATATTTTGTTAAAATTCCACATCATCATATATGTTGATGAAATAATGGGGAAAACTGTGGGATAACATTTTGAACAGGAGGTTTCACTGTGGACACAGAAAGAAAAGTATCTCGGATATTTTAGCTTCATACATTTAATATAGTTTCTTGATATAAAATAATACTATCAATAATGAAAAACAAGTCAGACTGTAAATAGGTGATAAATGGAAACACAAATGACTTGGAAATAACAGTAAATTAAATTAAATTAAATTAAATTAAATTAAATTAAATTAAATTAAATTAAATTAAATTAAATTAAATTAAATGCATTAGGGAAACTTATGTTTTAGTTATTTTGCAAAAATGTTTAAGGGAATTTCTTGTACAAATGTGTGTGTGTATGTGATTAGGATTTTTAACATAGCTTGTGTGCCATATTTGTTTTCACTGAACAATAATTATTACTGAAGTACTAATGGAAATTGATGATAGGATTGCAGATGAACATGCTCTGTTTTTTGTAGAATGAGACGGCAGGCAAGATATTTGTATCCTTTTAACTTTATTTATGTTTTTATTTCTTTTTAACTATAAATGCATTTTTTTATTGGATAACTGCTACATTTTTCAGTCTCAAACTTTCACTACAGCCAAAGATACTGACCGTGTTCCTATTGAATCTGCTCTGTTTAAGTTTTATATGACAATATATCTTGTTTTGAGTTGTCTCCCTTTCCTTATTTTATTTACTGGTTTTATAGTGAATGCTGACAATGCCAAATTGCCAAAACTAGTGACAAGAAAATGCCATACTTGATATAAACTAATTACATTCCACTTCATTCCTTACTTCTTAACATTTTGATTATTGTTTATTGTATTGTTTGAAAATCATGGAGGCAGCAGAATTTGTCATGTTTTTCTTGCTCAAATATACAGATACTGTCTTTATTTTATGTTTGTGTTGTGCTTTTTAATGCTATCACAAAATTGACTAGAATGTGTTTATAACAAGAATATAAAATTACGAAATGCAAAAAAATAAAATCATTAAAGATAATCCAGTGTCTGGTTTGTTTCTAATAGTGTATCCTATCCATATCCATTTGAGCTTAAAATAAAGAAAAGAGTAATTTTACCATAAAGAAAAAAGGCATTAAGTTTACACATTGCCATGTTTAAGCAGAGTCTCAGTAAAGTAGATAACTGTTAGATATTTACAAAGTCAGTTGACCCTGTAGTATTAGAATATATGTTTTCAATGACTATTATCTAATAAATAGACTTTTGATTCCCTGACGCAGTTTCAGTGACTCTTGTTTCAAAACATTATAAGACTTGAGCTGCTAATTGCAAAATATGAATATGATGCCTAGAATGTCTTCTTACTGTAGCAATTTTCCATATGAGTGCCTGCCAGTACATAAGAAATTCTAGCTAAGAAAACAAATTAGATAAATTTGTGTCTTGTTGCTCGTTAACAAGAACTTGAGGACAGAGGTTAAATAATATTACCTGTTTCAACAATTTAATAAGAATCAGCATCAAATATATTATTCTTTTTCAAGACCAGGAATCGAGTAGATTTATTGTTTAAAATTGACTAAAATGGATTTCATTCACAACATCAGTGTCTTTTTAAAAACCATGAATTGATTAGAGTTATGTAAAACTGACTATATCAGACCCATATGTATCTCGGTTAAAACATAAGTGAGTGTTTTTAAAGACAAGGATTTAGTAAATCTATGTAAGAAATCACTGTTTGCTGTCATAAATGTAAAATTGTATTCCACATTGTTAACCACATAATAGGATATCACTGAAATTGAACACAGTTTGTTTTAATGCCGATAATAAATATGGGTTCAATGGACACTGTTAAAGGACTATAAGCCATTTTCTGCCCCCCTCTCCAAATGTCCTTATATTATGTATACTGTATATATGTGGTGGTTAACATTTATTTCTGACATCAGTTTTGTGTTCCTGTGTCTGTTGCCATGGTTACGGGGTGTCAAAACACTATAATAAAAGAAATGAAAAGTATTCATATTTTCCTATTACTTATAATAGATACCGTTTTATCAAGAACTATTCACTCAGTTTTAAATTTTGCAATATGAATTCATTTTAATTTTGGGTTATAAAGCTTTATAATTAAAATTTTATTTCTAAAACTATACCAAATTGATATATAAAATCCTAAAACAAAACTATATATTTAACATATACATCAACTGAATACTACACCTACATTACATTGACAAAAAAGGTACTCAACCATAAAATAATACAAATTGTTCAAACATGAAATATTGATTAACATTATTTGACAATGTTTAATTGTAATGAATTAATTGAATTATTGTTTAATATTACTGAAAGATAATAATATATAAGATGCACAGACAGGGGCCAATATGTTCGCTTCGTCACCAAATATATTGGTTTGTTACCTTCACTGGGAATGACAAGTGTTCTTTATGTATTTGTATCCTTATAATTTCATGGCAATATATCACTCACACACACACTTAAGCACGTGTTCAATCTATAACAAAAATCAAAATAAATACCTTGAGATCCATACCCCTTGATGTAGCCTCTATTCAATACATAATCCGTTTATGAACTATATATTTGTCCGCATATTAATGTGAATGCCAAGCAATATTTAATATACCTTATATAGGAAGATCTATTATTTCTTTCCAGAAGGGAATGTACATCAATTTATATAAGTCAAATTGGGAATTCCTTTGTTATTTTGATGTGCTTGTAATTAATAATGTAAATGGGCTTCCATTCCAGAGAAAAGAGCTTCTGCTTTACCATTTCATTAGAATTGTTTGCAAATAATACATTGAGTGGTTGTTCAAAAATAGCTATGAATTTAAACCTTTGGTCCTCCACATCATATTCAGGAGTGTTTGGCTTTTGACTTTATAAAGTTCAGACCAGCTATGCTTGTAGTATTGATCTAGATGCAGCCTGAGATCAGAAAAAGTTGTTTTTTTAAAAAAAAAGAAGAATCATGTTGAAGCAGATTATGAAGAAAGCTTTTTAATTAATTAATCACTTTTTATATAATTAATTAATCACTTTTTATATATTTTGCTTGGTTATTTATATTTATTTATATCTAATAATTACCTAAAGGTGATATTGCTTATGTTTATGGTGTAATGTTGAAATTTACAAATGATTCCATTTACTATACGCATAATTAATTAACAGATATGCATTGTCATTTGATTACCATGTGTACTTGCATGTAAGTTGGGTCCAGCTGCAATCAGTATTGACCATAATCTGCCAGTGCATTATGCAAATGCAAATCAGGATCCGTGTCACTTGTTCTATTAATTATTCCTAACAAACTGGATACACGCAGATCTGTGTCAATGAAGTTTACAGCTGGATTTGACTTGTACATATATATATGGTATGTTATGTAAATTTGAACAGAACAGAATACAAACTATATATACCATGGTATTTTAAAATTGCTTGCTGGCTAGAGATATTTGTCAATGCATCCCGTATTGCAGTGGTTCAGTGTTATTGATAAATTTGTAACCAAAAGTGAAAATTGGCACATTCAACCACTGTTTTGGTTTGGGGTGGGGTGGGGGGTTGTCTTTTTTTTTTCTTCTTCTAATAATGTGTAACAAAAATCAAACTTTACCTCCCCACCACCACCACTACAAAACAGAAATCGCTCAGATTTCATGAGAGCACTAAACAAAAATCTAAAAATCTAACTTCATGAATCTGATTGGTCACAGTTTCGAATATTATATGATACAGATGCGTTTAGCCTTGCTCTCTCTCTCTCTCTCTCTCTCTCTCTCTCTCTCTCTCATTACTTTCCTATTGTTACTGATGTAGATCTATGGTTCTTTGACTATATACATTCAATAATAATGATGATTTCTGATAGACAAGAATAGAATATATATCAAATTATTTGTACCCCTTGGTAAATATTTTTGTTCTTTGAATTTTTGTGTTTTAGGAATCAGTCAGTTATTAAAGTTTTATATAGACTGATGACAAGAAACTGGAACCCACAATGCCATTTAAAACAATGTGGCTAAAAGTTGAAAGAGATTGCAGTGGTAATTAAAGGGGTAATTTTGTGTTAATTATAATTATTTATACTTGTGATGTTATGATGTAGCAATTAGATATGTCTGACATTCCACTGGCACAGATCATCTCATGCTAATGAGTGAGAATATAGAAACCAAAAAGGAGTACATGTATTACAAAAGGGATGATAAAAATGGTGTGCTTTTCTTCAATTTGCTCTTTTACCATGGACTTTATGAAGTTTAAGATAACCACAATTATAATGGTCTTGTATTTCATCAATGTACTAAACAGAACAAACAGAAATAAATTATGCAACTTCTCAGAAATTCAGTATAATGTGTATTACAACTTGTCACAGTATATATTGTATTACAATTTGTCAGAAATTTAGTATATATTGTATTACAATTTGTCAGAAATTTAGTTTAATAATGTATGACGACTTGTCAGAAATTCAGTATATAATGTATTACAACTTGTCAGAAATTCAGTATAATGTGTATTACAACTTGTCACAGTATATATTGTATTACAACTTGTCAGAAATTCAGTATATAATGTATAACAACTTGTCAGAAATTCAGTATATAATGTATTACAACTTGTCAGAAATTCAGTATATAATGTATTACAACTTGTCAGAAATTCAGTCTATAATGAATTACAACTTGTCAGAAATTCAGTTTATAATGTATTACAACTTGTCAGAAATTCAGTTTATAATGTATTACAACTTGTCAGAGATTCATTATATAATGTATTACAGCATAGTTTAGCCAAATGTTTGGTTGAACCTACATAAATGTGATGCAAGACAATATTCACTATTATAATGGAGGTGGTGGTATCAGCATCAGTAATTATAATTGTTAATTCACATAGCTTTCCTACATAGCTTGATAGTGTCAATTTGCCTGGCGTGAATCATTAGGAAGTTCTAACA
The DNA here is from genome assembly GCA_029339505.1 of Unio delphinus. NCBI lineage: Eukaryota > Metazoa > Mollusca > Bivalvia > Unionida > Unionidae > Unio > Unio delphinus. The sequence continues at coordinate 12,673,309 of JAQISU010000179.1, read as the reverse complement.
ATACATTGCCTTTTGACCTTATTTACAATATTACCTTGCAGGCTGGACATGCAGACCCTGGCCTTATTCTTCTTGAATATTGATCTCTTTGATAGATATCAGTATAGGTTTCAATCTCAGCAGTCAAATGTGCAGTTGGTATGGGCAGGATATAGAAATAGCTGTCTGTCTGTCTGTCTGTCTGTTGAAAAGGTGCTTTTGTACAACTTCAGTTAATTAGCTACAGTCTTTTTTAAATATCCTTTATAGAACATATATAGATTTCCTGATGTTCATATATCTATCCATTGATCCTTCCTTCATTCACTCATTATCACAGCTAGTTACACAGATTTTGATTGATTGCCATGGTAAATAATAATGCATTGTACGTGTCTTGTTTGATTGTAGTCAAGGTGACTTATACATTATCATTTAGTCATTCTACTACAGTTCATTACAATCTCATTAGAACAACTAGTCAGTCTAGTAACAATTCATGACACAATCTCATTAGAACAACTAGTCTAGTAAAAATTCATGACACAGTCTCATTATAACAACTGGTCAGTCTAGTAACAATTCATGACACAATCTCATTAGAACAACTAGTCAGTCTAGTAACAGTTCATGACACAATCTCATTAGAACAACTATTAGTAGTCAGTCTAGTAACAGTTCATGACACAATCACATTAGAACAACTACTGGTAGTCAGTCTAGTAACAGTTCATGGCACAATCACATTAGCACATCTAGTCAAACAGTCTTATAACATTACATGCCAATTTCATTAGCACAACTAGTCACATAGTCTTGTAACATTACATAACACAATCTCATTTGCAAACTGGTCACACACTCTTGTAGCAATACATGACACAATCTCATTAGAACAACTAGTCAGTCTAGTAACAGATCATGACACGATCTCATTAGAACAACTGGTCAGTCTAGTAACAGCTCATAACACAATCTGATTAGAACAACTTGTCAGTCTAGTAACAGTTATGACACAATCTAATTAGAACAACTTGTCAGTCTAGTAGCAGTTCATGACAATCTGATTAGAACATCTGGTCAGTCTAGTAACAGTTCATGACACAATCTCATTACAACAACTTGTCAGTCTAGTAACAATTCATGACACAATTTCATTAGAACAACTTGTCAGTCTAGTAACAATTCATGACACAATCCCATTAGTACAACTCATCAGTCTAGTAAAAGTACATGACTCAATCTCATTAGCACAACTAATCACACCATCTTTTAACATCAAATGCCAGTCTCATCATGACTAGTCACATATTAGTCTTGTAACATTACATGACATGATCTCATTTGCAAAACTGATCACACACTCTTGTAGCAGTGCATGTCACAAATCATTAGCACAACTAGTCAGTCTTGTAGCAGCAGTTCATTACACAATCTCATTAACTATTCACACAGATTGTCATGCTGTGTATCACACAATCTTGTCAACACAACTAGTCTGACAGTTTGTGATGTTTTACAGTATTTAGTGGATTGCTGTGAGACATATGTGTTTGGTTGTAAACATTTTCAAATAAGCTTTAGAAAGCTTTCGATTTCACTACCATAGTTAGAATCATCATTGATCACATATACCAAACTAGAATGCAAACCTTTCTAACGAATGGTAAATGACAGCAGACTATTTTGGTATTATTGAATCTAACAAAACTACTGTCAGGCTGTCAATTCAAAATTAAATGCCTGAAGAAGAGTCAGACTTGAAACAATTCTTAGAGAAACTTTTAAAAATGATATGTTAGCCATGGTCTAAAATTTGGTTAATGTTTTTGACATCGTGTGGAAGAAATGCGTAATGATTGACCTATTCATTCTAGGTCTAAGGAGCTGAATTTGTTGAATGATAGAAATATCTTAGTTACGGTGGTACTACCCTTTCTAAACGCTATCTCTGTATATGGGTGCACCCAAGGGCAAACTATTATCAGTAATTCCTTTCAACATAAAAATTAACACTACAATAAAAACCTTTAATTGCTGCGATGTCTGCGGTGTGTCAGTGTATAGTGATGTCTAGCATTGGGGCATCATGCCGCAGACATGTAGCAAAATGTTCACCCAATCACATTATCCTGACATCAGACATTATGAGGTTAGTGTTAGGACTGGGTTTCCTGTTCACCATGACAACCTTTGTATGAAACATTTTATATCTGTACTAGGGCAGTATATCCCTTTAAACTGACGATTCAAAAGTTGGAGACAATGCATCAGCTGCCGCTGCAACGCCTTGTGGCAAGATCTATAATTGGTTACCGGATGAAGCCTCCATTCTAATTTATAACTGCAGCAATGAAAATCTTTAACTTCATTGAAACCTCCCGAAAATATTTTTTTTTTAAATCATCGTCGTTTTTTATTCCTTGTCCAAACAGAACGCCTTACAAGACCATAAATCTCACAATCCGTTAATATTCCAAATCTGTCAGAAACATGATGTACTCCTAAAATATAGATGAAAATATTATGTACTGTAGTCTGTCTATTAGAGTAATGAAAGGATAAACAAAGCAGCCAGAGCTACTCTGCAATCACCCGTTTCTGATTGGAAGATCAATGGAGTGACTTAAAATGTTATATAAATTAGTATGTTCTATATACATGACAACATGTGTGGAACAAAAGCAAGCAAGCTATATAACATCAAGTCCATAATAATAAAAGAATGTCAGCCTTCATATGGAGCAAATTGCAGAAATGAGTCCACGAACAAGGGAATATTTTCTTTTTGAGTGTACCACTCTCCACCCAGTGAGACAGATATATTTACATTTTAATGCAAACATGACATTGTAGCACCAGAGAAAATACTGGTCTTTTTTTTAAAAAAAAATGTATATATACTATTTGATATCTTAAATCTTTCGTCTCTGAAAGAGAATATCTTTATAAAATATTCAGCGATTTATCTTTACATTTTAGATAACTTTTCATTGCATTATAGTCACGACTGTGCTTGCATGCCATTATGCATCATGCATGACTCATCATCTTCATAGATAGATGACACGTAGGATGGCGCAGTTTCCTACTGATTCGGAGGCCGAGAGGTGAAAGGTCATGGTTACTGGAACTGAGAAGGTATTTATTTTGTGTGTTAGTGAGGTGGGTATGCCCAATAAAAGACAAACTTGATAGATAGACAATACTCGGAGACAGGCTTCTCCCAACTGGTTATCAAGCCCATAAGTCAAATATCAAGGTAATCAGTCATAACACTGTCGTTTTGGGTTTCACGTGATAAGTATAATTTCTTCAGTTTTCCCCACGTAAAGTTTTTTTTTATATCAACTTCGCAGTTACACAACATCCGTTGGAGAAAAGCTTCCTACTGAGTCCATGGATAATAGATCTGTGGTCCAGTTAACTGGACGGAAAAATGCAAAATTATGTTTATTTTGAATATGCAACAGTCATGATAAATTGTGAGGGGATCAGGCACTCTTCTAATGCTTACATCTGTCATCACACTTTCAATAGAATAAATCGGATTTTGTCTACTGGATATGTAGTTATTATTTTATTTATCTATTTGGGTTACAACTTCCGCAACTCTGAAAAAGAGAAACGCGCTTATATGGACAAACTAAAACCAAGGATGATGGGAAGTAAAGATTTTTTTTTATCAAATGCCTATTTTCATACAACCCTTTATATATTGTAAACATAATTAATAATTCAAATGCAAACGGTAAACTATTAAATTATTTACATTGTTATTCAAATTATCATCCAAATTTAAATTCACTGTTCAAGTATCCGTGACGTGTTGAAAGAGTCTCTTAGTAAATACCTCTTTTTAACATACCCGTGTATTGATATACATGTGTATTGCCAGGTTACAGAACTGTTAATGTACATTAATCTGCCTATATACAATTCTTATCTTGGTTTTATTGCTATCCGAGTCGAAGTTATCACATCTTAAAAACAAGGTATTAGTACACCGCCTTACTGACAGAGTCAAATTTACAATTCAAGAGGTTTCAATGAGTTGGTACAGAGACGAAATGCCATTTTTCAAGATCGATATTTGAACTTCTTCGAGTCAATTTCACGTTGGCAAAAGGTGATATTATGTATGATTATGTTACATTCACTTTTGTCAAATACATATCGAGTATGAACATACATCGGTAGATACATGCTTGTATTACGATCGGCGTCTTACACTGGTTGTAGGTATTGACATGTTAACGTCGGGAGTGATCATCCATATCGGCAATTCGAACACACATAAAGAGAACGATAATCCTTTTTTTAAAATGTGTAAATCTCCGAGCTGACTTTGCATTGTCACACTGACCTCTGACACGCGCGGGAGATCAGTGTTTGTATACGCTAACCGGTACGGGCAAAATACTGTACATGTCACCATTCCAGATACCATTCATTGAGTAATGAATATTAAATACAGTCCGATCGGAATAGCCCGGATGTTATCAGTCAAAATGGTGTGAACAAATACCAGATACCATTGGAGAAGAAAAAAAAAAACAACAGTGCTTTGTACAGAGCACGGCTGCAAAAAGGAGTTTGTATGAAGACTGGTAGCATGATATTGTTTAAGTTCGTAACATTCTGTCAACACGGTAGCAAATCGATTGAAACTCATTTTGTTAACACACCTTGGCATATTCGCACAATTAAACATACGTGCTAGGGAATGGATGGGATTTTATGTGAAACGTGTACAGAGAACAATCCAGCTCTAACAAAATGTCTTCAGTGTAGACAAATGCTCTGTCAAAATTGCTCAGACATACATCAGAAGATGAGAATATCAAGCAATCACAACCTGGAAGCATTGTCTCAACAGGATGTCAGATTTCAAAGAGCTAACAAGGTGCAATTTTGCCTGAAGCATCCAAAGGAATCGCTGGTGTTTCTTTGTAGACAGTGCAACTTGCCTTTATGCCTTCACTGTAAACTATCAACGCACGAAGGACACGTAACAGAAGGATTGAAAGACGCAGCTAATCCTATTAGAGAACATCTGAGTAAACTAATTCAGAAATGCAAAAGTTATTTGCCTTACCTGACCAAACGGATAACCATTATAACAGCAGCCGACAAAGAAAATGAAGTTCAAGAACAGCAAATTGTTGACAGAATAAAAGATCAAATTGAGGCGATAAAACAAGAACTAGACAGAGTATTCGATAACCTTAAAGTTCAACTGCAGCAGGAACAAGGAAAAAAGGATAGGGAGCGTGAGATGTTGAGGACCAGCATCGCACAGTTTGCATCGGATGTTTTCTCTATTGAGAACTGGCTTGACCAATCACTCCACTGGGATTTAATAAAAGATGGAAATAGTATTCAAACTCGAGTTCAAACTATGTTAGATAATTCACCTACATCAATATTTATGAAAAAATCTGTCGACTTCCAAGTAGGTCATGTAAACAGAGACATTTTGAGCAAAATGGTTGGATTCCTGAGCGTGGCGGAAACAGGTGTGCACGAGATATCGGTGACCAGACTTTTGACATTGAATGTGGGGACCGATATGCTCGTGCGATGTTTGTGTGTAACAAAGGAAAAGAAGATAATGCTCTCCAAACTGTGGCATAAAGGGGTGTTCGTATATGATCAAGAATCTAATCTCCAAGATGAGATGGTACGTCACTCACAAGATATTGATTCCGTTGCTGTGGACGATGGTGGAAACGCATTTATTAGCATTCGTCACGAAAAGAAAGTCATCAAAATTGATAGTACAAAGCAAGTTTCCGTTCTTGCATTAGGATTTTATCCTCGAGGTCTTGCTATTTTAACAGATGGATCTCTTGCCATTTGTGCAGTGCAGACAGCTACATTCAGGACATACCACAAAAATCACTGCAACATGATCATGATTTGTAATAAAGATGGTACCAGAAAAGGGGACATTTTAACAGTCAATAATATGCCGTTGGCATATCCACATCGTATCGCACTGAACGGTTTGAATGACAACATAGTTATTGGGGACCGTTTACTGGGGTCTTTTTTCATTCTTGGCAGATATGGAAACTACATCTCGACGACAAAATTAACGTCCTATCCTAAACTTACATACAGCGTTATAACAGACATTGCTTGTGATAAATTTGGGCATATTTTTATAGCAGACGGAAACGTGCATGATATTCATATGTTTGACGCAAAGGGAGTTTTTCTGTATACTTTAATTGGTAGAGATATACTTTGTGATCAGGTGTGTTCCATAGCTTCAGACGGCAATACACTCTGGGTTGGTTCAGTAGGTATGGTGCACCGATATAGATATCTTAAATGTTTTGAAAATTAGGTTTAGACTTGTATTGACGATCACCAGTGAGAGGGGAAGGGTAATTATAAAACGTGCATCAACTGTGGTGTTAAAATGTATATTCACAGTAAAGGACTAAGATGCCATGCAATGTACGGATATTGAATAAATAAAGTTAATTTTACACTTGAGATATGCGTCGCCAGCAACTTTTCGTGTTTACGTAAAGCTTATCTGCAGGTAAATACCTGTTTTAGCACATTTACTGCGAAAACGCGTTGTTTCGCACTTATAAATCTTCATTCAAACATGCGGATCTAGAGCTCAGGTAACTGTAGGTTTACTTTGAAATTCATTCAAAATGTGTCTCTCATCTAAACAGTTACAGACGATTCAATAATGTACTAAAATCTTAAAACCTCGAAGAATACATTTTCAAGCATATGCAAAGATACATTTGATATGCAAATGAATGTGAAAATTATACGTATACATTGAATTCATTCATACATACATAATATACATACAGACAGATAGACATACATACATACATATATACACACAGTCGCACACATACATACATACATACATACATACATACATACATACATACATACATACATACATACACGTACGTACGTATGCGCGCATGAACACATACATACGTACAGACGCACGCACACACAAACACATACATACGTACGTACAGACGTACACACACGTACGTACATACATACATACATACATACATACGGAAGGACATATATTTCAACGCTGATAACCATACAAGGGGTCTGAGTTAGAGGTCAGTATTTAGATGCAATAATCAAACTAAGTTTAGCTGTAGCAAGAAAAATTCGGACATAATGCACAATGTTGACAATACTGTATTAAATCGGACCACAAACTAAGTTTAGCTGTAACAAGAAAAATTCGGACATAATGCACAATGTTGACAATACTGTATTAAATCGGACCACAAACTAAGTTTAGCTGTAACAAGAAAAATTCGGACATAATGCACAATGTTGACAATACTGTATTAAATCGGACCACAAACTAAGTTTAACTATAACAAGCAAATTTCGGACATAATGCACAATGTCGATAATACTGTATTAAACCGAACCACAAACTAGAGACTGATATGAACTATATAACCCAGTTACTTCAATAGCTGGCAGTCCGAACTGAGCAGTTTGTCTGCATGATTGAAAACGACATACACATCTCACAACGATGGTGGTGATAGTGGTGGAAGGAATGATAACACCAATAAGGCTAAATGATATCAGATCTCAACTACAACATAATCTCCCTCCCACTTTCCGACTTCATTACTTTATGCACTGTTAATTTGAGCAGGGATCTTTTTGTCATCTGACACAAGTGTGAATAAATTTCGATCTTTTTCATGTTTTAATAGCAAACATTATGACAATCGACAAACGATAAACAGTAAACTCGAGAGGCAACTTATACGGGAAGTCGTATGAATTAATTCAGTCGACTCAAGTGGCCCAAGTAGGTTACAGAGTCCGCTTCGGATGCGAGAGGTCGCGCGATTTCCTGGCCGAGTCATTTCAAAGACAGAGAAGTGGTAATATCGGCTGCCTCGCTTGGCACTCAGCATTAAGTGGCTAATAGTGTTAGGACTGGTCGGCCTGGTGTCAGGATATTGCGACTGGGTGGGACGTGATGCTACATGTATGCGGTATGATGCCTAGTCATCACTATAAAATTTCAAACTACAGAATTCGTAGCGATATGACTGGAAAATTGATAAAGCTAAGTTAAAAATCCAAACATTCACACACACACACACACACACACACACACACACACACTTTCAAAATGAATCATTTTGGGGGAGAGAACGACTTGAAAAATGAGCATAGGTTGAAATATAAAGGACGTAGCATGTGGCCTGTGTATAGGCACATTACAAACTCGATTTTATTGTACAATAAAATGCTGGAATGCACTTTTGTAGGTGTGTAAAATCCAAGCTATTCTTTAAACAAAAATCAATTGATTCTTAAAAAAAGCTTCTGAAAACTTAAACTTGTATCATGTGATCATAGATTTCTTTTTTATTTATTTGCCTTTCTTTCTATTTGTTTGTCCAAATACTTAAAAGGAATATGTGGTTAGGTAAAAAAAAAAAACCTGCAGCTTATAAAGTTTTGACTCAAAAATGACTTAATTTGCGTAGCTCTTTTCTCCAGAAAAATGAGGCAAATAAACATTAGGACCAGGTTGTCTACGACTAAAGAAAGTGTTGTGCTGGATTCAACTGGACTGGAGTACTTTGTAAATAATTAATCAAAGAGTTAGCTTCTAAACTTGCCCACATCTCATTGTATAACAGAGGGCCTAATGTGGTCGGTTTAAGCTATATGTGTTATTTCATGAAAGTATCCATGTATTTGAGCACTCGATTTTAAAACTTGCTTCGAATAGCTTTTTATAATATTCATTTATAAAGACTGTTCAAAGTATCTTGTTATTTAGTTTTTTTTCTGTCACAACAAGCTGATTTCGTCAAAACAAATTGTGTTCCGCCAGATCGTGTTTATTCTGTCACATCTAGTACATCCCATCAAATCAAGTTTTTTCAGTTACATCTAGTACATCCCGCCAAATCAAGTCTATTCCACCAATTTTAATTAATTCTCTAAAATCTTGCTCATCCTGTGATATCTAGTTTATTACATCACATCTAATTTTTTATGTCACATCTAGTACATCGCGTAACATCTAGTTTATTACATCACATCTAATTTTTTATGTCACATCTAGTACATCGCGTAACATCTAGTTTATCTTGTAGTATAATTTCTATTTTCTCGCCATCAATAAACAGCAGGTGCCTATCACGGAAACGTTGCTCCAGAACTGTGTGTCATTTGTACCTGAATGACACACATGCGTCCATAAAAAGCATTATTTATATATTAAGTTAGACTAGAGGGAAACAACTTTATGTGTTCAGTGTATAATTGTTTCTTTCTCTGTATTATTCATATATTATTAACCTGCCAATCAAACGAAGACAAAAACAAAACGCAGTCACTGCTTTCTGACACAATCGATGCGAATATGGTTCTCGTATCTGCCGATAAACTGAAAGTAGCATGCACCAATAACTTATGTTCTGTACCTGTGAAATATATGCACACCTACAAACAAATTAGCATACGTGATAATTATATGCACATAGCAAATCATCAGCGCCCTTGTCTGATTACGAATCTGACCTCAGGGTACAAACAATATATGAATTTATTTTCTACATACGTCATATTAAAATAGCGACACCCCAAGGCCTTGCACAATACCATTCATGGCATTGATATTTATTTCAGCTACTTTGTTCCACAACTCAGACGTAGAAATGGGTATGCAATGAGCAAAGGCAAATGTCTGCCGGTTTCAAGAAACATATAGCTGGGAAGAAAATTCTTTATTATAATTCAGACATTCAACAAGCTGTAACATTTGCTACACACCATTGTATATTATAGATGGTGTCAATATGGAACTGATTTGACTGTAGCAATTGATTTTTTAACGCAAAGATAAGATATGATACAACTAGGTTTTGAAAGTAATAAAATTATATTTCATTCCGACAGCAGATATATATATATATATATATATATATATATATATATATATATATATATATATATATATATATATATATATATATATATATATATATAGGCATATAACATCAGTTATAGATTGTGAAAACTAAGAGGACAACAGGACGCTTAGAGTTGGAAATTTTATGCTTATTCACAAGCGATAATGCAAATGGAGGTTAAATAGAACCCATTATACCAGTATACAAGTCATTTTATGGTGACTGCTAGAGACGTTGGACATTTTCAGATAGGCCTCTGAAGCCTTGAGAAAAACGAATGAGATGTCTTGAAAAAGACAACACGTTAGGATATACAATAAGCAAATTCATGTTGTTGATTCGTGTTTGTTAAGGCTATGGAAAAAAACTGATCTCTCACTCCACTCTTCCATGCCCCCCCCCCCATCTCTCTCTCTCTCTCTCTCTCTCTCTCTCTCTCTCTCTCTCTCTCTCTCTCTCTCTCTCTCTCTCTCTCGCAAAATTCACGAAGTTGGGAAAGAAGTGAAATAGAAATAACGCGTGTAGCCACATTAATAAATATATATGGAGTGCAATAGGAAAGATTATAAATGCTTACCTACAAAAACAAACATAACTATGTGTTAACACTAAACAAGATGGAGTAAAAGAAGAGAAAATATAATGGGTGCTTACACACACACACACACACACACACACACACACACACACACACACACACATTGCTTTCTATCGATATTAAAGAGGATGGAGAGAAGAACAAACACATACTTAAAGACATGCACTTGCTTGCTTTGACAGCACAAGAAGCTTGGTAAAATATACCATTGTCAAATATTGTAAGGAGTCAAGTGGGTTTAAAACTTGACATTTTGTTTTTCGTTTTTGCTATCCAATGATTCCTTCTCTCACTAAAAGGCAATATGCTTTGTCGTTTAATAAACAGTGACAGAAGTTTTGCTGAAACACATATCCAGTGTCAAGTGAGGCACATTTGCATCACCAGTTTGTTATAAATATAAATTTTGCCAAATAAGATTTAGTTCACTGACTGACCTTTGCTTTCATAGTACGATATGTTACCTATGAGAACATAGGAATTGTATCGAAATGCAGCCAAAACTTGGGATTTATTCCAAAATAATGTCAGGTCCGATTTTGTATATGGTACATTATCGATAATGTTCATTTTTATTTTATAATTATTAGAAGCAAGATACTTGATGATTCCTATTCACCCTAATTTTCCACAACTGTACTAATATATGTGGAATGAGTTCGTCAGCTAAAACAAATCGACAGGAAACACGTGATACGGGGGCTTGTCCTTCACCCTTCCACTCCTTAAATTGTATTTGCTGATGGACAATTGAATATATATGTTTTTACAATGGTAAAACGAAAATATGCAATGATTATATAAAAGAGAGAGAGAGAGAGAGCGAAAGACATTCAGTTTTGATGACAAAAATTATAGCTGAGAAAAGATTTGCATTTACTGACCAAAACGTATTTTACAATCCTACGATGTTTATTCCATTAGCATCCCGCTGAAAAAGTACTACTAAACTCATCCACTGTCATCATTTTGTTACTTGTTGACAAATCGGACGGTTTGCGTTTGTTGTGCATACAGTCGGAACATCTAGACTTGTTCTGGAGTTTGCTATAACTGCAGCCTCAAGAACGCTATTTTGTATACTGTAAATAGTATGTATGTATGCATGTATGTATGTATGTATGTATGTATGTATGTATGTATGTATGTATGTATGTATGTATGTATGTATGTATGTATGTATGTATGTATGTATGTATGTATGTATGTAGCAGCTATTCGTGCCTCAATTGAGCTGGAATAATCTAGGAAGATCCACACATTCAAAATATTGTAAACATAAAGAGCACGAAAAATGAAAAGAAAAATGTAAAAATTTTAAATTCTATAAAATGTACAGAAGATAAAACAAACAAGGTAACAAAAGTGAAATCCGTTTTATTATTTTAAAAAAGGCACGGTTAGGTTTGGACGAAAGAATTTAGGTGAAGAAATTGTTTTAACTATAAATTTAATCTCTGATTGCAAAATGAATGCATCTTGCCACATCATGAAACCTGCAGTTGAATTTCTATTTATCTACTTAAGGGGGCCCCGAGTGTCCGAGTATCATAAATCGCTCTCCGTTACGAATCACTGCCATCTCACCTCTGTCTGCGTGGGTTCGAGTCTCAAATTCGGCCAGTGTGGGTATGTGAGAAAGCTTGCCAGCATCTTCTCGTGGGTCGGTGGTTCTTTCCGGGGTTTTCCGGGTTCTTCATCCAACATTAATACTGGCCGCCATGTATAGCCTATATTGTGCTGAAAAATGGCTTTGAACCCTACAACAACAGCAACAACAACCTAATTAAAAGTCTGCACAGTTTTTAAATGATCATGTAAAAGATGAGCACATTATGTATTATAATATACCGATTTTAGTGACTTAGATTGTTAATTAAATATCGTTTGGTTTATGGACCCTCTCATATATGTTGTTTATTCGATATATTATTTTCACGGAGAGATAATCTCGAGCTATTGAAATAAATGAAAAAGAATGGCAAGAAACAGATATGCAAATAGTGACCTAGATGTCTGATTAGCAAACTGCCTCTCATCCATTAAACTTGTACATTACTTGCACGTGCTTTATTTTGTGCAAATTGTTCTGAATCAAAAGTTTAGCCTTAACAGGGTCACAAACGCTCTTGCTAATAGCGCAGTATGAACTGAGTTACCTCCCTTATACAACGAATTCGGAATAAAAATATTTTCTCCAGAACCTGCAATATTTATTATGTACACGTTGCATTAAATCCAATAATCATTAATCCGATAATTGTCATCGCAACGGACTAGGATGCAAGCAGGGACTGTTTTCAATACACACTTATGGAAGAGAGAACTTAACACACACACACACACACATATATATATATATATATATATATATATATATATATATATATATATATATATATATATATATATATATATATATATATATATATATATATATATATATATATATATATATATATATTGTGAAACCCCATATGAAGAAAACAACCTTTAGAACAAGACGACCCGAGACTTATCACACCGTTTACCTATCGACGCTGTTATTGACGTGGGTCTGGAAATACTAAAAAAAAATAAACAGCATGTACAAGAATACTTCACATATAAATGGCAAACAAGTTACATCTGCACTATTTAAGGAATTTGTGATATTTTTAATTATTTACGAAATAAACGTTAAGGGAGCAATATTAACAAACAAGAGCACACTTCATATCAGGCACTCTTCATTTATTTACGATATGCTAACTCTCTCTCTCTCTCTCTCTCTCTCTCTCTCTCTCTCTCTCTCTCTCTCTCTCTCTCTCTCTCTCTCTCTCTCTCTCTCTCTCTCTCTCTCTTATTTGACTCACACTTTATAATTTGCTCCGGTTTATTTCTTAGCGATAGCTGTTATTCTCGTACCTTGGTATCCTTTTATTGTTTTTCTACTCAGTAATACTTATTTAATGTTTGCTACACCACAAACCACTATAGTGGTAGGGCACATACTTTTACTCTTGTTCATCGATCCGTCCATCCTTTCCTTTGTCATACATTGGTCACAATTTGCGTTAGGTCAGTTTTTATGCACCGTGTAAGCTTGGTACTTGCATTGTTCATCAAAGATGTTGTCACAGCTTCAAAAGGATAAACTGCAGTTTGTCACTACTTCGTGATCCAAATATGTCGTTTGAACGTCCGAGTATCTAATCCTGCTCTGCACAGGCTTGGTCATATTGACATAATTCTATCATCATCCTGAAAACATTTTGTCATCATCCTGACAACATCCTGTGATCATCCTGACATATTTTTCGTAATTGTTTTTGTAACTAATTTTACTCCGTTTTAGTAACGTTTATATCTCTACATACCACTACGTAACCAAAACGTACCTTCACCGCAACCAGTCTAATTCTTTTATTAATATTTTATGTTTTCTGGAAAAAGTATTACAATTTTTCCGTTTCGTAACCTTATTATCCAACAAGTAATAGCACCGTTAACGTTTTAACAATGTCTGACACGTTCAAAAGATGCTGTTATGCTCCTGTGCATCTACAATACAGATTACATATAATCTGATGTTCTGGTTTAATCTAGCTAGTTCCTCATCTGTGCAGAATTTACTGTAGTGCAGAAAAACTCAAGTCCAGCCCGTAGTTGTATCTCTGTCTGCCGTTTTAGTTCATTTTATCTACCTGTAATGCTATCCAGCATTCATCAGTCCCTTAAGGCCTGGTGTAAGATTGTAATCTTCAGACCCGTTATCTATCACGTATTTCTTTAGGCAATTTTGTTTTTCATTGTTGCAGATAAAATTGATTTGTTTCATGTCTACTCTTTTGTTATATGATTTGAACGTATCATCATCAGGTAATGGTGTTTTACGTTCAGGCAACAATTTTGGCATCAGCAAAAAGAGGTAAATTATGTACACTGATTCAACTAATTGTCTTATATTGTGTTTATTAAATTACAGTAGGAGCTTGCAGTCAGATCTTGCCATCAACACCACTCAGCTTACTTGATTCCGCAAAATGTAATGCCATACTGTTATTTGACTTTTCGTTAATTCATCAAAGATACATGTTAAAGTGATTATCAATTATGGTCAATAATTTGTATGAGAACACTTAGGGCTCAATGCTGACAACATGATTGTGTTTAACATCTGAAATTCAATACTTAAATTAAAAGTTATTATAAAATAGGCTTTTTAAGTGATTGTCAATAATGGTCAATAATTTGTATAAGAACAATTAGCGCTCAATTCTGACAATATGATTGTGTTTAAAATCTGAAATTCATTACTTAATTTAAAAATTATTATAAAATAGGCTATTCTTGTGCATATACAATGATCCTTTACGGACTGCTTTTCCAAATTTACGTGCTTCTGTCTAAAATATATTTAATATATTTTCTCTTACACAATCTTTACGTCACATTGCCTTAGGCACGATTTGACGTCATCCTTAACATACACTACTGATCGTACCATTTGTGGTTTGTATAATTTCTACTGCTAATTGTCAAATAAAGTTCAGAAGATAACCAAATACATCTTTAATTTTTTTTATATTTACACAGGTAAAAATATACAGTTTCTTGTTTCACACGTGAAGTGTGCAAACTCTTCTCATTTCAGCCAGGTGTATATAAATTTATCTCCTTTTAAAACTTTTTATGAAGATGCGTTTTGATTAACTCTCTTTTCTCTGGTATTTAACGTTTCAGGTGTGTTTTAATTCTTCATTTCTACTGGACCTTTTCCATTTTTGTCACATTCAAGAAACTAATTACCATTTAAGAAACTCGTCATTTTTCTGGAAACTCATCATTATTCAAGAAACTCATTATCATTCAAGAAACTCATTATCATTCAAGAAACTCATTATCATTCACGAAACTCATTATCATTCAAGAAAGTCATTATGATACATGAAACTCATCATTATTCAAGAAACTCATTATCATTCAGAAACTCATTATCATTCATGAAACTCATCATTATTCAAGAAACTCATTATCATTCATGAAACTCATCATTATTCAAGAAACTCATTATCATCCAGAAACTCATTATCATTCAAGAAACTGATTATAATTTGAGAAACTCATCATTATTGAAATAACTCGTTATCATTCAAGAAACTCATGATCATTTTAAAAAATCATTATTATTCAAGAAACTCATTATCATTCAAGAAACTGATCAGCATTTTTAAAAAATCATCATTATTCAAGAAACTCATCATTATTCAAGTAAGTCGTTATCATTCAAGAAATTCATTATCATTCAAGAAACTGATTATCATTCAAGAAATTCATTATTATTTAATAAATTCATAATTATTCAAATGATGATTTTTTTTTTAATAATGACGAGTTTATTGAATAATACATAATAACGAGTTACTTGAATAATAATGAGTTTCTCGAATATAAACATATCATTATTCAGGTAACTCGTTATCATTCAAGAAACTGATTATCATTCAAGAAACTGATTATCATTCAAGAAATTCATTATCATTCATCATTAAAGAAAACCTCATAATTGTTTAAAATAAACTCATTATCATTCAAGAAATTAATCATTATTCAAGAAATTCATTATCATTGAACCACTCCACGTTTCCAGTCTCCTTTGATGCTACTAGTTATTAAATGTTCTTCCTCTATCACGTATTCCAATGGCCCAATAGTTTTAATTATTCCAAACTGTCATATGATACACAATATCATTTCTGTTTCACGAGTACATAGTTTTTACTTAATAAAATCTTTTTTGGGTAATTTTGTTTGTCGTGTAAATTACTCTTGTTTAAAAGCATGATCTATGTTCTCCCTTCAAGTCTTCCAGTTTTTAAACGATTGGATTACCTTAACTTAGATTCCCAATTTGAAATAGTTTGAAAGTCACATTAGGAAGGTAACTTATGGCGAGATTCTTTTGTATTTCCGTATTTAAACCGTTTTTCGTAATATAAATCTAGGAGTTACAAATGAATTGGTTGTCATGTCAATGAATGTATTGATCCATACATTTCATGTTTCCTGCTTTCTTGCTTCAATGAAACTATGTCCATTATTTTAAGATTAGTATTATGCTATCCAGCAATACGATTAGGTCAATCCAGTTTCTCGTTTTGTGTGTGAAATATTTACCAGTTTCTAGCCTTTAAGGTTCTGTTCACTGGTTCCGTTACTTATACTTTTTCTTGTCTGAGTAGGTAAAATTTTTGATGTTTTCCTTTTAATTCACTGGACGTATCTTATCAGAATTATGCTGGGTTTATCTGAATAAGAATACCGGGTTTATCTGAATAACATTGCTGACGAAGACAAGGTAATCTGCCATGGACAAGAAGTTTGTTCTGGTTGCCAATGCTAAGTTTAAGAAAAAGGTTCAGATTTTGGATAATAAATTATGGTGGTGGGTTTGTCAGAAAGAAATTCGAGGAATGGAATGTGGGAGTTTTTATTTTGTATCTACGAGCCAGGTACGAGGTGACTGTGCGTGGGGAGTATAGTGTCGGTGTTTAGAAAACATGCAAAAGATAACCATGTGGCCCATGTTTGTTTGTTTTTTTGGGTGGGTGGGGTGGGTGGGTGTCTTTATTTTGAAAAGAAAATGTTGTATCATGTGAGGCATTATATTTTTTAGAAATATAATAGGGGTGGAGTTTTCAAATAAATATATTTTGATGGATTGAAGAAGCATTTTGGTGATTTGTTTAGAAAATAATTTCTTGTGACTAATAAGGTTTTCTTGATTGATTTTATTTTATTTACTAAAGTTATGGATAGAAGAACAGTAGGCTTTTGTTTCTTGTCTTAAAATTGGAGGTCACGAAAATGAAGGGTCAAAGAAACAGATTTATATTACTTCCAACATCTATATTTACTTACAGATAGTTTTAACCAAATTCCAGGTGTGATTAATATACCTGTACAGGTTGATTTTCAAATTAATGCACTTTTCAGTCATGCCCAGAGGTCATGCAGCGGCCCTAGGGCCAGGATGAAAGGATGTTGTTAAACTTAACCGTCGCTATAACAAATGTCTTGTTTGATTACCGTACGTTCACACAAAGCAATCGTTGATTACAACAAAAAGTCGAGATGACGCCAGTAGAATAGTTACATTGTGCTGAGAAATGTCCTCCTGACTTTTTCAATCAATAATCTACCACATAAAAGTTCAGGATTTTGGCAAACTATTAAAACGAAAACTCAAAATGAGTTCAAAGCCAGGCTACTTGAAAATGACAGATGATAACATGTATTATTTATGGCAAATTTTTTACATATCCATTTACTTCAGTGATATTTTCTGTATTTCGTGCCTGTATGTATTGTCCTTAATTTATCTGTTTACAAGAAATTGTCTATATACATTTCTCATGAAAATTAGCAAGCAAATGAGCACGCTGATTACATTTCTTTAACAAGAACATCCAGATAGATAGATAGATAGATAGATAGATAGATAGATAGATAGATAGATAGATAGATAGATAGATGGATGGATGGATGGATGGATGGATGGACAGATAGATCGATGGATGGATGGATAGATAGACAGACATACAGATACATGTAGATAGATAGATAGATAGATATATAGATAGATAGATAGATAGATAGATAGATAGATAGATAGATAGATTAATGTGCCTGAAGATTTAGGGCTGTTTCAGTTTGTTATTTGTCAGTAGAACAAACAACAAAGAGCCTGATCTGCCCGCGCATGTTGTTTATTGTTGGTGGCAACTTATTTGAGAATACCTACAATGACATAGCAGAAACAGTCGAATCATACATGCTAATAAGGAATGACACCTTTATAAAAGTATGTTACGATCCAGTTCCTTTGGCAAGTGTTGCCTTTATGTGTATGTCGACCATGTAAATCTCTCTCTCTCTCTCTCTCTCTCTCTCTCTCTCTCTCTCTCTCTCTCTCTCTCTATATATATATATATATATATATATATATATATATATATATATATATATATATATATATATATATATATATATATATATATATATATATATATATGTATGTAATGTCTATGTTGATCGTACAAGTGATTGGGATTTGGATTTTAACGTAGATTTAACAAGTTTTCAGTCATATCGCTACGATGTCTGTCTGCCGTCTGGTAGGTAATAGTGATGTCTAGGACTGGGAGATTTTGCCGCAGGCATGAAGCATACCCCACCCAGACGCATTATCCTGACGCCAGGCCAACCAGTCCTAACACTGTTAAGGGTGAGGGCCTAGCGAGGCAGTTGTTAATACTATTGTCATAAGTTTTAGGTATGACTCGAATGGGGTTCGAACTCGTGAACTCCCATATCCGAGGCGGACACTTTAACCATTTTGCCTTTTCGAAGTGGTCGATCGTGCAAGTTCATTTCTTTACATTTTCTTATCGACTATGTAAGTCTATATCTTCATACTTATTTGGAACATGAATGTACAGAAAGTCGGACTTTGTGTCACAGACATATTCGTTGGGCATGCATACTTACGTATTAGAATATAGGATATTTTTTAAGGGATGAAGTGAGGTACGCATTCAATCAAGTTAATATTGTTTTATTTGTTTTGTAATGACACGGTTAGACATGAAGCATGTAGCCAGAAGAAACAAGAAAATGGAACGGGCTTAAACTGTTGCAGTAAAAAAAATATATGAAAGAGCTGCGTGTAGTTGGTTCGAACACGCATAGAACAAAGTTGCGGTGAGTACAAAGTGATCCAGTATCAGTTGAAATGTTACGTTAACATAATACAATTTATAGAACTCCAGGGGGTTGAGAACGGCAAAATTAATAATGAATTACGTTTTTGTAAGGCCGGTTACCATGAAACGGGAGCAGTGAAATTGTTGTGAATTCGGATTGGTGTTTAAAGAATCAAGGGGAGAATGGCATAACACTTTCACAGACACGGTGAATCAAGGTAAATTTAAGAAATATGGAGAAAAGAGTGTAACACATCTTGCAGACACGATGTTTAAAGGCAAAGTTAAACTCGTTTGGCTCTAGCTAGAGTGTAAAGAACTGTGTGGATAAACACTGTATCAGTGGGTATTGCGACAAGCATGAGTTTAAAATAGGATGTAGAATTTACCCATGGTGGAAGTGTGGGGATGGAATGTAGACGTATTATTCGTTATATGCTGATTATGGTGGCAGCCGCGCAACAAGAAACTAAAAGAGATCAGAAAACAGGGTTAGGAGACATTTGATAAGTTATTTGTATGCTGCACACTAAACGTGAGAAGAACAAAATAAATTCCTTTCAGATAATAGGGATTATAGATATCAAGTTTATCGTCAGCACACAAAAATAAAATCCATTTAGACAAGGGATTATAGATATAACGTTTATTGTCAGCACATTAAAATAAAATCTATTTCGACAATAAGGTGAATAGGTCAACGATTAAAGTCAGCACGGCAAAAGATTATTTAGAGAGTTGGGTTGATAGGCATACAGTTTGATATAGCACATCATTATTCCTGATATTGCTTATCTGGGTACACTGCTCCACGCGGGGAGATAACCCGGAGTGAATATGGTACGTTGGTCGCGCAATTATGCAAACGGACTCATAAACCAGATCCAACACCCAGATGGTGTGCGCGACGAGCGCCACTGACAATACCCGGCCGAATAAGTAGGCAGGTGCCGGTGCCTGAACCAGAGACTGACGCGCAGACAGTGAGACTGACGCGCAGACAGTGTTTCACTCGTATCAGATTGATCCAATCAATGACAGCCTAAACACAATATACGAGTATTCATATACATAGCCCCAGAGGTATATTCAAGCACACGCCCGAGTGACAGGTTAAGATACACACTCACCCACCTCCCGACTTTGTAGAGCGAAAGAACAAAAGAGTTAAAAATATCGCTCGCTCTGCTTTGACGTTGAAACTCTTCCACTTAATTGTCTTTCAGGAGGCAAACTTAGACGAAGCACTAGACGCAGGATTTGTTATGGTGCATCATCGGTAATATCACTACTGCCATTATATGTCATTAAGACCCTCTTACACAGATGTCAATTGAAGT
Source organism: Unio delphinus (assembly GCA_029339505.1). Classification (NCBI taxonomy): domain Eukaryota; kingdom Metazoa; phylum Mollusca; class Bivalvia; order Unionida; family Unionidae; genus Unio; species Unio delphinus. The sequence goes on along the minus strand of JAQISU010000179.1, from coordinate 12,652,677 downwards.
CCATGATCCGTCACCCCAACTACCGCGTAGGTTAATAAAGTAAAACTGGCGCCTTCGACAGTGATACCGTCGTTGCCGCTGGCGTGTGTAAAACCATCAACATTTTGAAAGTTTCGAATTTAATCACAGCGATACAAATCAGATGCATGTATTCCGTAGCCCCCAAACCGATTAACGTTTGTCGGCCGTGAAGTATACGTCATCTCCCTTTTTCCAAGAAATGGCGACCTTTTCGAGCCGCACAGGCGCTTCTGTCGCGAGCTCGTATCGATATATATACTGGCAAGATCCTACTTTAGTGTGTACGTCACGTTTCGAGTGCAGATTGGCCATAGTCTGTCTTAAGACCCGATGGACAGGTGAAGACTCCATTTTATGTAGGCACCTCTTAGCCTCGTCCCAACATATCTTGCTAGATAGGACTGTCTTTATAAATATTAAAATATTGTTTTGAAATAATAATTTAAAAATGCTTTCCCTTGTCCAACCCATCTTGGGCTGGTGTTTTATAATACAGAAAAATATAAAGTAACTAAGTGTGTGATTTGGAGTTTTAACGTAGATTTAACAATTTGTCAGTCATATTGCTACGATGTCTGCAGCATGGCAGTTTGTATATATTGTATGTCTTGCACTAGGGCATCATGACGCAAACATATAGCATGATGTCCCACCAGGTCACATTATCCTGATAACAGGCTGACCACTCCAAACACTAACTTCTTAATGATGAGCACCTAATGAGGCAGCTGTCTTTAGGTCTTTGGTTTGACTCGGCTGGGGCTCGAAACCGCAGCCTTCCGCATCCAAGGCGTACGCTCTAACCACTAGGCCACTGGAGCGGTGTTTATATAAAGGATGCAAAGAACTTCGAATTAATATTTTGTCGAGGTCGCCTTTTATTTTATTAAGTCAAATATGCCTTTCTTTATCCCTTTTGCACTCTGGTATGGGTAGGTACTTTACTCAACGCTGCTGTTGTTGTAATATCTAAAAATGGAGATGGCCATGAACGCTTGCATCGCCAACAGACATAAAACCAGGACAACGCTGACTTATATTATGCCGGCAAGACGACTACTAGTGCCCTATTACAAGGATAAAGTGACCTCTAGCACATTAATTTATGTGGGGTTTTCATCTAAATTACGTTTTTAGAACTCACGTAATCTGAGCCAGTGCGGTTTTTCATTGGAGACAATACGCGTTAGTTAGCAATGTACTAATTTACCTTTAAGAATATTCTCTTTTGCGCTTATCTGATTTTATTATCTAAAATTATCGTTCTAATACAAGTTTCTGAATTTCGTTCTGGAGATTTTCTCCAGTTCAAATGAGATAAAGAAATACCCAGAAACTCTTGGTGGATAGGTTTTACAATTCAAATGAGATCAAGAAATACCCAGAAACTCTACGTGGATAGGTCTTTCTGTTCAAATTAAATTTAATACCTAACAAGAAAAAATATAAATAAATACTCAGTTATCTTTTGCATGTATCGTTATCGACGCACTAATATTACAAAAAGATTGACAATGACTCATGGGAGTTTTCATGAATAATCTTTAAACATTTCGTTAGCTATATATTACCATATCAAACATTTTAAGACACGCCTTATTTATCAGAAAAATAACAAACAAATGTCACCATAATAATAACAGCCTCAAAAGTGAATAATTTTTTTTTTATTAACGTTCAGAGCAAACTTAGCTGTGCATAAAACTTGTAAGGGTATGTTCCGATTCATGATGTAAAATAAAACCTATCCCTAGCAATACGTAAAACATGTACAGGCATGTTCCGATTCATGATGTAAAATGGAAAGTGTCCTAATTATATATCAAAGACTACACTTAGGGGTTTATCCTGAATCGCTTTGTAAAAGGAAATATATGCCTAGCAATGCATAAAATATGTAAAGGTTTGTTTTAATTCATGTTGTACAAGGAAAGCGGTGCCTAGCAATGAATAAAACACGTAAAGGTTTGTTCGAATTCATGTTATAAAAGGAAAGATGTGCCTAGCAATGAATAAAACATGTAAACGTTTGTTTTAACTCATGTTGTAAAAGGAAAGATGTGCCTAGCAATGAATAAAACATGTATAGGTATGTTCCAGTTCATGTTATAAAAGGAAAGATGTGCCTAGTTATACATAAAAAACTATATATATATATATATATATATATATATATATATATATATATATATATATATATATATATATATATATATATATATATATATATATATATATAAGGGTATATCCTGATACACGTTGTAAATGGAAAGCCGTTGTGAAATACTAATAATACAGAGTTAGTAAGGCAGAAAATGTATAGGCAATTTAGGACATCATGAAGGACTCTTCTGAAATCGCTCTCCGATGCAAGAATGGAAATTCCATATGACAGGAGGAGGTTAAATTACTATTGGTCTTCATTCGTCGGGTTCGGTTCTGTGGCTGAAGTGAGCAGAAAAAAGTATGCGCAATTAACATCGATATATAATTTTCTTCAAAGTAGTATCAATACAAATTGCAAATTTCCGAATTAATATCCGTGTTACATTGTAGATTCCTCAACTAGAGTCCTTGTTACTGTGAAGATTCTCTGCCTATTGACCTTATTGATTGCGATTTTCAAATTAATGTCTGTGTTACATTGTAGATTCACCAACTAATATCTGTGTTACAATGTATATTTCCCAAGTAATGTCTGTATTACAATGTATATTTCCAAACTATCTGTGTTACAATGTATATTTTACAACTAATGTCTGTGTTACATAGTATATTTCCCAAGTAATGTCTGTATTACAATGTATATTTCCCAAGTAATGTCTGTATTACAATGTATATTTCCAAACTATCTGTGTTACAATGTATATTTTACAACTAATGTCTGTGTTACAATGTATATTTCCCAAGTAATGTCCTTGTTACATTACAGATTCCCCAAATAATGTCTGTGTTACATTGTTGATTCCACAACCAATATCTATTTTGCATTATGTTAATAAATATACCCTTCAGCAGTATCTTTCTGAGATGGAAATCCTTTTCATGCTTAACTCGTCATATTATATGCAAAATATACTTAATGAATATAATTACCTTGTAATGAGACGAACTACAAGTAATTTTTGTAATAATAACATTAACAACCGGGAAAATCAAAATCGAGATAATTTTTATGGCTAAATAAATCAAGAAATAATAACGCAAAAATAGATCGTTTCGACTTTAGTCATTTCTGATCCATAAACAAATAATTTAATTCACTTTACCATTACATGAGTAACCATTCTCCGCTCTAACAGAACGACCATCCTGACAGATGCATTCCGTAATCGATGTTTGCGCGGTTCCATTCGTGGAAGATTTGCTTGGACAAGCTTGACACTCGATATCATTTGTTTCTTTGTAGAAACCTTCTGCGCATGCTGAGAAAACAAAATATCATCTTAGTTTGTTTGTTCTGGATTAACGGCAAATCAATACGTGAAATGTTTTCTTATGTGCCGTACAAAAGCTCTTGTTTGGTAACACATTATAGAGGTCCGCACAGTCTGGTCAAGGCAGAGTTCGAACCTACACCCTTATGGTTGTATGGTCGGAAGCCAGAGGGGCGAACCATTGAGCCCAGAGGCGTAGCTAGAGTATTTGGAGCCCGGGGACAAGATTCATTTTTTACGCCCCCCCCCCTCCCCTTCTGAAACCCATTATATTCATCAATAAAATCACCACCACCCAATGTAACGCCAACGGCTATTAACGAGAAGAAAAACACTAAGCATAGTAGCATATTTGCATCAAAAAAATCCACATAGAACCTATTTCAAAGTCCATTTTGGCACCCCCACTGGTCTGGCGCCCAGGGACATCTGTTTCCCCCCGCTACGCCTCTGATTGAGCCACTACCTATCTCAATATCTCGTGAAACCCAAAAGGTTGATAAAAATCACTTAAATATTAACACACTTAGCAAATCCTGTTTCCAGCCGATGCGCCTTCGAAACCGACTGACTAGAACATGTGTTTCCAAAAGTCATAATGAGGTCATAGATATATGGTTGAAGTCTAACTATTGCTTGCATACAGTTGTGATGGTGCAATGTCATATCACGTCGAATAAAGGTTTAGTATAAAGCGTAAATCATGTCCACACCCATGTTACAGATTTTGAAATCTCACAGAGAGAAAATACCGAAGATGTACCTTGAAGATAGAATGCATAAAGGACGCTGGCCACAAATGTCCTCTTTTTAAGAAAAGCAAAAAAACAAAGCAACACAAAACAAAAAGAAGGTAAATATGAATTACTATCACTAACACACCTCTGCAAGTCAAGGAGTTAGGAACATCTGAGTCATTTCTAACAATTAAAGTAGAACGAACTTGTCCATAATGGACACCTATTTATAAAGGACAATATTTGAGAAAACAATTAACTTCTTTTACTGTGTATCATTTACCTCTTTTTAAAGATCTCTTCATAAAAAAGCATCTAATGGTCCATTTATTCCTAGATGGACAGCTTGTACCCTAATGTTTTTTAAAAATCGCAATGAATACGAAATCTCACATCGAGGTGTGTGATGAATTGTGTAACAGTGTTCTGGCAGAAATTATAACTATTTGTGATTTTCATTTTAAATGATAACTTTTGTTGATAAAAATCTCTAATAAGAAAAGACCTAGTGAGTTATAAGATGACTGCAATAGTTGTCACGTGAAATGATTATTATACAAGTATAAACATAAAAAAATATACGAAACACAACTGTTCCTCCTCAATCCATTCTAGTCCTGCCCAGTATTCTTTAACACGTGCGATATACTCTTGATTGAATGGACCACTTACAGTTGGTGGAAAGGGTAAGAATACTTAAAGAGCATTCATATATGCACAAATTGCATGCAACGCAAAGATGTTTTTCTTAAGCTTTCTGTCTTGTATATAAATGTCTTAATAGTACAGATATTTTGACAAATGGCTATAAATAAACCTTTATACAAAATATAGCAGGCGGAAGCTGCTTATAAATGCAATGATTCATTTAGTGGCATGACGAGTTGAGCTGATTCCAAACACTAGTTGAATTTCTATTTTTAGTACTTTTTAAGGATGGCCCTAAAACGTAACCTTAACATAAACAGTCTGAAAAGGGCACGACACGAATAGCAAGAATGGAATGAGTGTACTTACGTAAACATTCATTAAAACTGTAACGCGAATATCCGGGAAAACAATCACAGTTGTATGATCCGTCTGAGTTTATGCAGAGCTGCTGGCACGTGTTTGTATCATTTGATTGGCATTCATCTATATCTAAGAAAATATTTATATAATTTTAGGAAACAACTAGATATATAAGGGAATCTTTCAGCCGATATTAAATAAACTGTTAACTGATGATTTGTTTTACATAAAGAATTTGAATCCTTGGTAATAAAAACCTAAAGTAAAAGAACCCTGGATAATGAAAACAGATCACTATATCATTCAGTACACTTAGAAAAAAGGCCAGCAATCAAATTCATGAATATATGCACTGAAAAATATTATCTAGCTAGATGTATATTATAATACATAAATCCTGAACATTTTTATATTGGAATTCACTACAGTCCCTGAAAGAGACCATGATTAGAACCACCACCATCACCATCAGCGCCGGATTAAGCACCGTGGAGGCCCATAGGCAGTCAAACTTTTGGGGCCCCAGACCCACGGTCACGGTCTCATGGGGGCCCCTGGGGGCCCCTGATGAGGCCCATAAAAGTCGCGGGGCCCATAGGCAGCTGCCTACTCTGCCTAATGGGTAATCCGGGACTGATCACCATCATCATCACTGACACCACCTATGGTCACCTGAATGAGACGGACACTGCATTAGCAAGACACATTCAGTTACTGAACAATTCAAATGGAAAGACATTACAAATGTGACCCCTAATTTGTTTGAAACAGGTCAATGAACTCACCTCGACAAGTTCCATTATCTGTCTCGTACAGATAGCCATTCTGGAAACACGAACACCGAAATGATCCATGCGTATTTATACATGCTTCATGGCACACCTGTCCTCCCTCCATGCACTCATTTATGTCTGCAAAATCCAAGTTATAGATGCTACATCTGACATGGGTGAATGGTTTCGTATGATACATTCACATATAAATTACAACCGTTTTTATTATTTTATATTCCTCGGTAGGATGACAGAGAAAATACCGTATAGGGATGAAAGTAGCTAATAAGTGTACCATACAATCGAAATGAAACTTTGCATGATCGTGTAAATCGTTGTCTGTACTTCTACTTGAAAAATGGAATGGTGTAGATTGTTTTATATATTTCTACTTATAAATCGAAATAAAATCATGTAGATTGCTTTCTATATTTCTACTTGTAAAACGAAATAAAATTGTCTACATTTTTTTATATATTTCTACATGTAAAAAATTGTGTAGATTGTTTTCTACATTTCTACTTGTAAAACGAAACAAAATCGTTTAAAACGAATCAGATTGTGTAGATTGTATTCTATATTTCTACATGTAAAACGAAAACAAAATCGTCTAAATTTTTTTAATTTATTTCTATATGTAAAACGAAATAAGATCGTGTATAGATTGTTTTGTATATTTTAGCTTGAAAAACGAAATAAAATCGGGAAGATAGTATTCTTTATTTCTACATGTAAAACGAAATTGTGTAGATTGTTTTCTATATTTCTACTTGAAAAATGGAATAAAATCGTATACATTGTTTTCTATATTTCTATATGTAAAACGAAATACAATCTTGCAGATCGTTTTAAATATCTCTACATGTAAAACGAAATCGTGTAGATTGTTTTCTATATTTCTACTTGAGAAATGAAATAAAACAATATACATTGTTTTCTATGTTTCTATATGTAAAACGAAATAAAAAAGTGTAGATTATTTTCTATATTTCTACTTGTAAAACAAAATAAAATAGTGTACATTGTTTTCTGTACGTCTACTTGAAAGACGAGATAAAATAGTGCAGATTGTTTTATGCTGTTATATTTCTATTTAAAAATGAGATAAAATCTTATTAGCTTGCAACTACATTTGCCATTAGGACAAATAATGAAAAGACAGTTATCAAAGGTTAATTTAAAAATGAAGGTTTAATTTATACATAAAGGTTTATGTTACAAATAAAGATTCATGATCGACATATCCATCTTATATATATATTTTTTATATCTTATAATTAAATTAATCATTCAAAATTTGAGACACAAATTAATTTTAAAAATGTTCTAGCAAAGATGAAATAGTTTGGTTGCAAAAAATTCAAATTAAGAACGTTAATCTTGTATCCATTTTACCAACTTTTTACTCTATTTACATATACTATTTTTAAAGGTAAATGCGTTTGATATTAAAGAAGTTATTCACCATTAATGAATACCCCAAAAGCAACGCATATTATTATTATTATTATTATTATTATTATTATTATTATTATTATTATTATTATTATTATTTAACCTGCACAAGAAGCGAGATCCCAGGAGAGCTTCAGACCCGGATTGCTGCATTCACATTGGTACGAACCCACTGTATTTATACAAATATCTTCACATACATCTATGCCCAGGATGCATTCATCAATATCTGTAACATATACTATTTAAGTTATCCTAGGTCTCGATGAAATTTAAAAGCTTATAAAAATTTTCATGTAATTATCATAAAGACTTTCATGTAAATATTATAAAGATTCTCATGTAATTATCATAAATACTTTCATGTAAATATCATGCAGTTGGCACAGAAAGACCTTCATGCAAATATCATACATCTGGCAGACAAATACTTTCATGTAACTATCATAAAAACGTTCATGTAAATATCATATGACTGGCAAAGACTTTCATGTAAATATCATAAAGACTTTCATGTAAATATCATAAAGACTTTCATGTTAATATCATAAAAACTTTCATTTAAATATCATACGGCTGGCTGACAAAGACTTTTATGTAAATATCTTACGGCTGGCTGACAGATACTTTCATGTAAATATCATAATGACTTTCATGTAAATATCATACATATGGCAAATAAAGATTTTCATGTAAATATCATACGGCTGGCAGACAAAGACTTTCGTGTAAATATCATAAAGACTTTCATGTAATTATCATGCAGCTGGCAGACAAAGACTTTCATGTCAATATCATACATAATGGCAGATAAAGAATTTTATGCAAATATCATACGAATGGCAGATAAAGACTTTCAGGTAATTATCATAAAGACTTCATGTAATTATCATAAAGACTTTCAGGTAATTATCATAAAGACTTTCAGGTAATTATCATAAAGACTTCATGTAATTTTCATAAAAATATCATGTAATTATCATACGAATGGCAGATGAAAACTTTCGCGTAATTATCATACAGCTGACAGATAAAATACAACCCTGTCATTATGAAAAGACTTTCTGGTAAATATCATGCAGATGACAGACAAATACTTTCATGTAAGTATCATACAGTCGGCAGCTACATTGAGGAGTATTCTCCATTTTACAGGTGAACCATATTTTTCAGTTGTACGTTTTATTGCATCTAATAAGTTATTGATAGGAGTCTACTAGCAAAATATGCATGGTGCAGCAATCGTATTATTTACTTAATGTATAATTTTTCAGGAATATCTTGAAACGCATGGAACCGACATTAATTATGGTCATGTTTATTCACTGAATACATATACTTCAAAAACTGCATATTTTTGCGCCAGCTACAAGTCATCGCTTGTTGTTACAATTAGTTTTAAGAATGGCTGATACACATTGTACACGAGTTGCGTCTCCACACGAAATATGTTTAAAGTGTACCTACCTGCGCATGTCTGGTTGTCCTTGTTCAGTATATATCCTCTTTCACATAGACAGTGTGCACTTCCGATGGTATTTTCACAAATGTCCGAACACTGTAGTGTGCCAGTGTAACATTCATCAATATCTATTTTAGAAAAAAATATACTTCTTGTTATAAATATTTGTGAAATATGGTATTGGTGTACGTTTGTTGTATGATGCCAAAAATTATATTCAAATAAAAATAAAATTGCATCTGTTTAAAAGTGACACGTTTCTGAAAGCCCAAACAAATCGATGACAGTTCAACGTTTTCATTTTCAAACATATGACCTCATGTAATCCCATGGAGACGTCAATAACAAGGATCTTTCACTCATTTCAAAACAATATGTGGAAGGAATCCAATAATCTGTAGTGAGACTCGAGAAGACAGAGATTTCGATTGCCAGACAAGTTTGAAATAATCAGCGACATAATAATATATTTATTACATAATAAAAACAATTTATTTAATTAAAACGCTAAAAGGTGTAATGAAATAATATTTAGAAACTATTTGGATGCCTTACCAACCTCCTTAGGTTATTCTTATCTTTTATGACGTTCTACAAGGATATTATTGGTGTGAGATGAAATCCTTGTAATGAAAATATTACTTGGGTATATGCAAAGTCAGGTCAGTGAAGCTTGCCATTTCCTCTAGTACCTGACTTTCAAATCATAGAAGCCCGTCATTTTCCTAAGTATGTTGTTCCAATTAAAAACTGAATACTATTTCCTCTAGTACTTTATTTTCAAAGAAGCTTGTCATGTTTCATAGTTATTGATTTCCAATTCAAAGAAGCTTGCCATTTCTATAGTAACTGATTTCCAATTCAAAGGTTTTATTTAATATTTATCCTTTGCACTGACACTACTATTCAACTGTTTGCATCTAATAAAAATATATTTTTAGTGTCTGAACATTACATTAAACATTTTATAGAACTACATTATTGCTGACCCACGGATCAAACGATTTAAAATAGAGTGTATGGCAAGATTATAGTGAAGATATTCTTTCAACTTTTGACATTTGTGATGTATATCCGTATTCTAATGATTTAACAGTTTTCTGTTTTGTGTCTTGTATAAATGCAATGAATGACTTTATGTTGAAATTAGTGAGACTCTTCTTGAGCTTCCTACCTTGGATTATGTAAGGGTCAAAGTTCATATGTACCCACGCTGCAACTATAACGATAACTTCGAGTATTCAGCAATAAATCTGGCGTGAGTGAGTGACTGTATTTAGATGTTCGTTTCTAACTTTGAGACTTTGGTCGTTATCTATTGATGATGGGAATATTTTTCTCAACTTAATTAAATAAACAGTGTTTAGGAGCCGACTTCATAATGTACAGTTTTCACAAGACTTTCAGACAGCATGCAATACGTTTGTAAAGTTGACCCTCAAAAATTTCTTAAAGTAGGGAATAATCTGAATAGTTTTAGGTATATATCTATAGGAGTTTGTGTTTGGAATAATTCTTTGTATTGGGTGTTTGCATCGTGTTTTAAACTGCAAGACGCGATTATTTATATTCGGCTTCGAATGGCTTCCCGGTGCATCATACAAATGCAAAACAAGAAATAAAAAGATGAATGTATGAAGTTAGAGCTTTGTGATGTGTGATCATTTGGTGACTAGGGCAAAATTATTTGTATCATTCGCGCGTTTAGAGCCTTTCAGTTGACAATCACCGTTTCCTTGTCCTTGAAAATAAGTGAAACGTGGACTTTAAGTCACTGTCACGCTGGTATTTTATTCGCTCGGTATGAGCTCCTTGTGTGTAATAAATATATTTAGACAAAACGTACATATATATTTTATTGTTTCAACATACATAGTTCCTGCATTAGGGTGAAGGACGAGGAAATAAGCATAGTACAAAGCGTGGGGACTTGCACTGACGCTCCATGGAGCCAGCGTTAGTTTAGAAATGAACCATTCAGCTGAAATATATGTAAAGTGTGTTGAGGTTTTTAATGAGAACTACTTTCAATAATATGTAAGCTGTCAAGGTATATTTTCATAGCGTAGAAGTACTATTCGGAACCCAGTCACTGGCGTTATATCTGCTAAAAATGACTCTGTAAGGAAAATAAATGATTTTTAAAATATATTTTTAGAAGTTCGAGTATAAAACAGGACTTGTGGTTAATTTCAAACTATAAACGCGTCTAAACAAGACTCAAGAAAAGCTTGGGTGAATATTACCTTCACAGGAATGTCTATCTATATCCAAAGTGAACCCCTTTTTACAGTCACAGTAAAAAAATCCATCGGAGTTTATGCAAAGATGAGCGCAGTTACCATTATTCGGGAGGCATTCGTTTATATCTGAAATCAACCGTAAAAATACTGCAAACTTTCTCCTCAATGATAAAGCATATCTGCTTAACAAGAATAACTTCTTTTGTTTGGTAAAGAACAGATTCTGCTCCCACAGGTGTGGCTAGATCTGTTATCACACATATTGTAAAATACACGTATTAAGTTGTACCTAAATCCATAGTCTTCTAATGCACTATTCAAGACACTTTATAATTGTTTTTTTTTTAAAATTACAAATGGGTTTTCATTTATTTTCATTAAAATATATTGTGCCTGTTACCTTCCAAAATATTTGATCTTTCTTTACTTCCATTCATATTGTAAGATAATACGATAAACTGTTAACATCTCTCGAGTTGGATGTTTTCGAAGCATTCCTTGAACAGCGAATCACTTCCGTTACTAAAAAGAAATAAAATCTGGCTCTTGTGGATCACTGAAGAATCTAAACTCTGGTTTAGAATCCAGTGGTTTTTGATAGAAGGAGTGTGCATACCTCCACAATTTTTACCGTCACTTAGCAACTGATAACCATCAGCACACAGACAATGAGCACTTCCAGGAACATTCTCACACTTATATTTACATCCGTTGTTGTCGATGAGGCATTCATCTATATCTGAAAGACAAATGTTTATTTTGTATATGATAATTTAAAAACAAGTTTAATATCGGGCACCTTCAATATCAATGAAATTTCACTTTTAGTTGTATATATATATATATATATATATATATATAGAGAGAGAGAGAGAGAGAGAGAGAGAGAGAGAGAGAGAGAGAGAGAGAGAGAGAGAGAGAGAGAGATAGATAGATAGATAGATACAATTATTGTCCGTGTATTCTGCAGTGTTTGGTCTAATTCGAGATCCCATAATGTGCTTTGTTTACTAATTTAAATCGTTGTCAGTTATTAAATCTATTATTTCCACATTTAACGTTGATGATAGTTTGATGACCCCATACAACTACAAATGTTCTGAGAAACCAAACGAAAATAGTTATTTATCGTTTTTAACTGACAAATGTAGAATATAAAAGTGAAATCCAAGGTTGACCGGATGTATAGAAATAACGAGTTCACACAAAATGGCTGTCCTGAAGAAATGACTTTCTAAACTTCTGCATACCATTACATCTTTTAGTGTATACCATTGCATACTGTAATGTATACCATTGCATACTGTAGTGTATACCATTGTATACTATAGTGCATACAATTGTAAATTGTAGTGTATACCATTGCATATTGTAGTGCATACCATTACATATTGTAGTGTATTCCATTGCATATTGTAGTGTATTCCATTGAATATTGTAGTGTATTCCATTACATAATGTAGTGTATACCATTGCATATTGTAGTGTATTCCATTAAATAATGTAGTGTATACCATTGCATGTTGTAGTGCATACCATTGCATACTGTAGTGTCGTCTAATTTAGTAGTATACCCTATCTCACATACACAGTCGGACACATCGTTTGAGTATGGACTGGACGTCTGACTGTGGGGCGGACATGTTTCACATTGGTTAGAAGTGTCATTGTAATAGTGCTTGGCATCGCAATCTGCAAAGATAATACATGGCACAATTTATTAGAATGTACTCTACTTCATTCGTATGTGCCACAAGCTACAGTAACAATGATTGAGTGCTTATTCCGTACTATTTTCATAAACTACAATAAAAGCTATTCAACGCTTTTCCTTGCTATTTTCATAAACTACAATAAAAGCTACTTAACGCCTTTACCTTGCTTTTTTAAGAGCTACAACATAAATACTTTGACACTTTTTCCTTGCTATTTTAATAAGCAGAGAAGAAAATATACACTGTATTCAACTTCTTCATATGACATTCTTACTCAAATGGAAAAAGTTCTTCTGCGTTTATCCGTTTGTAGATTATAAGCAATCAATGCAAAATACAGATTTTGAAAATTACAAGCTGTTTATTCTAGCATATAAGCACGTGCATCACTTTATTGCAAAAATAAAATAAAAGCTCTTATGACACAATGTTTCCGATTTCCGGGATATTTCATTCATTTATCAAAGGCTTTTCCAGCCTTCTGTGTTCACAGTTTATTTACAATTTTACATAAAGCGAGTCAATTCACCGCTCATGTAATATATTTCTAAATAAATAATAACAGTAACAATCATGCATTCAAGAAATACAAAGAAAATGGTGGATTTAATTTGAAAGAAAACAAAGTTATGGTGTCGTTAATTGCCACTTTAAAATGCACACATGTTATTTACAAAACAACAACAACAACAACTATTATACAGTGAGTAAACATCACAATATTGCAGTAATACATACATGTGCACGTTCGGAAATCGTCCCCCAGAACTGTGAACGGCTTTTTGCACAAACAGAAAAAAGAGCCGATAACATTTACACACTCGTCTTCACACCCGTCAGTCTGCATCCGACATTCATCTTGATCTTAAAGAAAAACATATGGACACTGCATAATAGTCATGTAGTAAAACAAATACAAAATGTCTGGTTTATTTACCATTTTCAGTATTAAAAAGGTACTACAAACAGCAATCGGTACAAGTGACAATTGCATACGATATAAATACAAATAATAATAATTTAGCATTCTTTATGATAATGGCCAAATATTTAGGATACAATTAAAATATGAATTCGTTTGAACAACAACAAACTCCGATCGTGACAACAGGTAGCCGAACTTGAGCACTCTCTCGTAATGCGACAAAGGAGTTAGAGGTGTTCTTCAGATACCTTGACCAATGTGTAGGGAATGAGATTTCAAGGCCAAACAGAAATTCGTTAGACGTATTCAACATACCGATTCATCAAGCCTATGCAACGGGTCAATTCATCAGGCCTAAGCAACAAACCAATTCAGCTAGCCTATGCATCAAACCAATCAATCAGGCCTAAACATCAACCCAATTCAGTTGGCCTATGCATCAAACCAATTAATCAGGCCTAAACATCAACCCAATTCAGCTGGCCTATGCATCACACCAATTACTAGTAATCAGACCTAAACATCAAACCAATTCAGCTGGCCTATGCATCAAACCAATTAATCAGGCCTAACATCAACCCAGTTCAGCTGGCCTATGCATCAAACCAATTAATTAGGCCTAAACATCAAACCAATTCAGCTGGCCTATGCATCAAACCAATTAATCAGGCCTAACATCAACCCAGTTCAGCTGGCCTATGCATCAAACCAATTAATTAGGCCTAAACATCAAACCAATTCAGCTGGCCTATGCAGCAGACAAATTCATCAGTACTATGCAAAAGACCAATTCATAAAACATATGCAACAAGCCAATTCATCAGACCAAACCATCGCGCAAATTTATCAGACAAACCATCGCGCAAATGTATCAGGCCTATGCAGCAGACCAATTCGTCAGGCCTAATGAAACAGGCCAATTAATAAGGCCTAATGAAACAGACCAATTCGTCAGGCCTAATGAAACAGACCAATTCGTCAGGCCTAATGAAACAGGCCAATTAATAAGGCCTAATGAAACAGACCCATTCGTCAGGCCTAATGAAACAAGCCAATTAATAAGGCCTTTTTTAATACCATTCCATAATGCCTATGAATCAAGACTATTCAGCATTGTTGAGGCTCGCCTGGAGTGAATGGAACAATATATGATTGTTCTTTTGTATTTTAAAAAACCTCCTCTTTTACGCGTTCCACATAAATAGGTTTCGCCACACAGGTAAATCAAATTCAAAACAATTTGGGATTCAGGACCGGCCTTAGGGCACGACTGTTACGATCAACATCTATTGTACTTTTACCAATTTTTATACTTAGGGATGCATACACCAGAAGAATAACCATTAAATGTTTCTATCGATGCTCAGCTGATTGCGTTTGAACTGTTTCTGGAGGACATTGTCAGCCGCTCCTATGGGGAATTGGTCTGGCAAAGACAGCATTAGTATGAAAGTTATTTAAAGTCGTATTGGACAAATTATTACTCGAAGTTGAATGGATTTGGTTTTGAGGATTTAACGCCATTTTGTCAGCACGTGATAGGCTACACAGAGTGCAGCTAGTGTATTTAGTTGGGGGAAAATCATGAACAACTTGAGAGAACACAGAAACGGGAAGCAACTGGAAAGCTTTTTTACATATCCACGTTGGCCGAGTCGAAACTAGAACCCACGCTGAGTTAAACATGATCTATCAGGGTTCACACGATCTTTGAAGATCTTTGACATTTTTGGGGGAAAATGATGTAGCATTACCATGAGGCCTTTAAAAATCTTTCGAAAGTTAAAATAAACCCAAACATTTTAATTTCTTTCTATACTCAAAAATAAAATTGTCCAAGGTTGTTAGGTTCGGATGAGGTCAAGTTTTCCTGGTTTCTTTCATTTGCTGACCCCTTCAATTTCATTTCATCATTAAACAACATTGTAGTATTATGCAGTCATTGTCGTCTCGTATAACATAACTTTTATACAAAATGTTAGCGAAAATAGGTCTTGAAAATCTGTTTCTGGTGTTTGAAAGTTTGTGAAAAATCTTTGAATTTATCATTCAGAATTCTGTATGAACCCAGTCAATAAAGGCTAGAATTTTAGACTATTCGGTCACCCGAGGCCATTTAGAATCGAGTGGGGAAAATGTTAAGCGAAAAGGTTTTGGTTATGTTTCCTTTTCTCTATGGAGTACCCGTAATACTCTTTCCAACAAATATATTTGTCTTATTTCTCACCTCAAGATAGCATTTTTACCTACTAATAGAATGGATATAATTAGATCTTTTTATCCGCAAATAAGAGCAAAAAATAATTCTAAGTATTTGGGAGCCGCACATTTACTTTCAAAATATCCCTGCAAATTCTCCTACAAACCGACATCGTGTCGTGGGAAAAAGAACTAATTGTCTTTCAAAGGACATACAGTGGATAAGAAACCCTGTGAACATCCCTATGGGCAAACTGGGGGCAAGAGAACCTGCTTTCTCCCACAAGGACACATCGTGTGCAAGTAACCGGTGTCTCTACACACTGTGGACAATCCACCCCGGTTTCTGGAAAACAAACATGAAATTTTCCAATCATATAATTTATTTACAGTCGATACAATCTCTCTCTCTCTCTCTCTCTCTCTCTCTCTCTCTCTCTCTCTCTCTCTCTCTCACACACACACACACACACACGCGATAGAACAGACACTCATGAAAAAAGACCAATTGAGTCAGACATAGAAAAGAAATCTTTATCAAAGACATGTTATTTCGCTTCAAAATCAAGATATCGGAGACGAAACAAATTTTCTCTCTATTTTCGCAAAGCACTAATGCCTCGGCAGTCCAAAACTGGCAAAGCGATATTATTAAATTAACATAAATGTTTACAGTATAACATGTATTTACTTCTGTAACTTAACATTTAAACAAAGCTGCTATATAGAGTAGATTATATGGTACATGTATACTGCATCCACACACCCGCTATCAAATGAGTAATATCTTTAATGTTACTTGTTTGTGTTTCTTTTCCTGTGATTTTAGCCATTATTTGTGTTATGATATCTTCATACAGGACATAACTAGCCAGGAACCAGACTACTGTGGTGGTAAAAAGACAATATTCAGATCGATGAGACCCTTTTCCTCCAACTCCATTCGTGACTCGAGTCCAAAAAATGGCTGCCAAAATGTTCATTGAAAACCTAACCTTAATGAAGGCGGGGTTTACAAAATTTTCCACGATCACAGCCAAATATTTAAGAGAATACTGCAAATAGAGCCAGGGCTTATTTGGACCATTAAAAATTATATAAAGTGATAAATTGATAATTTCACACACTATAATTTCAAAAATATTAAACTGCACACACTATAGTCAAAGTGTTACGACTATGTGATAATCACTTGTATTGCTCTTTGTGATATGGCCTAAATTACTGAATAAAGTTATATATACGAATAATACCATTAATTTATACTGTACTTTCAAGCAGCAACATTACACACACGTGTGTGATATATATATATATATATATATATATATATATATATATATATATATATATATATATATATATATATATATATATATATATATATATCAAGCAGCAACATTACATACACGTGTGTGAGTGTTTATATATATATATATATATATATATATATATATATATAAACACTCACACACGTGTGTGTAATGTTGCTGCTTGAAAGTACAGTATAAATTAATGGTATTAATCGTATTGATGAACATGTCATGCATTTTAAAACATTCATTTAGACGACTTGTATGCTATAGATATACTATCCCCATGATGGTAACAACTATCATGATAACAACCTCACAACAACAAAATTGCTCCCAAACATTTAGGATCACCATGGATTATCGAAAATACAAACCTCAAAAGAAAATAAATATATCCTCCCCGACGGGGAATTGAACCCCGGTCTCCCGCGTGACAGGCGGGGATACTTGCCACTATACTATCGAGGAGTTACGAAAGTATTTTTCCGTAATCCTGTTATATCTGTTAAGTTAATGCGCTACAAGGTTAAGTTATTTATAGCCACTGAAAATCCATATAAGTTATTTACTGAAGACCTGACGAACAGATATACTATATACTATATCATTAACTATGGACCAATTCACCAATCAAACTTTATAGTTTTTACACATGGTGACATGCGAAGAGGAAGAACTTCATTCCGAACAAAATATTTCAAACAATACCTCTCTAATATTTGAAATGCAACAAGTAACGTCTTTCCTATTCGATTAAGTTTCTCACTGCATTTTCGTGTCATCGTCTCGAAATATTTCTATTTTGTTTCGTGCACAATTAATTTAAATATAATTCATACAGCACAACACGATTCAGTCGAAATATGCTGAAAAAGGCGGTTCATCGTGAATTTTGGAAGATTCCATTCGATACTACAGAGAAATGAAAGGGAAGCAACTACAATGTGGCCGAATAGAAAAGCTGATCGCTGCTTCGTAAAACAAACCTTTTCTTCCATCAGTCCCGGCAAAATCGAATTCTTTTTTTTTTTTCTTCCAATAATTTGTCTTTTTTCTAATGGGAAACGGACCAGTCTGTTTCGTGTATTTAATAAGAATTGTTCCACTCTATGTATATTCAAACGGCGTTGAACTAACTTCGTACGCGAAAAGAGAGAGAGAGAGAGAGAGAGAGAGAGAGAGAGAGAGAGAGAGAGAGAGAGACGCATACATATAGCATCATGTTCCACTGTCTCACATTATCCTGACGAAAGGCTGGCCACTTCTAATACTAACTTATCGCTACCAGTTTTATAAGTCCTACAATGCAAGACGTATCATGTGCTAATTATGTTTTAGTGACAGACGCCTAAAACATAAATATCAAGGTCGAGGTCTTGCATGCTGGACTAGTCTTGGATATAATTTGGTCGTGATACGAAACATCAACCTACCGCATCCAAGGCAGACAATCTAACCAGTAAGGCGACTGGGGCGGCCCCTTATATATCTGAAATTTAATCTGGTGCTAAATGACATGAGAACGTAAAGGCATTTGAACATGAGCTTTTATTTTCCTTAACACTGATTGAGTAACAAACGATGCGCTTTAGATTTAAATATAACATTTAGCTTGTCATCCTGTTCGTGTTTCAAATCTAACGGATAAAATCGTTGTTATCAAGCAGAAAGACTGCGCACGATGTTAATATGGTTTCTAGGACATTCCATTCATATCTTAACCGGCTTTCGTTTATTTTACCTCAAGATCACTTTTGTTGTTTGCAAAGAACATAATGGCTATAGTCCCATTTTCTACAAATTAGAACAAAAATATTTTAAGGTAGTTGGAAACTGGATGATTATATCACCGCACAAATAGAATCCCAGTACCAGGCCCAGGAATAACCGCTCCGGTGGCCTAGTGGCCGCAAGTTCTAGCATATACATGTTGCAGTCTGATTATGGTTCCTTACTTATGACGTGACAAAGAACCGCTCCGGTGGCCCAGTGGTTAGAGCGTCCGCCTTGGAAGCGGGAGGTCGTGGGTTTGATCCCCGCTGAGTCATACCAAAGACTTAAAAAAAGATGATACTAACAGCTGCCTCGTTTGATGCTCAGCATTAACACATTATAACCCCTGGAGGTTTTTGCATTTTCGCATGAAATTCGAGTAGGAAACACATTTTATGAATACATCGTAATACATCGATTTCCAAGCAATATTCTGTAAGACAAATGCAATATTGTGATGATTTTTTTTTATTATTTTTGTTTTTATTTTTTGTTGTTGTTGTTGTTGTTGATTAACGGACCTATAATTTTCGTATGGAGAAGACTCTTTATTCAAAATGTCCACCTTATCCTACTTTTTGCACAGGTTCACCTGTCCGTGTGCGTTTCAGACCGGTCTGTCGTAGATCTGAGTCTAAAATATGGACACAAATTCGGAATCCGACCATCGGCGATTTTTTGGTGATAAAAAAAACGGGTTCAAAAACTTCGTTTTTTCCCCACTGTAATTTGTAGTGCAACTAAAATGTCCAGATTATTTGCTATCATTGTAGAGCATTATCTACCTTTCTATGATACCACCCAATTTAGTGTATCATGTATGACCTTGACGCTACAGACCTTGGAAGTAGGCTACTACCTCATGCCCCGTAAAGTCGTCGCTACGGGTTAATGTGTTAAGAGGCTAGTGTAATGACTGGTCGGCCTGGTGTCGGGATAATGCGACTGGGTGGGACATCATGCTACATGTCTGGGGCATGATGCCCCAATGCTAGACATCACTATAAACTGCCTCATAGCAGATATCGTAACGATATGACTGATTTTTTTTTAACAGCTACGTTAAAAATCATAATCAATCAATCAACCAGCACACTTGCATATCTATGAGAGAGAGAGAGAGAGAGAGAGAGAGAGAGAGAGAGAGAGAGAGAGAGAGAGAGAGAGAGAGAGAGAGAGAGAGAGAGAGAGAGAGAGAGAGAGGCGAGATGCCTTTGGCAATTTAATATTTTTAAATGTTCTGTGTTTTGAGCCTTGTTTACTTAAAAACAAAGCAGAGCATCCAAATAAGGTGTGTGTCGCCAATGTATTTATCGTAATCTCGCTGTACTTTATCAAATTTGTGTCATTGGTACCACATAATGCCATGGAAAATGTAGAGTGTATAAATTTTGACCGCTTCCAGAGGATTTCTAAATATGTTGTTCCCCTTATTTATGTTGTTCGTGGTTTTTTTTTTTTTTTTCTTGGGGGTGGGGGTGGGTGGGGTGGGGTGGCTTTTTGCTTTATAAATGAAACCTCTTTGCAACGTGTATTCATTTAGTGTGAGAGACTGGTGTAATAACATAAACAGAGAACGTTATGTGTTTATGCTCTCATACATGTGTATGTGTTTGTTAATAATGAACTTATAGTAATTTTGTTCGATTTAACTGTCGACAGGCATGTATATGAAACAAGGCTATGGATAACATGTAGAACAATTAATTGATAAATATTTTTAATAACATGGTAATTAGTATATTAAATTTTTTAAAAAAAAATTAAATTATAATAAATAAAAACTCCTCCCCGGCGGGGAATTGAACCCCGGTCTCCCGCGTGACAGGCGGGGATACTTGCCACTATACTACCGAGGAGTCATACATATTATCAGGAATGTAATTTTATTATACCTTGAAAATTACCGTGTTACTGGGTTAAGATATTTTTAGTTCAAGAGGACCTTAGTTGGATAAACAAGTGGTACGAGTCGTACTCTACACAACAATGACGCCATTACGATGAATTTCCCCGACATAACTGATATGACTGACGGCGATACAAGATCGTCTTGTGTCTACCAGTTTACAAATGAAATTATTTTTCACTTTTGCGAAGGTGATGAACTTTCGTTTGGAGTAAATGTATATCGTTTTTCTTTATCATTACAAGTTACTAAAATGTGGACAGGGCATTCCAGAGGACAGTAATAAACATCAACCATCATATTTACCAGACTTTAATCAGATCGTACTCAGCAAATAGCGTTGAATATACATCCTTATTTACTTTAAATGACTCGTGTACTATATAATCTCGTGACGTTTAATAGTCTGCACTACCGCAATCTTGTACACAGACACACACACACACACGCCACCCTGAGCCCCACATCTCACCTCTGTACCTGTGAGCTTGATTCGGCTCGACAAAGGGGAATATGTGTGAAAACTTGCCGGGATCTTCCCGGATTCTTTACCCCACTACATATACTGGCCGCCATGTAAACCTCGCGCAAAATCACCCGCCTACCCCCTTCAAATACCAAGAATGTTACCATCCGAAAATGAAAGTGGTAAAGGGTATGAAAAGTTCCATATTCATGTACAAGTAAAGCAATAATATAAACAGTTCAGTTAATACTGAAGTGTATACAGCCTAGTTCTAACTTGCAAATGTTTCTTGCGGTTATTCGCAATAGACCAGAGATTAATTTATATATTGATTGATTGATTTCTTGATATTCCTTCATTCCTCCAGTTTCTGAAGATGGTAAGATAGTATGCTCCTCGCCTTGCATTTCAGAACAACTATTTATTTCATTATATTCTGTGTAAGTTAGTTAATCAATCGAAAATATAATAAAATATCCTTTATCGAATGAGTCTTATCACAGCAATTCGTGCCTCGGGCTCCAAACCAGCTGGCATATCGTTTAAACTATCAAGTAACCTAATCAGTATTTGATCATCTAACTGGTCGCATAAATCACGGTAAATTGCTGGAGCCATATACCACAATAGATTTTCCATAAAACGGTTTCTGTCGTCTAAAGTTAAGGAACAATTCATCGAAGTGTGTGAAATAAGGTCAACACTTGTTTTGCCACACAGGGTACAGAGTCCAGATCTTAATTGCTTGCATTTCTCCATCAAGAATTAATGCCCCATATTATAGCGTTGTGCTTGAGACAGTGTAAGTGATTTCCCATAATTGAAGCACTTTTAGTCCTGGATTAATGTGTAAGAATCGATCGAATTACTCTGATGGATTTCTTATACTTATTCATGTTAACTCTCTTTGAATACCTGTATATATATATATATATATATATATATATATATATATATATATATATATATATATATATATATATATATATATATATATATATATATATATATATATATATAGAGAGAGAGAGAGAGAGAGAGAGAGAGAGAGAGAGAGAGAGAGAGAGAGAGAGAGAGAGAGGTAGGTAGGTAGGTAGATAGATAGATAGATAGATAGATAGATAGATAGATAGATAGATAGATAGATAGATAGATAGATAGATAGATATACAGGTAGGTAGATAGACAGATAGATAGACAGACAGACAGACAGACAGATAGATAGATAGATAGATAGATAGATAGATAGATAGATATACCGAGATACAGATAGGTAGACAAACAGACAAACAGACAGACAGACAGACAGACAGATAGATAGATAGATAGATAGATAGATAGATAGATAGATAGATAGATAGATAGATATTACCTATTTAATATACCTAGGCTGCTAGGCTGGAGGCCTTAGACTCATCCTTAACGATTCATGAGTCACGATAAATATGATTCATTGCTAGGTTCTGGATCAATCTTACCAGCCTAAAGCATAACAAGTATAATTGTGTTCAAAGACTTTTTAGAGGGGCGGGGGGGGGGGAGTTATAGCGCTACCAAGAGACAAGTTGTATAGGCATATTAAATGGTAGTATTTCCATGTTTTAACATCTGCACATTATTGTTTAGTCCTTCCAGCCATGTATGCATAATACATTAAAGCATAAACCGAAGCAGAAATGTTATTCCAATATGCGTACGTTCAGTATAAAAAATACATAAATAAATACAGTTACATGCACTCAAATACCCATACAAGTATTCCTACAAACTTAAACATACATACAAAGATGTATATGCACTCAAAATATAACCATATGCATATAATTAAGAAAAGATTTTTGGACATAAATGTGCCCACTCCCACCCACCCCCACCCCCCGATATGCCCCATTTTTATATGACTCCATTCTGAAAGCGTTGCGATACAAAATTACCAGATCGGTGTGTATGCGTAAAGTGTAATCGCAATCCTCCGAGTAGTTTAGCAGGAGAATCGCTAATGCACGCATGGACGACAAACCACACGAATGAAATGCGGACGATGCCAAGAGCTTTTCTGGTTTATTATGACATATAGAGTTGAAAATTTTTTTTTATGTTTATAAGTCTTTGGTATGACTTAACCGGGGTTCGAACCCGAGACCTCCAACATGCTAGGTGTAGCTATTATTCAGCTTGTAAACGAGTCACGTTATTGTTCTCATTTCAGATACGTTGACTGGTTTATAAGATACCTTCATGGCCATATCATGCTCAGAAAATAGGAGCTAACTTCATTTTCCAAGACAAATGCACGTGGCAGGGGCTGGTTTGGGCGGGTACCTAACACATACACTTTGATTTACGAGCCCGACGCTTTTTGATATATGATAGTAATTTTTAAAACACATAAACGAAACAGGCACATAATATTTACAGAACATCACCAAATGAGCCACAACAACCATTCCACCCCACCCCCATCTATCTAGAATAATTCGCTGCAGTGCCTTAGGCCCTACAAAATCGCCACATTGAAAGATGAGAACATTTGTGAATGGTAAAACACAGGACACGCGTTTAGACATGCAAAGTAATACACCACCACCACCACCCCACCACCCTAAATAAAAACAGCACAAGAAATACGTTAAAACATCGAGCCAACGTTATTAATATATAGGACATAGATATCACTATAAAGGTATTGGGACGGCGGGGACTTAATTTAACATATTTTGCCTGTTACGGTATATATTATAGCTGTGCAAGTACATGTTTACCTAACATAATTTATTTTTAAAAAATGAATAATGAAAATAAATTCAACAAGTAGCGTTGTTCAACTTTAGTTTCATATATTCTGCGACTGTTGCAACAGCTAGCAAGAATAATGCATGCTTGCTCCTAACTACCAGTTTTATTAGTTTAAAATTGTCAAACGTTATGCAACTATACGAAATTGCTATAAATTTTTTTTTAAAAAATGAAAAGTAAAACAGTATGGGAGTGGGGATGGGGAATGGAATCTCAGAATGAAAAAACATTGTATAAACAACATTTAATCTACATCGTTTGCTGATTGAAATGGAAAATATTATCTCAACATGGAAATGTGAGACATTCTGCCAAATTGCAACAACTGAATTGCCTTTGCATATTCTTATGGTTTGGCCTGTAACCGCAAAAAGAAGCGGCGATACTTGGGAGGACGTCATCCGAGCCTAACCTGCCTCGGAACCAGTCTAGCATTCCTTTATTTATGGGTTTTGATAACTTATCAGTCTTACCTGCAGCAGAACCAGTCTGATATTCCCGACATGTGAGATCTGTGATCTTCATACAATCATAATCTTCTATACAATACTAAGTACGCTTTTGTCAGCTCTGACAAGTGATAGAAATCTTACCATCAACGTGTTCGACATTTTTATGTCGCCTATAAAATGCATGTCATTCACAAGGTATAGATCCATTATTAATGGTGGTGTTGTTATCGTCCTTGCTAATTGTCTTCATGTTGATGATGCTGTGTTTATTGTGAATGTTGTCAAAATTGCCAATTCCATCCAATTTTACGGTAATATGCAACAATATATATATATATATATATATATATATATATATATATATATATATATATATATATATATATATATATATATACATATATATCTTAGTTTATTCGATTTAATAAAGATAAACATCCAACTATACCTTCACAAGAATGACCATCTTGCCCGAGTGTATAACCAACATCAGGGCATGTGCACTGATAGCTTCCGGGTATATTGATACAGGTCACAGCGCAGCCGCCGTTATTAGCCATGCATTCATTGACATCTGTTACAAATAAATTGGAGATTATTTTTCTTAATATTTTTTATTGACAAACGTAAACAATATCATTATGTTGATGTGTTGACTAAGTAAACACATTTTATGTGCGGATTGATCTTGCTGAAGTAAAGCAGTTAGGAACATAAACAGAGGGGTTGTATCTTGAGGGTGACATCTTTTTTTTAAATATCTTGAAGAGTGTGAGTTTACTTGTAAGGATTTTCGTCCTTCATTTTGTTTGTTTCTACATTTTTTTCCATCTCAGAAACATGTAAATGTATCTGTCGGATGATAGTAATTGACGGAATTTCATTTATAGACATATCAAATTTATACAATTATTTAATAAGCCTTTTACCCATTTTAAGCGTGATACTTTAACGCAAACATTGATTACATTCAAATTTAATAGAATGTTTAAAGATAAGTGTAAACATATTTGAATGGAACATACACATTACAGGCTGGTTTCGTTTGTATTGACATCTTAAAAATATTATGTAAACGCATGGTTCATTAGCGGTGAGTGGTCTTGAATGGAAAGGAATAATCAATAAAAATGATTTTTCATTGTTTATTAGATACTGTTTGTAAATGAGGTGATTGACTAGGAACATGAACTGTATCATTACCAAAAATGCTTATATGTTTAAAAGCAAACAAAACCATTTTTCCCCATTCGTACCTTTACATGTCATATTCTTGTCGTCTGGTACGTATCCATTATAACATTCACAGATGTAAGACGAGTTCGTATTGATGCATTTGCCGTTTTGACAGATTTTACTGGCATATTTTGCACATTCATCAATATCTGTCAAAGAGGAAGAAAAAATTCAAATTAAGATAATATCGAGATATTTTATTTGTTTTGAAAGTAATATTTTCCTCGTTTCAAAGTGTGATTAAGGAGTATTCAGTTTGAGAGTTAGTAATTAGCTTTAATCTGACATAATCTTCACGAAAAAAGCAAATTAAAAGGGACATAATGTATTGAGTCGCATTCATGGATGTTACCCAAGTATGGAAAATGCGCTGTCTAATTAAGCAACTCAGTCAATGCATATACCTCTAATATCAATGTGAATATATGAACAAGAAATAACCAAGCTAAATATTAAAGTATTGATTGAAACTATGTCAGACTTTTGTGATTTTTTTTATCTGTATTTCTTGAATGAAACGGCCCCAGATGAAGAGAGTTTAGCTGTATGTATATCTTTATCTCGACTGATCAACATAAATGTTGAGAAAACTCGATGCATCCGAAAATAGAAAATATAATACTGCACTGATTGTACAATACCAATGTATAGTTTTAACATTTAAATGTGCCCCTCTTTGTAAGATCATAATATAAAAGATTTTGAATTTGAAAACATGTCTGTATCAGCATACAAATAGTCGGTTAGTCACCTGCGCAGTTGTGTTTGTCTGCCCCTACTTGGTATCCGGCCGTATCACAGAGACATCTATACGAACCATACTCGTTGACGCAGATGTCTTCGCATCCACCATTATTTTCATTACATTCGTCAATGTCTATGACATAAAAAGTATTTGACTAATGAGCAAATTACATTGTGCAAGTATATATTGACAGAGGCAGTTTTCTGTCTGATATATATATATATATATATATATATATATATATATATATATATATATATATATATATATATATATATATATATATATATATATATATATATATATATATATATATATATAGAGAGAGAGAGAGAGAGAGAGAGAGAGAGAGAGAGAGAGAGAGAGAGAGAGAGAGAGAGAATTGGGTAGATATACGGAAATTTTGACATTTTTCACCATTGAAATGAGTGTCAATACAAAATATCTGCAGTTCAAGAGCGAATTATTTCGTTATATCTACTAAAACACATATATTTCTTTTCATTATAATAATATATAATTTTTGTGCAAACGCTGTTGATGTACACGGGTTTTCTCAGTTCTGTGTCAGTGCAACTAATATTTTCATTACTACAACAATAAAAAGAATTTCAGAACTTTTACAATATTTTTAGGAAAACGATGTTTAACAAATTTATCTTACACGCATCATGCTTCAAATTGTGTATTTTGTCAAAATAATGACCGTATTCTGACGAAAATATAGACATTTCTATTTCTGAAAAAATATTTTATTTCCGGATTGATCTTGCTGAGGTAAAGCAGTTAGGAACATAAATAGAGGGGTTATATCTTGAGACTGACTTCTTTATTTTAAATAATTTAAAGATTGTGAGTTTACTTGTAAGGATTTTTGTCCTTCATGTTGTTTGTTTCTACATTCAAAAGCAATTTTGTTGTGACTATTGCAAGTTTACAGTCTAACTTAGTAGCAAACGCTATATACCATTTTCAATTGTGACTTAATTTCGGTTTGCAATCAACTCTATTCAACACTCGATTCACCAATGGTATTCGGACACGATTGTGACGAGAGTTAAAACTGATACTAATAATCGGATTTGTTGTTGTTACTGTTTGAAATGTGAACTGTTTGAAATGTGTACTGTTTGTCGTCACTGAGCATTGCTAACAGATAATGACGTTTGTGGAGCAACAGGTCATGCAAGTTCAGTGACTGACAACTTTCTTGATTCATGTAGAAACCTAAATATTAAAAAGTCAGCACTTGAAGGTCAATTTTGTGTTTGGAGTTCGGTTTTTATGCATTAATTGATGGATCATCCCTGACTGTATAAATGTAGACTAGAGGATATACAGTTGATACATTTTAAGATATGTGCATTGTGTTGGAAAGGGAAGAGAGAAAGGAGAAGAGAAGGCTCCAAGGAATAAGAAATGAAATAAGGATAAATATTTTGAAAAAAAAGTTTTAAATAACAAATATATAGGCAGATATATTTCATAAATGGGAAAAACGAGGTCCAAAAAGTGACAATGACATTGTGGCAATATGGGGTGAGGTGAGGAGAGATAATGTATGGGTGCACGAGTGTGAGAGGTTTAAATTCTAAATGTCTAATATGTTGGTTTCCGTGCCCATCTTGCCCAATCCTTCGGCCTGACTCTATCCCTTTTTGGCGGTAAGATGGGATTAGGTTTTTACGGAGTGGATTAAAGCTGTGGTGTATGATGGCCTCCGGTACTCGCTGTGTGGGTTCTATTCCTGGGTAAAAACGAATTACAACCCTCTAACCTCTTGGGTCAAGTTTGTGTCATTCTGTATTAATCGTTATGATATAATCATGTAACCATACAATGTGGGATTCAGATCTACGTGTTCTCTCTCTCTCTCTCTCTCTCTCTCTCTCTCTCTCTCTCTCTCTCTCTCTCTCTCTCACACACACACACACACACACGTATATTCTTGCTGAATGAATAGAAGGCATAGTTGTTTTCTTTACTAATAAATATTTAGGAGAAACGAAGGCAAGGACATGCATAAGCATCTGATGCTTCTGTGTTCAGACTGGGTATAACATTTATATCAAGATATCAAGACTGCTAATTGGGTGGATGCATCTATGGGTGTTTTTTTTCTACTTAAATCTGATTACCATTTGTTTATTTTTCACGACGGCAAACAACAAGGCACATGCTCGCAAATTCGTGAGGTAGTTTATACCTTCGCATTGTATTTTGTCTGTGCTAGGTGCAAAGCCAGGAAGGCTGCAGTTACAGGTGTAAGATCCGGGTGTGTTAATACAATCCCCAATGCAGTCATTAGACTCCGGTGTGGCACATTCATCCAGGTCTATGAAAATGATTGAATATCGTAAGATGAATATAGTATTTCGCTTCGAGATAATTAAGTAAGTTGCGTGATAATACAAAAGTAAGATTATTTACTATCATGTAAATACGTTTATTTACTATCATGTAAGTACTATTATTTATTATTTACTATCATGTAAGTACTATTATTTATTATTTACTATCATGTAAGTACTATTATTTACTATTTACTATCATGCAAATACGATTACTTACTATCATGTAAGTAATATTATTTATTGTCATGTAAGAACGATTATTTGCTATCATTAAGTACGATTATTTACCATATACCATCATGTAAGTACGATTACTTACTATCATGTAAGTACGATTATTTACTATTTACTATCATGTAAGTACGATTATTTACTATCATGCAAATACGATTATTTACTATCATGTAAGTACAATTATTTACTATCATGTAAGTACAATTATTTACAATCATGTAAGCACGATTATTTACTATAATGTAAATACGATGATTTACTATCATGTAAGTAATATTATTTACTATCATGCAAGAACGATTATTTCCTATCATTAAGTACGATTATTTACTATTATGTAAGTACGATTATTTTCTATCATGTAAGTACGATTATCTACTATCATGTAAGTACGATTATTTTCTATCATGTAAGTACGATTATTTACTATCATGTCAGTACGATTATTAACTATCATGTAAGTAAGATTATTTTCTATCATGTAATTACGATTATCTACTATCATGTAAGTACGATTATTTACTATCATTTAAATTTGATTATTTACAGTCATGTAAGTACGATTATTTACTATCATGTAAATACGATTATTTACTATCATGTAAGTAATATTATTTACTATCGTGTAAATACGATTTTTTCTATCATGTAAATATGATTATTTACTATCATGTAAATACGATTATTTACTATCATGTAAGTACGATTATTTACTATCATGTAAATACGATTCTTTTCTATCATATAAGTACGATTATTTACTATCATGTTCATAAAATATATAATATAATGTC
Source organism: Unio delphinus (assembly GCA_029339505.1). Lineage (NCBI taxonomy): Eukaryota > Metazoa > Mollusca > Bivalvia > Unionida > Unionidae > Unio > Unio delphinus. The sequence continues at coordinate 12,622,624 of JAQISU010000179.1, read as the reverse complement.
TCAACAAATTAATCTCAAATCGTGTTTGTAGAAAATTAAATACTATATTCGAGTTATAACATATTGTGATTTAATGTCATATAAACCATTGATATCAATCAAACTATATTGTTACATGTAACCTGATTTCTATGCAAAACGAACATTGAAATTTCACATGATGTGATTTATATGTCATAGAAACTAAAGAATGCACCGGTGGAGTAAGTGCTTAGAGTGTCCGTCTCGGGTACGGAATGTAGGGTGCGAACCCCGACCAAGTGTTACCAAAGAGATATAAAATACTACTAGCAACATTAAGAGCTTCGTGTTAGGACGTCCGACTGGAGTCAGTATACTATAACTTGGTGGGGGGGGGGGGACATAAAACTGCATGCCTGTGACGTGATGCCCCAGTGTCAGACATCATTGTAAACTGCCACACTGCAGACATCCTAGTGATATGACTGGAAAATTTTTAAAGCTACGTTCAAAATCCAAATCACACACACACACACACACACACACACACACACACATCATTACCTACATTAGGAGGACCCTGTAAATCCATACACATACACATGCCATTACGTGTAAGATTTTTGTTTTATATAATCTTGAGCACTGTAACCTGATTTAATTGATATTTTAATAAAACGATAATTGTAATGCATGCATTTCGGCGTGGGTGAGTCATGTATGAATATGTTATTTCTGTCTTTATTTCGACAGTCTTAAATATTGAAATGTTTTATCAGCAAACAAATTTATAAATTTGAAATCCCAAAAGGAAATACTTCATGGCAAGATTTTGTGAGACAATCTGTCATTAAAACGAATAAATTAATTTATACTATTGGCTCTCTGTGTCAATATAAATTTCTTAACTTACACATGTATTCATGCGATGTACATATAACATTATTTTCCTTGATTTATTTTTCATTTTCAATGATAATTTACTTTTTTTTTCAAATACTATACAATGTTTCAAATTATGCGGTCAATCAATCTTTTAAAATAACTTACCCCCACCTGGTGTTACCTGAGAAGGTCTTTAGCACGCTCGCCCGCGAATGTTTGATAAAATGTCGTTAGGTTAATTAAAATAATGAACTTTGCCATCAATATAAACCAAATACGTTTTAGTCACGCTTTGCACCTCTAGTCACAAACAACATTGTGAGCACCTATTTAGTTAATAATTGAAACAGTAATAACGCTAAAATTGCACATTTACAGTATGGCTTTCACATTATACAAGTTAATTAAAACACCTCGTTTTATGTGAACACGAAATAGGTATAAGCTCCAAGTTAAATTCAATACGTATTTTTATGAAAAGAACAGTATCCTGGTTTTTCGACTGACCCAAACATCTTATATCATCTGAGAAATATTCTATCGGACATCGAAAGCAGAATCCTGGTTTTTCGACTTACCCAAACATCTTGTATCATCAGAGAGATATCCAATCGGACATCTACAAAAATAGCTTCCAATGACATTGACACAATAATGCTCGCAGTTCCAGTTTTCAAATTTACACTCATCAAGATCTGAAAGGAAATATTTAACATAACGTTTGATTTTCGTATTCGATTTTAGGTGTCACGTCTCAAATGAAAGTGATATGCATGGTATAATAAGATACGAAAAAGAGTATTGACTAAAGAATAATTATTTTGACCATGTTCCCGATATTAATTTATACTTGATAAAATGAAAATGACTTTATATATATATATATATATATATATATATATATATATATATATATATATATATATATATATATATATATATATATATATATATATATATATATATATAATGTTTTATTCTCTTAATATTTTGCATACATTGTCACAAAGGAATATGATTTCTATGACGGTTTTATACTACTGCACTGCGACAGCTCCGGTGGCCTAGTTGTTAGAGCGTCCGCCGCGGAACCGGGATGTCGTGGGTTATTCCCGGCCGAGTCATACCAAAGACTTACAAAAATGGTACTAACAGCTGTCTCGCTTGGCGCTCAGCATTAAGAGATTGGTGTTAGGACTGGTCGGCTTGGTGTCAGGATAATGTGATTGGGTGGCACATCATGCTACTTGTCTGCAGCATGGTTTTACAATGCTACACATGATTATAAACTGCCTCACTGAAGACATCCTAGCGATATGACTGGGAAATTGTTAAAGCTACGTTAAAAATCCTAATCACACACACACACACACACACACACACACACACACACACACACTACTGCACTATGCGTGAGCCAAACACCCGAATACATGCTAAAAAAAAGAAAGAGTTGAATTTAGTACTGTGAAAGATTAAATTTGTTTCTCTACGTCTGAGCATAATAGAACCACAACTATATCACATTCACATAAACTATTTACAAGAGGGGAAACAATTATAATGATTACGGCATCAAAGTAAAGCATTTTACACTTCTGGAGACGAAATCTGTATGCTGATAAAGAAAGGTTTGTAATTCTGCGAAGAACCATTTACCTACACAACGCCTCTTGTCCGAGCCTAGGACGTATCCTTTCGAACATTCGCAATGGTATGATCCGTCCGGGTATGATACACAAACGTCTCCACATCCGCCATTATTGTGCTGACAGGGGTTGTATCCTTTAACATCTGAAAAAGGACAGCTTTCAATTTTCAAATTCACTGAATAATTGTAAGATACAGAGAGAACTAAAGTGACTGTCGTATAATGTACACCATCATGACAGGCTGAGACCACAATGAGGTCCTATAATGTACATCATCAAGACGGGATAAAAACTACTATGAGATCTTATAATGTATACTATCAAATTGGTCTGAAAACTACTGTGAGGTCGTATGACGCACATGGTCAAGATTGGCTGAGGACTACGGCGAGGTCGCATAATGTACACCATATGTGTCAAACTCAAGGCCCGCGGGCCACATCAGGCCCGGCGTACAATTATATCAGGCCCGAGAGATCTTGACCGACGTACAATTATATCCGGCCCGAGAGAAAAATTTTGGTAAAAATATTTTTTAATGGCCCTGCGATATAAAGTGCAAATCAAATTCCCTAATTAGCAGCCTTGCCGAACGATACTCTACCTGAGAGCGTTCTCGCTTCGATCAGAATAAGCAAAAATAAAAGTTGTGTAGTGAGTGGATGTTCGTCGTTACAGTAACCTAGCAACGTTCAGTTGCTCGTTTTGGATTGGCGCATAAGAAATGAAAGTAGTGTAGTGCCCGGATATTACATCACATTTTCCCGCTACGGCTAACGTGATATCAATCAAGCGTCTGTCGGTAGATGCACAATCTTTTTTTTAAATCAAAGCTAGACTTAAAATGGCCAAGAGAAAAGTTGATTCTGAAAACAGAGCCTTTCAAAGCCGCTGGGAGGCTGAATATATGTTTACTGATATTGGCGGTAAACCTGTGTGTCTACTTTGTGGAGATAATGTGGCTGTGATCAAGGAATATAATCTGAGACGTCACTACGAGACTAAACATCAAGACAAGTTAAAAAGCCTGAATGCAGAGCAGAAGCTACAGAAGGTAGAAGAATTGAAGAGGAATCTAACATCACATCAAACGTTTTTCACCAAAGCAAAATCACAAACAGAAACTGCTGTGAAAGCAAGTTTTATTGTGGCGGAGGAGATCGCAAAATCATGCCGACCATTTACAGAAGGAGAGTTTCTGAAACGCTACGTGATGAAAGTGTGTGACGTCTTGTGTTCAGACAAAAAGCAGATAAATTGGCATAAGAGCGAAAATGGGTATGCCAATGATTTTTTTATTATTAAAACTTTTTTTCTGTTTTAATTTATATTAATGTTTAAAAAAAGGTTTAATTTCCCGCTTATTGAATGTTTATCCTGTTCGGCCCGCAACCTTACGTGTGATTTGAGTTTTGGCCCGCTGAGCGATTGAGTTTGACACTCCTGATGTACACCATCAAGTCGGGGTGAGGACTACAGTGACTGCGTATGGCGTACATGATCGAGATAGACTGAAAACTACTGTGAAGTCCTATAGTGTATATAATCAAAACAGAATGAGAACTATTGTGAGGTCTTATACCATATACGATCGAGATAGACTGAGAACTACTGTGGGGTTGTATGATGTACATGATCAAGATAGACGGAAAACTACTGTGAGGTGGTATAACGTTTGTCATGAATATAATTTGACATCATACACACTTTATGATACTAACACAATTTATCTTAACGGTAGGGAAGCACAACGTCATATCAGTCAAGCACCAATCTTGTACAGACTCATTTGACACGTGGTCCTGCTGTCATTACCCCCGCTTCGTTTCCCATGAAGAGAAATGACTTTGAAACCTACAAATTTAAATACCAATACAATTGTTTTAAGTATATATATTTAAGAAGTAGGGCCTAACCAGAAATCGCCTCGGACATTCGCTTCGGCCAAATATCCGGTTTTTCGGAAGTATTCGCCTCGGCAAATAATACGCGCACAAAAGGTTACAAGTAAAAAAGTTCAATAAATATCGAACTTTTAAAAAAAGTTTTTTAATACATAATAATTTTAGTTAATAATAAAAATTTCCATCTTATAGGCGATACATACGGTATACGAAAAGTTTAAGCTTCGCATACGATAATGAAACAAACGGTGCTCTTCGGAGTCGCACCTACTACTCGGTTCGTGACCGGATCCGTCAAATACTACATCCAAATACTCGAATTCGATACTCGGCAAAAATTATCTACTCGTTTAGGCCCTATTAAGAAGAGACAAGATGGCCTCATATGATGGCAAAAACTTAGCTTATTAGATCTATTATTTGCAGTATTGATATGAAATTTAAAAGCACACGCCCGCTCGGAATTAAATTTACAAATTGCGTCAAAAAATATCTTTAATGTTTCCCTCAGTGGGCAAAATACAAATTTGATAAATGGGATAGATGGGTTTATCTGGTATCATACGGCACAAGAACACAAATAGGTTATTTAGGGCCTACAACTTTAAATACCAATGTACTCTTTTTTAAAAGCAAATGTTCTTAAGAAGCGTTTCTGACGCAGAGTCAGGAAGGCCGCATATGATGGCAAAAACTTAGTTTATTAGATGTATTATTTGCAATATTAGAAAACTGGAAAGCACTCGCCCGCTCGGAATTAATTTTATAATTTCCGTCTAAAAATATATTTTTAAAAATAACCGTTAAATGTTTCACTCTTTTATAGGCAACATACAAATTTGATAAATGGGATAGATGTTGTTTGTTTTGGTATCTCACGGCACAACAACACAAATAGGTTATTTAGTGCCGATGCAATTGGATTGAAGTGTCTTTCCCAAGGTCATACCGCTGTGTAATAAGGTCCGATACGATGGTAGGATTTGAACCCAACCATACGAGTCTGGGACGCTAACCACTTAGTCACCATCTAAAGATTTTTTGGATACAAAACTACCTTCAATGCATTTGGGAGTAACTTTTGCTCTCCACCCGTACCATCGGCAGAAGTAAAAGCGGGAGCGTTGATCTTCCAGATGATATCCATCACTACATGTATAGTTTGCAATGATTCCCCACAAATTTTTCTGCCGGATATACTCATATATAATTTTGTAGGTAGCATGCTCTATTTTTGGCGGTTTCCTAAACTGATGATAGCACGTGTCGTCTGCTAGCAAGGCCTCATTCTGATAATCTTTCTGAGCCAAGATAGTTTCGTTGTAGCTGCTCTCCTGGTATAGCTGACGTCTTGTACCCTGCCTTGGAAACCTTTCTGCAAAAATAACAGAATGTTGGTATATTTATACCAGTTTAGAAGTATAGAGTTTTCATATGCGACATATGCAGCCTGGTACCATAAGTAATTATATGATTGAAAGAGTCAAACTAATTTCACATAATTTAGACCGGTTTTCCATCTTTATTTTTCACATATCTAGATTGAAAACAGCAAGTTAGGAATTTTATTTCATATACATATTGTATGTGTTTCGCTGTGAAAGCGATTCTTACTTTGAATAAAGCCAGCATAAGGATGCAGCTATTTTAGGCACATTATTTGTAGAAAATATTCACAAATAAAACTTGCATCGAAATGTCTTCTGAATAACATTAAAACGTGCAATTTAAAATATATATATATATATATATATATATATATATATATATATATATATATATATATATATATATATATATATATATATATATATATATATATATATATATATATTCATTTGAAATTTAAACTTTCTTTCTTAATTTAAATCCATTTATCTGAATATAACGAGTAAACACGTGTTTATGTCCTATTTCAAGCAATTAACGTATTTCTGCATTGCTAATTGTTACTATCAATGGTATTTAAGTTCATAATTAAAATTCATCGATCTGCAGGTCACAAGTTTCAACTTTCAGCATTAATCGATCAGTTAATGTAATGGAGTGGTTTATTCATTTTTAAATATCGCTATGAGTTAATTAATGGAGTGGATTATTTGGCTTCAAATATCTTTATGTGGTAAATTAATTGTGTGGTTTATTTGGCTTTATCTATCTTTATGAGGTAAAATAATCGAATGATTTATTAGATTTTCAACACTGTTGTCGTGTTTTTACTTGACTTTCAATGTTCTATCAAGATAACGTTTCCGGCGTTTATATCAGGTTTTAAATATCCTTATGAGGTGACGTAATTGAGTGTTTAATTTAAATGTCTATATGAGATAGCGATGTGGAGTGTTTTGATTACTCGTTATATATCTTTATAAGAATATCTATTGTTTTATTAGACTTTAAATGTACTTATGAGATAATCTATTGTTTTATTAGACTTTAAATGTACTTATGAGATAATATATTGTTTAATTAGGCTTTAAATGTACTTATGAGATAATCTATTGTTTTATTAGGCTTTAAATGTACTTATGAGATAATCTTTTGTTTAATTAGGCTTTAAATGTACTTATGAGATAATCTTTTGTTTAATTAGGCTTTAAATGTCATTGCGAGGTAAAATAATCGAGTGTTTTTATTAGGCGTTTAAATATAATAATGGGGTAACGTAGTGGAGTGTTGTTTTAGGCATTAAATGTCCTTACGAGGTAAAGCAATGGTGTTTTTTTTTATTAGGCTTTACATATCCTTAGGGGGTTAATTAATCGAGTTATTTTGCTTTATGTAGGCTTTAAATATCCTTAGAAGTTCCTTATTGAAAGTACAGATCAGGGCTTTATATTATTATTCAATCATAAATTTGAATAAAGGAAATGACGTTACTGTTTCTTCTGTTTTATATATATATGTATATATGTGTATATATATATATATATATATATATATATATATATATATAATGTTTGCCAAATTAAAGACGTAAACAGGTTCTCCAACTAAGGCAGAGCCTATACATGTCAGTTCAGACACTTTGGTTCATAACAGAGGTAGAAAAAAACAGCAGAGATGACCCCGAGTTAAACAGATGCTCATTCATGGTGGTAACATTTACATAGGTATTTTAAGGTATCATTTACAAACATACTTTAAAAAAATCAGGAACATTGTCTCGTTTCATACGTTTATCTCAATAACGGATAGGCTCTGGAAACGATTATATACCCCCAGCAACATTATATGTAGTTTCAGATGCATCATCCAGAACTACATACCGATAACTGAACTACATGTTAATAAAACATGTCAGTATTTCGAGTACTATAATCATTTGTATATAAAATATTATAGCATTAATTTTATATTAGTGGGTAAATTTACATAATGCATTGCTTTTTGTGGCTATGTAACGACAAATTCCGCTTACGAAGGGACTCGAGGTGGCCGAGTGTTCAAATGAGCTTTATAGATTACTGACATGTCGCCTTATCTGCGTGTGTTCGAGTCTCAATTCGTCGAATGTGGCCTCCACCATTTATACTGTCCGTCATATACATGTATCTTATCATGTACTGAAAATGGTGTTAAACCACCAACCCATGCCAAACCGCTTCTCAGAAGAATGAATATATCAATTTTGATCACGTGACTACTGAGTCTAGGCTGATATTTTATCACATGACTGCTGTATTATATATATGCTTATCGTTTATCACATGACTACTAGGTTATATAGACTGATATTTCATCATGTCCACAGTGTTATATAGGCTGATATTTTATCACATGACTATTGTGTTACATAGGCTGATATTTTATCACATGACTATTGTGTTACATAGGGTGATATTTTATCACATGACGTATGTGTTATAGAGGCTGATATTTCTAATACCTAACATGGTTTATAACAGCCTAACAGGTTTCATGGCAACTTATGATACTGGGGAAAGCATAATGCCCAAGTAATCCGAATATACATCCGAGGAAATGAATTAGGAATTTTGAGGTTTTCTTTAATAATACTTTGCTTGTCAAGTGACCAAGACAATCATGCTTACATTTGTGCTAATTTTATATTAGATATATTACCTTCGTTGAATAATTTCAATCTTTTGTTGATCATGATCAAAGGGTAGAAATTATTCAACTAGTTTCATAAATTTTATCGCCAAGGCTAACAAAGGGTATCAATTGTTTAATTCGTTTCCCAGGCATCACTTAAAACGAGCACTGATTTTGATAAATGTGAATGTAACAGCTAAATTAGATCCTCGTTGCACAATTAATTTGTGTCAAACGCGTTTAAGAGAAGAGTACAAGTTTTACATATGCAAAGATATATTATCTACTTCAATGAGTAGCTTAAAATTAAATAAAGAGGTTTTTACAAGGGTCATTCAAGATGCTATTTCTCATAAATGTTTATTTCACATTAAATATGTTTGTTATTAAACCATAGCTCAAGTATTTAAGTCGCTTCTGTAAAATGGAAGTGTATTCCATTGGCGCAGATGAAACATCTACGATTAATCAGAATCGATTGTATTAATCGCTGATGACAATTATAATATATGTTAAGTACATATATAGTGAGGTTTATTTACTAGTGTGTGTGTGTGTGTGTGTGTGTGTGTGTGTGTGTGTGTGTTTATAGCAGGGCTTAAGTAGCATAAAAGAAAGATATGAACACAGAACCAGCATACTACAGTTCAGGCATGAGTATCTATCTATCTATCTATCTATCTATCTATCTATCTATCTATCTATCTATCTATCTATCTATCTATCTATCTACCCAACTCTATATATCTGTTTATTTGTCTGTCCATCTCTTTCTTTTCATCCATTTAATGTGTCTACTGTGAAATCTGTTATAATTGCTTTCTTTTGTCGTTTGTCGAACGGCTCTGCGATTATAACGACAGTCCTTCAAATAGCTGAAACTCTAAGACACTCTAAGACTGAATATAATGTTCAGGAATTTAAGTTACTTCCTTTTAACTACCGAGTGTCGATACTATCTTTGATGGTTCAGCGATAGTAAGATTTTCAAAACAGCTGCTGTGGTGGACATATTTGATATCAGCTTGGCACCATTTTCAGTTATGACCATCGGATCATCAAAATAATTTTTCTCGCGATATGACTTTAAATTTTGGAGGAGATATGATAGCAAAATTGTCAAGAGTGATCCCAGTGTGACCATATTTGGATATCAGATTGGAACCTTTTCTACTTAATACCATGTAGACATCATGATAAAATTCTTTTTGGTGAAAGCACTGTCGATATGAAAGTGGTGATAATAGAATTCAAAAATGGCTTTTATGGCAGTCATATTAGAGGTTGGATCGGCACCATTGTTATTTAGAACTAGCTATACATCATTAGAACTCTTTCAGGGAATGCTCATTCATTGGAAGAAATAGTGTCTCTGAATGGCACCATTAGCATCAACGAGATATCATAAAAAGTGATTAGTAAACCTCCATATTCATATCACCATCCATTCAGGTGGAGTCTTGATCAAAATATTTTCAAGATGGCCGCTGTTGTGGCCATATTGGACATCAGAACGACGCCATTTATATTTGCAGCAAACTAGACACAATAAGAGGTCTTCTATAAAGAACTTATGGCAATATGATATTCGATTCAGGTTGAGTAGGGAAAGCAAGATTTTCAAGATGGCTACTGTGACGGCCATATTGGATGTCAATGCAGCATCATTTCATTCAGTATCAACCAGATGTTATAAGAAGTCTTTTAAAGAAAACTATGCTACATTTAAAGTGTATAGTCATGTCTAGCAATGGGGCATCATGCCTTCTGTTCAAAAGTAATAGAGATGGAAAGTTTTTCAAGATGGCCACTGTTATGGCTTTATTGAACACCACCAGATCGTCTCGATTTACTAACTAGATATTAAAAGAAGTCATTTTACGAAAACCAGTGTTGATATGGCCATTCTTTCTTTAAGAGTGGTGTCACGTTTGCTAAGCTCCAGCTATGAAGTCATGTTTAAGCTATAATCTTCCTGTCTTGTGAATATTACCAAGACCTTGTGTTTAATCTCTAAAGATTGCCCCTGGATTAATGTTGAACTCTTACGCAAGGTTACCGTGACCAGCCAGATATCGGAAACTTGAGTCGGCAAAGGCGACCGCTAGCATCACTTAACAAATGCTTGCCGTTATCACACCTATATATTAAAGGTTAGTTCAACGATCAAAAGGAAAGTCTATGTGGTGAACGGGGTGTTCTTATCCGTTCCCACGTTGACAGACAGCGAGAAGGACATTGTCTGCTAAGTTTTATTGGATCGGTCAATATGCATTCACACATTGAGATAGAAGACGTGATTAAAATTCAAATCCGAATGATACCTTCCAAAATCGTAAGGGTAAGTCAGTATACGCCTGGAATGATTGCGGATCAATAGGGCTTATTCCTAGAAAGAAGACACTTGTAATCTGGCGAGAGAACTTAGAAGTAGATTCTAAGGAAATATAAAGGCGAAAGGGTCAGAAAGCTATTTGCTCGATTTTGCAAAATATCATAATTGTAATTATTTGTCGTATGTGTCTTTAGTTACTAGGATCTTTAGTATGTATACATGTAATTACTTAAGTAGTGTTTCATTTACGTGCATATTTGAGAAATGGGCTTGAGCCTAAAGTAAAAAAAATATTAGATGCGAGGCGGAATTATGATCGTTCTGGTCAGAATTAGTTTTGTAATTCGGTATTAGTTCTGGGTGGTTGTGATTTGGATTTTACCGTAGCTTGAACCGTTTTTCAGTCATATCGCTATGATGTCTGAATTGTGAGAGTGTATAGTCATGTCGAGCAATGGGGCATAATGCCGCAGACATGTGGCATGATGTCCCACCCAGTCACATTATCCTGGAAGTATGCCGACCAGTTTTAACCCTAAACTATTAATGCTGAGCGCTAAGCGAGGCAGCTGTTTGTACCATTTTTGTAAGTCTTTGGTATGACTTGGACGGTGGGGTGAACCCATGACCTTTCGCATCCGAAGCGGGCGCTCTAACCACCAGGCCACCGGAGCGGTTCGCTATTAGGTTACTTCGTAGTAAACCAGTGCATTTATTAATGCGTTATGTTAGAGTTTACACATGATTAAATTGCGCATGTGGAAACGCGGTAGAAGTATGAGTTGCAAGATAAAGAAATGCGTCTGATTATTGTGATCTTGTTTTTTTTTTATAACGGGATTAGGAATACGTACTGATATGACTCAATAATTGATGTATGTATAAGTACTTGATACCGTGGTACACTATGACATTTGTTTTACTATACAAGAACGGATGTGTATCTCGATGTGAAAGAATGAGTGACCGAATAAATTTAGGAGCTGTTATCTGATGATAGTTTGGAAATAGTGTGAAATGAGAGGGCTAACGAAAAAGGTTGTTTAATCCTTGTTTTTTTTTTCGCAGGAAGCTTTATAGGGAACAGAGAAGTTTCGGTTGGAGACAAAATTGAAACCATATCTGAGACAGTCGGAGTCGACAGAAGTATACTTGCGTGGGAGAAAGTTGAGGATGAGGAGAATGAGTCAGGAGGATGTGGAGGAGAAGAAAGAGTCAAGAGAAAATTGAGGAGGAGGAGGAGAAGGATTTTGGAAAAGTGTGAGAGAGAGAGAGAGAGAGAGAGAGAGAGACAGACAGACAGACAGACAGACAGACAGACAGACAGACAGACAGACAGACAGACAGACAGACAGAGACAGACAGACAGACAGGTTACAACAAATGAATACAAATACATGGATATGTGGAAATCAATCTCACACTGCTAATCAAGTGATGCAATATGCGTTTTAAGGGTCGAGCGGAAGGAGTGTAATTAGAACTTTGAGTCACTGATTATTTAATTATAATTAAATTGTTATTCATTGACTTTCAACCTTTTTGAATTTTTATCCATCTAACTGTCGTCGTTGCTGATTGGGGGCTCAAAGCTATGTATAGAAACCTACAAATCTGTCATTTAACAAATACGCATATAAACCTACAAAAACTGTAATTTAACAGATATGAATAGAAACCTACAAAACATGTCATAAACATGTCAATTAACAGACATGTATAGAAACCTACAAATCAATGTCAATTAACATATATGCAGACAAACATACAAAAACTATGTCATTAACAGATATGCATAGAAACAAACAAATTGGTCATTTAAAAGATATGTATAAAAACCTACAAAACATATGTGATTTAACAGATGTGCATATAAACCTATAAAAACTCTCATTTAACACTGTCAATTAACACATATGTATAGAAACCTACAAAAGTATGTCATTTAACACACACACACACACACATATATCTATATATATATATATATATATATATATATATATATATATATATATATATATATATATATATATATATATATATACAAAAACTACATTATTTAACAGATATGTATAAAAACCTACAAAGACTGTCGTTTAACAGATATACACAGAAACCTACAAAACTTACGTTATTTAGCAGATGTGTATAGAAACCTACACCTATAGGTTTAACTACTAATTTCGAATACACATTAGGAACAAAGTAAGGTTGTGTTTTCAGCCCTGTTGTGTTTCCCATTTTTATTAATGATTCCATTACACAGCTAAAGCTTGATAAATTGGTATGATGATCAAGCTCGATAAATGGTGTTTGTTGATCAAGCTCGATAAAACTGGTATGATCAAACTCGATAAAGCTGGAATGATGATCAAGCACGATAAAACTGATATGATGATCATGCTCGATAAAACTGTTATGTTAATCAAGCTCGATAAAATTGGTATGGTCAAGCTCGATAAAACTGGAATGATGATCAAGCTCGATAAAACTGCTATGATGATCAAGCTCGATAAAATTGGTATGATGATCAAGCTCAATAAACCTGGAATGATGGTCGAGCTCGATAAAACTTGTATGATGATCAAGCTCGGTAAAACTGGAATGATGGTCAAGTTCGATAAAACTGGAATGATGATCAAGCTAGATAAAACTTGTCTGATGATCAAGCTCGATAAAATTGATATAATGATCAAACTGGATAAAACTGATATGATGATCATGTTCGATAAAATTGTTTATGATACTCAAGCTCCATAAAATTGGTATGGTCAACTTCAATAAAACTGGAATGATGATCAAGCTCGATAAAACTGGTATGGTAAAGCTCAATAAAACTGGAATGATGATCAAGCTCGATAAAACTGGTATGATGATCAAGCTCGATAAAATTGTATGATGATCAAGCTCTATAAAACTGATATGGTCAAGCTCGATAAAACTGTTATGATGATCAAGCTTGATAAAATTGGTATGATGATCAAGCTCGATAAAACTGGAATGATGATCAAGCTCGATAAAACTTGCATGATGATCAAGCTCGATAAAACTGGAATGATGGTCAAGCTCGATAAAATTGGTATGGTCAAGCTCAATAAAACTGGTAAGATGATTAAGCTCGATAAAATTGGTATGATGATCAATCTCTATAAAACTGGTATGATGGTCAAACTGGATAAAACTTGTATGATGATCAAGCTCGATAAAATTGGTATGATGATCAAGCTCGATAAAACTGGTATGATGATCAAGCTAGATAAAACTGGTTTGATGATCAAGCTCGATAAAATTGGTATGATGATCAAGCTTGATAAAACTGGTATGATGATCAAGCTCGATAAAACTAAAATCAATGTTTTCCGAAATTGACGATGTCACACGTAAAAGGAGGTTTAGTTTTTTTTTTCTCTCCAAACAAAAACGAATTGAGCGTGTACCTTATTACAAATACATGGGTCGATGTTTCATCCCAAAGTTGGTTTGAATAAAAGCAAAGCAGACACTAGCGGCTCGTGCAAAGAAAGTAAGTTCAAGAATTTTGAAATATCAAAATGATTTGGCTGCTTTAATGTAGAGGATGCGTTTAAAATTTTTAATTCTATGATGAAACCAAATGCTTGCTCTGGGTCAGAATTTTGGATATATGAATGAGATATTGAAATTGTGCAATATAACGTTTACAAGCAGTATTTGGTTGTTCCCGAATCTACCAAAAAGCAACTGTGTTAGGAGACTGCGGAAGATACTCAATTTTACCTCGCATGTTTGCGATGTATTGAGTACTGGCAGAAGGTTTTAAGAATGTCTTGAAGACGCTATCCACATCAATGCTATTTAATGTTGAAAAGATTAAATGACACCAACCCTGTCACATGGGCGATTAAAGTTCACCACGTTTTTATTCACTATTTGTGGCTAAATTACGATGTTGAAAACGAAACACAATTTTCTCACTATTTTGGCAACTAATAAAGGTAACAGTCTTCCCAAACTAACAAACTGATATTAATAATTCACATACATATTACAACATGTATAAAACTGAATTACAACCGGAAAAATACCTATTATTTAGGTTATCATATTTTTAGCACGTTGCTTGCCAAATGTAGGTACTCAACGCATATGCTGAATATGTAAAATAGGTAGGCATTATTGGGCTGAGAGAAATAGTAGGTGCTGTGAAACATGCCGGAAAAATAACGCTTATTTAATAGACGATGAATTTCATTTTGTTTGTGTTTGTTCAGCTTATGATCATTTAAGAAAGAAATACTTTAATGAAGCTTATTATCTTCTTCCGTCTGTATACAACCTGTTACCCTCATGAGTCATGGTAATATATTTACTTTAAGAAATCTTTCTTAATATATCAATTTGACTTTTCGTTTTAGACAATCTTTGACGGTTCATACGAATAGCAAATGATATTTTAAGTGTAGAAACAGCTTTATAATTATATGCACTGATTATTTATAGTAAATTATGTATCTATACTCTTGTTGAACACCACATTTATATGTAGGCATCATGGCATATGCTATATTTTCTTGTTTGCATTTTGTAATATGGACCGTTACCTTCAACTACTTTACAAATCATTATTATTATTATTATTATTATTGTTATTATTATTATTATTATTATTATTATTATTATTATTATTATTATTATTATTATTACATTCTATCTTATTTTTTTAAAAATCTCTGATCAAAGTGGACAGTTGTTTAAATTGGGAAGCATTTTGTTTTCTTTTTCTGATTGCAGTAGCTGTGCGTTTTTTGACTCAAAGATGCACTGTTTTCTTTATATGAAGATTTTATAAGTTAAGGACTGGAACAGTGAGACAACATTTTCATTAGGATATGCAATTAGAAGATTTTCATGATAACGGCAAAGGTGACAATGTACATTCGCAAAATTATTTAGAATTGAATTATGTTATCATATCTAACATTTTATGGAGAAGAGTATTTAACTTTAAATTTTCATTTAGGTTCATAAATTCCTATTTTTTCCAATTTGACAAAATTTAACTACACCCCATGAGATTAAAATATTGTCCTGACATCGTAATCGGCAACTGCTTAATGTCTAAACTGTACTTAAAGTATATTTGCGATTTATTTAATTTTTTTTTAAATTTCATTGTAAAAAATTATACCATTGCATTCACTTGAAATGTATGAAAATGATTGACAAATTTTAATATTTGATAATGCGGTCGCAAAACAGAGAAATTCAACTTACGAATTTCGAAAAAGAAATAGCACTCATGTAAGACTTTATACTTACATAATGGTGTATTTGATTGCCATGTTGATCATACAAGGACACCATTTTCTCATCAAGAACATTTAAAGTATTTTGGTCGGTATATCCATAATTGCAGTAGAGAAATTCCAAGGTCCAGAAAATAAGTTAAATATAGCACGCTTTTGTTGGCACTGGGTATGCATATTTCGTGAAGAGTACCAGATTAAATGGGGCCCCGTTACGGACCACTGCCCTCTCACCTCTGTCTGCGTGTGTTCGAGTCTAAGATTCGGCAAATGTAGTTATGTGAGAAAGCTTGCCAGTAGCTTCTCGTGGGTCGGTGGTTCTTTCCAGGGTTTGTCCGTTTTCTTCCTCCACCATTAATACTGGCCGCCATGTATAGCCTATATTGTGCTGAAAAATGGCGTTAAACCATAAAAAACAAAACAAAACAAACCAGATTAAACCATCACGGGCATTTAAAACCTGATAACTATCAGAAACTATAGCTATCACAAAATAGAAGAACTAATTGTGTAGACAAAATTGTTTTCTTCAGACATGGCTGGCTGTTACAATATAATGTTCCTATTTATATTTCTCGTTTTGCCTGTTCAAATAGAGGGAGGGGGATTTCTCTCGAAAACGTTGGTAGATGTTAACTGAGCTCATTCTAATATATTTTGATATTACTGGATATAATTTATCTTGACTTTAACTAAATATTAGAGAAGATCGTTGAGGCAGTGGAAGATATCAGTCATGAAGCGCTCAAATTCATTAAGGATTTATTGATCCGAAATTGTGACGAATTCCACTGATGAGTCAAACGTAGCTAGCTATGCTAAAGAACGTAACTCGGGTAGCTTTGTCTCATTTCGCCAGGCAACTAGAAAGAGAGAGAACAACACAGATGACACAGCAGAGAACCCCGAGAGGTTGAATAGAAAGAGGTAAAGTATTTTTGAAAGTGATCTTCCTTATTTTCATCTTATGTTAAGAATACCATCATAATTACAAGTAATACCGTTGTACTAATGAGCGCATAATCCATAAATATATTTTTAAGCAGAACGTTGCCTGAACGACATTTGACTTTTCTCAAGACATAACTGCATGTATAAAAGTCATGGTATATGAAAGAGATCAATCTAGTTTTATGTTAATCTGTACAGAAAAAAACGAGCTATAATGCTACACTTGGTTTAAAGCAAGATAGAACTGTATAAACCTTAACTTATCAAAACGGTTTAGGAAAACAAACATGGACTTGTTTTACCTGTGGCAATGACGATACATGACTAAATTGATGATCCAATCTATTTCTTCATGCATGTACTTAACTAGTCATATCATTGTGTGCATTATATATTTCAATCTTAGATCTGTCATCTTTTGATAAAATTTAAAGTTACACATTGTTTTAAAATGTCTACCGAGTACATTTTACTGGCATATTTCGTGATTTCGTCTGTACAATGCGCTGATTTTACAAGCAAAAAGATGTTTTGTTTAACTCACTTTTAGATCAACTCAGTGAGCTAAGGACATTTAGCAATGAGCAAATGACTTACTTGTGAAATTGATTAATTGTTGGCACTGAGTGTGAATAGTGCATGCATGAGTACCATAGTACCAGCCCCTAAAAATATACTTTTTCATAGTTTATCGGTGAAGTATAATGTTATAATATCTCAAAATTAAACATTCCGGTTCACTAGAATTGATATTGTATTGATTTTACGATGGTTAACATTTCATCCGTTAATTTCAGAAATCGGGTTTTCCTCTACATTGGTATTTAAATTGAAAGTTTTAAGCTGACATATTCGCTAAGGTTTCAATCTGACATCTTCGCTAAGGTTTAAAACTGACAACTTCGCTAAGGTTTTAAGCTGACATCTTCGCTAAGGTTTCAATCTGATATCTTCGCTAAGGTTTAAAACTGACAACTTCGCTAAGATTTTAAGCTGACATATTCGCTAAGGTTTCAATCTGACATCTTCGCTAAGGTTTAAAACTGACAACTTCGCTAAGGTTTTAAGCTGACATCTTCGCTAAGGTTTTAAGCTGACCTCTTAGCTGAGGTTTTAAGCTGACAACTTCGGTAAGGTTTTAAGCTGACAACTTCGCTAAGGTTTTAAGCTGACATCTTCGCTAAGGTTTCAATCTGACATCTTCGCTAAGGTTTTAAGCTGACATCTTCGCTAAGGTTTTAAGCTGACATCTTAGCTGAGGTTTTAAGCTGACAACTTCGCTAAGGTTTTAAGCTGACAACTTCGCTAAGGTTTTAAGCTGACAACTTCGCTATAGTTTTAAGCTGACAACTTCGCTAAGGTTTTAAGCTGACAACTTCGCTATAGTTTTAAGCTGACATCTTCGCTAAGGTTTCAATCTGACATCTTCGCTAAGGTTTAAAACTGACAACTTCGCTAAGGTTTTAAGCTGACATATTCGCTAAGGTTTCAATCTGACATCTTCGCTAAGGTTTAAAACTGACAACTTCGCTAAGGTTTTAAGCTGACATCTTCGCTAAGGTTTTAAGCTGACCTCTTAGCTGAGGTTTTAAGCTGACAACTTCGGTAAGGTTTTAAGCTGACAACTTCGCTAAGGTTTTAAGCTGACATCTTCGCTAAGGTTTCAATCTGACATCTTCGCTAAGGTTTTAAGCTGACATCTTCGCTCAGGTTTTAAGCTGACATCTTAGCTGAGGTTTTAAGCTGACAACTTCGCTAAGGTTTTAAGCTGACAACTTCGCTAAGGTTTTAAGCTGACAACTTCGCTATAGTTTTAAGCTGACAACTTCGCTAAGGTTTTAAGCTGACAACTTCGCTATAGTTTTAAGCTGACAACTTCGCTAAGGTTTTAAGCTGACATATTCACTAAGGTTTCAATCTGACATCTTCGCTAAGGTTTAAAACTGACAACTTCGCTAAGGTTTTAAGCTGACATCTTCGCTAAGGTTTTAAGCTGACATCTTAGCTGAGGTTTTAAGCTGACAACTTCGCTAAGGTTTAAAGCTGACAACTTCGCTAAGGTTTTAAGCTGATATCTTCGCTAAGGTTTTAAGCTGACAACTTCGTCAAGGTTTTAAGCTGACATCTTAGCTGAGATTCCCGACTGAATATTGTCTTTGCTACTGGACTAATGGCGAGATGAAAGCCAAAACAATAAAACCTTATTTTTCTCAATGGCTAGTGACCACTTAAGTTAATTCATACTACCAACTCCCAAAGAAACACATAATGGATATATCTATCTATCTATCTATCTATCTATCTATCTATCTATCTATCTATCTATCTATCTATCTATCTATCTATCGGTCTGTCTACCCATTCACACACCATCCATCCATCCATCCATCTATTGAGAGGGTTATAATCATGAAACAGGTTGGGGAATTATAGATTGTTCCCTATCGACAGCTTGATCCAAGACTTCATGCGATAGGAGTTTTTTTTCTTCGTTCATTTGAAAGACAAGAAAAGTCACAATGTGTAGATAGGCAGTTAAAAGACATATAAGTAATAGACAGACGGACATTGTGTATGATTAGGATTTTTAACGTAGCTTTAACAATTTGTCAGTCATATCGCTACGATTTCTGCAGTGAGGCAGTGTATAGTGATGTCAAGCACTGGAGCATCATGTAGCATGATGTCCACCAAGTCATATGATCCTGACACCGATCCGACCAGTCCTAGTACTAACCTCTTAATGCTGAGCGCCAAGCAAAGCAGCTGTTAGTACCATTTTTGTAAGTCTTCGGTATGACTCGGTTGGGGTCGAACCCACGACTTCCCACTTCCGCGGCCTAATCACTAGGCCACCGGTGCGGTGACAGACGGACAGACATACAAGACAGAGATTGAGGGACTGATAGAGGCGGGAGTTTTTATCAAACAGTTCATTACGAACGCAGTTGTCATTATCATACATGTTGAATTCTAATAATGCGAAAGTGCTGGTCAATAATGGAAAATCAGAAGAAGTAAATGAGTCAACCTTCTTTTTCTTAAAGGCTGGGAACTGCAGATACTTATATCTTATAGTAATAAAACAATCAATCTGACATTTTCAAAGAAAATTCTTACGCAATGCAATTTTTTTAAAAAGTAGCTTTGACAAATTTATCAAAAAGAGCCAATTGTGAATTGTGTTCTATTCTTAATATAATAACACATCGTGAATTGTGTTCTATTCCTAATATAATAACACATCGGGAATTGTGTTCTATTCTTAATATAATAACACATCGTGAATTGTGTTCTATTCTTAATATAATAACACATCGTGAATTGTGTTCTATTCTTAATATAATAACACATCGTGAATTGTGTTCTATTCCTAATATAATAACACATTGTGAATTGTGTTCTATTCTTAATATAATAACACATCATGAATTGTGTTCTATTCTTAATATAATAACAAAAATTGTGAATTGTGTTCTATTCCTAATATAATAACACATTGTGAATTGTGTTCTATTCTTAACATAATAACACATCGTGAATTGTGTTCTATTCTGAATATAATAAGCCAAAATCATCAATGAAATTCTGCTTCCATTGCAAATATGCTGTATATTAAAATGATTGTGTGATTAAAATGATACCTATACAGAAAACTGTCAGACTTCAGATGATGAAAATGATACCTATATAAAGAAATTGTCAGACTTCGGTTGATAAAAATGATAATGTAGTTTTAGAATAATTTTCTTGTGAAAACAAGACGAGAAACGTTATCGGCGTAAAATAAATGATGTCTTTGATGCAATCAGATTTTCAGATATGGAGTATTCACAAAACAGCTGCAGGGCTATTCTTTTGATAATTTTAATATAGTTTACTAGTTAATCAAACAAGTAAATTAACACTGTTGACAGATTTCCTGTTATTATCAATTATGATGGTTAATTACTTAAGGTTAATTACTTAAGGTTAATTGATTCAGGTTTATAAAATGACAACAACGGATATATTCACAATTATGCATCATTTTATGATCAGCTTGTGTAGGATGTATAGCAATAAAGCATCTATTGTTGTGACGATTTTCACCATATCACAAACACATAACCATGTACACAAATAAAATATATAAATTATATGACCAAAAAAAACTGTTCTCTTAAGTTCAAGGGATCCATGTTGTTTGTTTGTTTTTTTTTTTTGTTTGTTTGATTAGGATTTTCAACGTAGCTTTAACAATTTTTCAGTCATATCGCTACGATATCTGTAGTGAGGCAGTCGATAGTGATGTCTAGTACTGGGGCATCATGCCGCAGACACGCAGCATGATGTTCCCACCCAGTCACATTATCTTGACACCAGGGTGAACAGACCTAACTCTAACCTCTTAATGCTGAGCGTCAAGCGAGGAAGCTGTTAGTACCATTTTTGTAAGTGTTGACTCGGCCGGGGATCGAACCCACGACCTCCCGCTCCACGGTGGACGCTCTAACCACTAGGCCACCGGAGCGGTCACACTGGATCCAGTATTATTACGACTCTATGTTCTTAAACTAAGAAATAGATAAAAATCGAAGATGCTTGGTAAAATTCAACAAATAATGTGTTTCCCAAGAATACGAAGTGAACATGATAAAAGAACTAACTGTATTGGTTTTATTACAAGTCAAAAAAGTATAGAGTGTTCTGAATTAATTCCAGTATTAAATTTGTTGATGTGCCTGTAGCTAGAAGGAGCTGATGTGTTAAGAATATTGATGTATCGCAATGATATAACCCAGGAGGTCCTTGGATGAATTCACGATAATCCGAAATTCTTATTTACTCCAGAGGTCAACAGTCATGTTGTACTTCAACCGAATAACTTAAATATATAAATACTCGAGAAAATATATACATGTATTAGACCAGGTGATGGCGTGTTTCATGGATACATTGAGGTAAGTTCAACCACCTGACAATGAACATGCAAATCCAGTTTTTCACTAAGCTGAGCGCTTTCGACTCTCAATGTTTCGTTGTTAAGCACAACATAAAGACAATGCATATAATAAATGCAAAAAAAGTGTTGAAATTACAAACACGTTTAGATGACTATGTCTAGTAGAAATATAGTCTGAAATCGTTCGATATCGCGCCTAATAGGTTTCTACAGAGACGATAACGATGATAATCAAGTTGGTGGCGGCCTATAAAAGGAGGTTCAATAGCCCGGTCAGTTTTCTTAAAGTGGTGCAATCATAGATTACCGTCCCGATACATTATTGTTTCTGTAATGACATTAACGACCATAACCGTAATACCATCGAGAACTTAAAAAAAAAATTATAGTAATGAGTGAGTGAGTCACGATTAAACTCAACGAATAGTTTTGGCGAACATATTGGAAGTGCAAACAGATGATGATTTTATTTGCCTAATGAGTTGACTTTTAGGAGATTTTGGCTTTAAACTACTTGGATTTGGTTTTCTAAGGAGACGTATCTAATAAGAATCATTTTATTATTTTACTGAAAGTAAGCCTAGGAGACTGAACGTATGGCCAGTTGACTTAAAGTATCGCCAGAGGACTAAAACAATGAATAGTGGACTGAAAGTATGGACAGGGGACTAAAAGTATGACCAGGGGACTGAAAGCATGGCTAGCGGACAGGAAGTATGGTCAGGGGACTAAACATATGACAAGCGGATTGAGAGTATGGCCGGAGGAAGAGAAGTGTTCTGCAACAGAACATCGATACAGCTTCTTTGTCATCAAATCAGATATGTGACAATTCATCTGTTGTGTAGTTTTTCGGATTCTACGGTATACTGAAGGTCAAGGATGGTATATTTGATAATATAAATTACATTTTATTTTTTGCGCTTTCTGTTTAGACCATATATTTTCAGTTTTCGCGGTCACTGTGTAAGACATCGACTGTTTCAAGCAATAATTTCATTAGACATAATCATGCAAAACTTTGTAATTTGAACGCCTTAGTTTGTGTTTATTATTTGTTATTTGTCTTTCTTCTGGTTGTGTTCGCCTTTGACAGAAACTGAATGAGAGTTGAAAGCACATGGACTACTTAAAAATAGTTTTCTGCTGTTTGTTGTTAGATGTGTGTGTGTGTGTGTGTGTGTGTGTGTGTGTGTGTGTGTGTGTGTGTGTGTGTACCCAATACTTGATACCATGTTTTCTACTCCGTCCCATATTTTGATCCGATAGTTTACACTAGACTCTGTCTTCATCGGCACAACGAGTCAGAAAACAACTGAAGCATGCTTAACAATTCATATGCCATATGAAAGGGTCCGATTTATAGCACATATGATCCTGTGTATCAGAGACCCCGATAAATCTATCTTTACCGTAGGGTGCCATATAACGTGGTCAGAGGATGAAATTTATAAAAAAAAAATTAATCATGTGTGTCAGTCTCCGATACATTTCTCGTTGCCTTCATGTCTTTATGAAGGGGTCAGAAGGTCAGACTGTAAAGGTTCCCGTTAACTAGGTTGGTGTGTGGTGCTCCCATCATTATTTTTAATTATTACAGAAGACCAACCCTGGTTCGTTTTTTTTTATATAAATCGAAGTAGTGATAGAGAGATTCAAAACTCCAAGCCCAAAGTCAGCGATTCCGACAGTTACATTACTGAATACACAAAAGGTGAAGTTCAAATAAACAACAATTTAATACCATTCAATAACAGATAGTCATTTCTCAAATAACATTCAAATTAAAAACCCTATCACTCGTCTTTCACTCGACCAAGTGACGGCATATTTCATCATCTGACTTAGAGTGATAGATTTTCCTCCTGTCCTGTGTTAGTACTCATCTGTATTATGCTTTCTCTGGACGGGTACTTTAGTTCCCTCCAGTCCATCAACTTCCGCCTCCGTTTTCTACCTTTCTCGTCTCCGAGAGACTCGGAACCAAATGTACTAGGGTATTTCCTCTGTTTCCTACAGCTCCTCTGGTACATAAAAGCTTCCCGTACTAACAACCAAGGATATTAGCATATTCCTCTAGCTATCTAGACTCGCACTAAACAACAATCTATCATCAGATAAGCCATTACCTTCTTTGGTCACGCATTCGTGCACATCGAAATACCCATAAGTTCTGATATGGTGTACACGGTATCGACAGCTTATTATGCATATATCAATAGATTTCATCACATCGGTATATATAGATTCTCAGTCATATTATACAGAACAATGTCGCATTATCAGACGCATTTATGTACATTTCAATTCTACAAATTCTACAAAATGTACACAGATATCCACATATCCATGCGCTGATATGCTTACACATGATACTCCTACAAAGTATACACAAATAGTAGAATATTCCTATTAACTAATGTTGCACACTGCAACCATTATACAAAGTTGAAATTCAATTCAACATTTGCAAATCTAGAATATCTCATGAATAAACGCACGAGGTTACTACGAATTAACCAAATAGCGAATTACAATATTAATTATTTACATACACATTGCTCATATATAAAAATATTCATGTATATCAAACAATATAAATGAATCAAACACTACAATGGAATCAAATCCTAGAAATGTTAATTCTACGTACTAACGATTCTAGTAATGAAGTATACATATTGCACATAATTAAAGTATAATAACTTTTGCCGTAATTGATTTCAACAATGGAGCAAAAAAGTCACTGACCTGTCAGAAACTCCTTTTTGATTCACAGAATAGCAAAGTTTCCCGCCAATTTCCTATGACGTCGGGGTAGCTTATAACTTCCCGAAAGATGTTTTAGCGACTACTGCTTTTGTGTTCAAGATACTAGATTTAAGATTGCGATTCTAATGGTGGCCACGCTTTTCTCAACTCTGAGTGGATGTCGATTAACATATATTCTGTATAATTAGCAGACATTACCACTCGCCGACAGTCTGTCAAGGTTGGTTTACGACTCCCACTTGATGTGTTCCTTTGAAGCCAACACCGGAAATTCAACACTTATCTGCGAACCATATTGTGGCCATGTTATATACACTGGTTTTGACACCTCATTGTTCGTAAGACAGACATTCATACCAGTTTTTAGGCGGAATTATTAGCTGCAGGTTCTAGCATATACATATCGCAATCTGGTTATGGTTCCTTACTTCTGACGTGACAAATAACCGCTCCGGTAGTATAGTGGTTAGAGCGTCCACCGCGGAAGCAGGAGGTAGTGGGTTCGATCCCATTCCAAGTCATACAAAAGACTTACAAAAATGGTACAAACAGCTGCATCGCTTGGCGCTCAGCATTAAGAGGTTAGTGTTAGGACAGGTCGGCCTGGCGTCAGGATAATGTGACTGGGTGGGACAACATGCTACATGTCTGCGGAAGGATGCCTCAGTGCTAGACATCACTATTAACTGCCTCACTGCAGACGTCATAACGATATGACTGAAAAATTGTTAAAGCTTCGTTAAACATCCTAATCAAACAACGTGACACAGACTGATACTAAATTTGATTGTGTGTATCCAAGTTACCGATACATTTCTCGTTGCCTGTGGTAGATAGCGGGATTTGTTATGCCGCCACTGTGGTAGGTGCATTATGGGTGGGATGGGGTTCTACCAATATTTTATTTAAATTATTATAGAAGTCCCACTCAGCCTTGATTTTATAGGAAGTGAAATTAGTGATAGAGAGAGAGAGGTAAAGCTCCAAGCCCCTTTCAGCAGTGCCGACAGTCACGGCACTGAGTACACAAAAATGTTAAATTCAAATAAAAAACAATTAATACAATTCAATAGTCAAATGACAAAAATTCCCCATTAACTCTTCTTCCCCTCTACCAAGTGAAAACTTTTTGCATAATTTGTTATAGTTTGAGATAGCTTTTCCACCTGTCATTGTTTCCTACTCAAATGTATCTTTCTTATCGCACCAAATGCTTCATTCCTTCTGACTTCCTTCCTAACTCCTTCTCCTCTTTGACTGCTTCTTCTGCTCCTTCACTGCTCTTTTTCCGACTAGCCTTAGTTTTAGAATCGACTTCTCCACTAGTCTATATTCTGTCACCCACCTAGAGACTATGGACCACGCTATATCAGAATATGTCACCTTAAAGCTACCTTTACGAAGCTAAGTCTTTCTCAGAATGTCCTAAGTTTCCCCGCCAAATTAAGATTTTGGCTTTCCAGGAGTATTGCCTTATAGCAGTCCAGCACGATTTTTGGGCAATTACTAAGTTCCTAGCTCAAAAATATTTTTTAAATTTCGGATTTAAATGGTGACCACATCCTCTCTTAACTCCGATTGGATGTTGATTCTACCATATTCCATTCAACTTAGCAGACATGCACTCGGGCCGTCTGTCAACGTGGTGAGATTTACGCCTTTGAGGGTCCTTTGAACAAATCTTGCAACGTCCAGGTGCAACTTTTCAGATACAACAAAGTTGGGTCTTCACGCCCGCGGTGTCTAACAAATGCACATGGCTTCAAACCATTTCTTTCTTTTACTGACTTATGCAATTGTGTTCTGGGCAACGTGGCATTGCTTCCGGTGTTATATGAAGTGGTCGTAAGTTGAGATTTATAACACATGTATCCCTATGTATCCGAGTTTATGATTTCTCATTCGATCATGTAATAAAAGTATACGTAAATGATATATACCTAGGTAAATCAACATAGAATCAATATACAGAGAGGAAGACATGAGATGGAAAGAGACAAACGCATACATTTATACAATGTAACTAACGAACATAATCATCATTGCATTCTACATAGTAGCGTACTAACCAGGATGGGGTCACAGACGAAAGAGTTTTGGGGCGCCAAATACCCTCTAGGCCTCCATCGTCGCTCTGGACGCCATTTACCCTTAGTATACACCACTGATTGTATTTGCCGAGCTCTATTAATTCAGAGCGCTTGCCGATATATCGGAAGACGGCTATAGTTTGAAGATATCTGAAACTGTATTGCTTTAATACGCATTATGAAATTGATTAAATTCTAAATGATAAAGATTGCGTCTCTTAACAATCTTAAAGCATGGGAATCCTTCGTGTTCCCTGGGTTCACTGTTACTTATAAATGTGAATCCCTGTGTTTCCTGTGTTCAAACACTTGTACCAAAGCATGGGAATCACCTTTATTAGGCGAAATTTAAGTTTCTTTGTGTGTTTATTTATCAAAATCAATGCGATGAAATTCAACTTAAATATATTGACATATCATTTAATGTATAAATATTTAAGATTTTCACCTTGGAATTTCAAATTGGTACTTTCTTGAATGTGAGAATAAGAAAAAAGAAAGAAATTCGTTTTTCTAACATTTCTTTAAATGTTGTTTTTTTGTGTCTAGCATTTACACCAGAAAACCATGAAATAATTGTTGTACCACTGACACTATCGTACATACGAGTATTTGCGTATTCATTTTGTAAAGAGCTGAGCATAATCATCTGTTCCAGATAATAATGCACGCAGCTGACACTAATGCATCTTTCAGACATATTACAGAACGTTCCAAAATTACTACAATCCCAAAATACTGCATAAAACACCACTTTTGACAAATGGAGAATTTTAAAAAATTACAATTGATGAAAATCGTATTACAAGTAGAACAAATCATTACACAATGTTGGTCAACTATTAACATTTTGTTCAAATATAACGATAACAATAATTTGCAAAAGTGTTTCAAAAATTTCAGCACAAAAAAAACTGCATATAACTTACATGAAATTAAGATATTGATGCAGTTCACTTTAAAATGAGATTTTCGAGTCTTCTAAGTATGGCCAATAAATCATGGACGTCATACTGATTATAAACGAGGTTTAACAAATTAAATGATTGGTTCATTCAACAAGGTGATTTTCGCGGCAGTTGTCCTTGTAGCTCCTTTAACATTGACGGTCTATACAATCGCCACACTTTGTTTCGACGTATGACATAATGCACAGCAAAAACCGTTCCTTGAATTTCTAAACTTTATTGGAAATAACAGTGTTAAAATGTTATTATGAGAGGATTGTGAAGACATTGTGAAGTGCCAAATTTTCGGTCGAATCTATTAAATAACTATTAATTCTAGCCAGGTAGCCATTTGCTAGATTTACGACACATCGTGCAGGAGGGGGAGGGTGCCTGGAAACGCTAGTCGACTATCGTACTAATTAACAAGTTGTTTATACAGGGGTCAGTACTGACCGCCGTGACCTGGGGAAAGTTTCATTTTATCACGAAAGTGTCATGTTTGATAACGAACAGAGAATTGTTACTTAAAACCAAAGCGTGTCATCTTGACACGCTGATGTAAACGACTTTTAAAGGAAAGCGCGATAAAATATATTTGTTCTGATTGGTCACTGTTGAATAAGGGGTGTGTTGTACACGAGAAATCTTTAGAATATAATATCCTACTAGCTGAAATTTACTTCAGTCTTCTGAATTCGCTATTGTGAGAATAGCCAGTGTAGAATTATTTTGGAAGAAAGGCTCCGGATGTGATTTGGGTGAAATCCATTCGTCAAGGAAGCGTGATCGAAAAACCGCCAAAAACCAACGGTTGAGAGACGCACCAAAACCACGAGGTATTTGTCTCAAATCCACATTTGTTGTGATGTAATTGATATAATGTTTCTTCGTTACAGATCTGCATGATTTGTTGATATATTTGTATGATTAGTTTCATTTTTTACATTAATTTAGTAATGTGCTTTTGAATTATTAATTAGAATTCTTACCTTAATTCGTAGTTAAGAATGACGTAGTGTTAACTGATGTCGTAAAAAAACACTTTGGAGTTATGATCGGAAGTGTTACGTTAATTCTTGAATTTATCATATTATTTGAATATTGATTGTGTTCTAAGATTTAATGTCTTACTTTAATTAATGATTTAGCAGAATACATGTAAATTCACCGAATTTGGATGTCGTAGATAATTTAACGACAGTGTATAATGTATTAGGTAAAGGCAAACCGAATTAACAGATGGTTTAACGGTATAGATTTGAAGACATGTGTAGTTAATTACTAGCCGTAAAATTGTTATCACTGATAGTAATATCTGATTGTTCGAACCAGGGAAACGGACAGTCTCAGCTATTACCGTGTAATAAGAGACTTAGGTTGTTTTACTTTTCTTTTGGAAGGAAGGAGGAAATTAGCTTTTTATCTGAGAAGACGTGCAGTACCGAAATAGAGGACGTACAAGGCGGGAAAAAGTAAATGTGAATTAGAAGTTGCGAGGTGTATACATCGATACCGAGGACAAGTCTGAATTCGAGCGGAACATCCACGAGGGAAAAGTATCTCGAGAGACTGGAACCTCTGGGTCAACATTTGAGTGAGCGGAGAACGCAGTTCGGCGATAACAGGTTATGAAAAATCGAACAAGCGGATGAATTTGATTGAACTCTCGATTCTCTGATGAAGTTAACTATCAGTAATAGAACGGCTAAATTTGTTTAATTCTATTTTCAATCTATTTGTAATTCGGTGAAAGTTAGTTCTAAAACCATGTGTATTCCGAATGAAAGGAAATTGCAGTGTATATCTTTGATTAAATTGTTTATTTATCTTTACGGGGGCTAGTAGTTTCTTTGTTCAGTATATTAGCTCAGTTTACCATATACATTCTGTACTCGAACCGGGCAATTACACTGTGGGCGGTCATCTCCTAGATAGCGAGTATCAGAGGGGAGGGGGTTAGACTGTTGTTATTATATGTTGTGCAATACCCTTTGACAAAGTGGGACGTAACGCTTACCCTTTGACAATTGGGGCTTATACAATATTATACAAATAACGCTCATGATCCGTGAGACTATGACATATATGTTTCTAGCTTGGATGTTGGACGTATATGCCTGAGATGTGGTGTGGGTTGAGTGTTTTATTATCAAAATTCTCATTAACTCCAAGTTGATCGTGGAGAGTATTTGCACTAATGTGGTCTGGTGATTCGCGTTTGTTATTTTTTTCCCCAGTGTTAAAAAAGTGCCGTGAACTGCATTAGAAAAATATGGCTTGTAGAATCAGCGAAGTCGCACTAAAGCAATTAAAATGCATATTGTAATGTCTGTGTTATTAAAAAAATAAACCCCGCATTAATCTGAATCAGGGGTGGGATCTCTTCTAAAACTAAACCTTGGATAAGTATCAAAGGGATATAATCCCATAATTGCAGTTATAGTTAGCAATTGATTCGGAAGTATTTAAAATATATTTTAACTGTGGATTCAGTTATCGAATCCCATTACTGTGGATGCCTCTTGACTGTTGGCAGAGTTCTGAAACTGTGGATTCAATTTTA
Organism: Unio delphinus; assembly: GCA_029339505.1. Lineage (NCBI taxonomy): Eukaryota > Metazoa > Mollusca > Bivalvia > Unionida > Unionidae > Unio > Unio delphinus. The sequence continues at coordinate 12,592,269 of JAQISU010000179.1, read as the reverse complement.
ATTACCTTTCACCATGGATTTCATTAAGATTGTAACTTTTTGTAAGCAATTGCCGTGGATTTCGATGGAATTATTTGCAGAATTTTAAAACGGTGACTTCAGTTTTTTGATGAATTTTTGCCGTGGATTTCGGTGGAGTAGGGAAAGTCCTAGATCAACGTTCAAGTTACAATTGTGACTTTAGGAGGCAAGTGATGGCTATGGCAGAAGAACTAAAAGCTTACACTGAATGAGAAATTCATGAATGAACAAAAAGGGGTGCTGCAGAGAAAGCTTATTTGATAACATTCACAGACGTCGATCAAGAAGATGCTGAGGAAGAGATGGTACCTTCCAAAGAAAAGAAAACACAAGAGAAGACTAATTGAGTGACAGAAAAGGTACGAGAATTTTAAATTGAATGAAACATAATAGTAATTGAAAGGGAGATATAAAGATTATAGTACAGCCTTATTAAACTTAAAGAGCTGGAGATAGAGATGAAAACAATCAGATAACAGAAAGACGTAGCTAATATCAATAATATTCTTCCTTTTTAAAGTCGAGCGTCAGTTGTTCAATTATCATGCAAAGGAAGATTATTATAACATTTCATGCTGAGTTTGACGTGGTTATAGACCAGGCAAAATAGGTGAAGAAGTGAGAATTTTTTTTTTTAATTCGGCTAACAGGAGAGGCAGCAGAAGTATCACAAGAAGCTAGAAAGAGTGTATGGAAGAAAGACCCCGATAGATAGGTTTGGGAAAATACATCGTGAATATTTCAGCCAGTTAGCGCAGATTATAAAAGTAACACAAACGAATTATAGAGAGGTTCGATAGCTTGTATGGATTCACAGACATTGACGATTCACATATATATTTAGCCGATGAATATTTCTGCAAGTCCTCTCGATATCGCAGGACCAATGGATAATGCGTAATAACACCAGTAAACCTGTTGTCGATGTTTTCGATATCGCAGGATGCTTAAGACTACGTCAGGTCTACAAATGACAAGACGTTTTATCACAAGTACAGCCAGCAACACAATAATCGAGCATCGAGCGCATCTCGACCAAAGGCAACTGGTTCGACAGAAAGGTCATATGGTGACCAAGAGTTCAATACATGTAACAAGAAAGGGCATGTCCGATTATTGTCTCAAGAACAGCAATAAAAGCCAAAGCAAGCATCATTCATCGTTGAGATAGTGATCGGGAACGTCCTGTCTCTGTGACAGGCAGTGTTATTGGAAAAAGAACACAGCTAGTCAAAGACACTGAAGGAAATATGATTTTAATTAGGAATTATTTGCTTGATAAAAGCACCAAACTTGAGGGACTGACTTTTATATTTCATGCTACTGCAGGACACCCATTCGTGGTCCATTTTGCAGTTAAAACTTTTCAGTGAACCTGTTTAGACTGGACTGGTACCAAATATTGGCAGCGAATATTGTGTTACGGATGGATATCCTTTAACACTGCTTTTGCCGTCACGTACTCAGCAACGTGCTGAGAATAATTCAATGGAAACCCAAGAAAAAGCTTTGGAAGCTTTAGGTGTGAAATGACGCAGGTTAGAAGGAAATGACACTGAGAACCCAGAATCCGAAATTAAATAAGTGACATTCGTTGTCCATTAATGCTGGAAAACTCTGCATTACAAAGGAAGTACACAACATTGGAGAATGATGGGTCGAGAACGCACCTTTCAGAACAGGAAGTACAGGGCGGCAATATATTATACTGGCAAAATGAAAATTTCTGATCGTAATTGGAACTGACATGGTAGGAACAGATCTTAAATTGCAACACTTTCGACTGATCCAGTAAAAAATGGTCAACCAATGTGTGTGCAATGGAATCAAGCGACAGTGAACTCGTGTAATGAGATGAAGGATGTAATGACGTCAGCACCAGTCCTGGTTGTTCATAATGCCAGATGCCAGGGACACACCAATTAATGAACAGAGCATGCGTGGTAAAGAACATTCAACTGCATATTTCAACCGGAAGCTCTTTCCAAGATTGCAGCGTTGTGCTGATGTAGACAAGGATCGTTTTCCCATCATCTGACTATCGAATCCTAGCTTACTATATGAAGGGAGTGTCAATGACCGTATAAACAGACCACAACCCACACACCTGGCTTTATCAGGTCAAGGATAAGAACTAAAGGCTATTATGCCCGTATCTGCCCCTTCAGCCATATAACTTCGTGTTGTGACCGAAAGGGTAAGGACAACATCAATCCTGACGGACATTCGGAACTATGAAACTTTAAGTTCACTTAGAACGATACAATCTGGGGTCTTGTGTTTTGTACTAAACTGCTTACGTATTCATGTATTTCGCTCTGAGATCATGGTGTTAGGTTATTGTTTTAAGTTATATCAGTGAAATATCCGAGCCGATTTAGTGAATTGCTGATTATATGTGGATATAAGTGATACTGAATACAGTATAGAAGGAAGAAACTCTTTTAGTTTTGAATTTTGCAAAGACCTTAAACAAATTTGATTTTGTGAGACTTTAGTTCGTTGCATTATGTCGAAAATTGCCTTTAGCTTTCTCTTCAGGGTGAAAGGTGATGAGATGCCATTATCAGAGGATTATAAACTTACATGATTCTTGTATGAATGTTTGACGTGCTTGACCCAGTGTCACCTTACTGCCATGTCTGAGCTGTGTGAGTTGAGTGTTTGTTTAAATGTCAAAATTCCCATTAACATCAAGCTGACCCTGGAGAACTCTGGAGTTTGTGTAGTCTGGTGATTAATATATTGTTATTCCCATTTTAAAAAAGGTGCTGTATACTCAATAAGGAATTCTGGGTTGTTGAATCAGAGAAGTGTCATTTCTGAGTCTAAAGGTACAATGTCCTTTCTCTGTGTTACTAAAAGAACCCAGCAAACAAAATGAAAATGTTACATTTAAGCGTTCTGACATGCGAATAGTGATAACAGCCTGAGTAAACCGAATGTCCTCGCCCACTGGAAACAGAACGACGTGTATGGCACAGTTGTTAAAATGGCTTATGGCAAATCAAACGTGCTGATTATATAAGCGTATCGTGAATTATTTTGCTTTGGTGTTTTTAGATTGGTTGATGAGATTTCGTATATGCAAATGTTGTTTGTATGTAGATGTTATACGTTATTCACACCGCCTTAAAAAAAAAAATTAAAACACAAAATTAAAATCAACTCGGCAGGGGAGATCGCCATACCCACAAGTTACCTCTTTCATTACGAATGTATGCACCTTACACAGCTTTCCTGCATACCTAGAATCAGTAGCGCACTAATGGGGAGGGGGTAGATGAGGCGATAGCCAAGGGTGCCAGAGGTCGTGGGGCGCCAAAGTCACATGGTCATCATCGTCACCCCTGGGGTCATTGACTTTTAGTACGATACTGCCCAGATTTCAATGAATGTATGATCGATTTGTCATGACTGTACAGTAAATAGTCTGACAAACTATTTATTTGATATAACATATATTTGATCTCTCTCTCTCTCTCTCTCTCTCTCTCTCTCTCTCTCTCTCTCTCTCTCTCTCTCTCTCTCTCTCTCTCTCTCTCTCTCGTGATGAATGAAATCACAAAATGTCCTCAATATTCTATACATATTATTTGCAGGTTGCTGATTATGATAATGTGTCAAAAGGTCGTCTGTTTTACATTTTTACATATACTCCATGTTCTGAAGCTAAAAAGATTTGAGTTATTGTGTTAACGGCCTCCTGTTCCTCTTTTTTATTGTCTGTTGTTCCACCCTTGCACAATAAATCATAATTTCTGCAACAGTAGCACAATATTCAAAGGAATAACAGTGAATACATTATATGCAATATTTCAAGGAACAACGGAGTGTGTACATTACACACCGGAAATGGTGAAGAATATGAATTCATTACATGTTTAATTGCACTAGTTTCACAACTGTAATAAAACTCTACCTAAAAATGTAGATGGCTAGAAATATTACCTTTAGAAATTTTTAATTTTATTGGTATTGGGTTTGTAAAGTTGTGCAAATTTATAAGTTACCGTTTCGAGATTTAATTGATAGTGGAAATATACTTTTTTGTCTAACTTAAATTCCACAAGCGCGATTAATACTTCAAGAAATGATAAATCGTATGATACACAATAATGAAGACTTTGTAATCGTCATGTATGTAATTTGATATACAGTTCATATCTACAGCAAAAATGTCCTGATTCATGAAAAGTTTGGTATGACGTTGATAGCTGTTATTTTTGTTTACATAATATTGCAACATCCATTCATCTCCATTCTCTAGAACACGCTTTTTAACAAATTACTATGCATTATATCGTCGCGGCTGTAAATGAATCATTAGTAACCTGTAAAAATGTGGTATCAATGTTACACGCATAATTGATTTATCTTGTACGCAATTGTCATACCATTCGTGACTTGAGCAGAATGAATAGTGTCTGTTCTCGGGATGAGAAATGAGCCTCTTTGTGTTCTTTGTCTACATATGAATGGGTCGTGCGGTTTAATAGGAATAATTTTTATCCTACTGGGATATATATATATATATATATATATATATATATATATATATATATATATATATATATATATGTATGTATGTATGTATGTATGTATGTATGTATGTATGTATGTATGTATGTATGTATGTATGTATGTATGTATGTATGTATGTATGTATGTATGTATGTATGTATGTATGTATAATATATCATTCACTCTAAAAAAAATTGTGTAATGTTCTTACTGATGATGATGATGATGAGGAGGAGGACGACGACGACGACCGATGCTGATAATGATGACAACGACGAAGATGACTATGCGACAAGATTCTTTCTTAACATACCTGCGCACTTTGGAGCCGAATGGCTCCAGAGAGTTTTGTGGCAATACAGAGTTTCTTCTCCTATTAATTTGTAGCCGTCTTTGCAGCGATATATGGCGACAGATCCGTTCTCCTTGGTTATGACCTGTCCATTCTCAAGTGGCTCTGGATTAGGACAACCTGTACCTGCGTGAATAATTAATTTATATTCTGTTTAACTTTTTTCATAAATGCCCTACTTTGCCTAAACTTTCATTCATTACCCCACATTACCTATATATTAATGTATACCCTAAATTACCTATATATTAATGTATACCCTAAATTACCTATATAATAATGTATACCCTAAGTTACCTATACCTTCATTCACAACCCTTCATTACCCATACCTTAATGCATACCCTACATTACCTATACGTTCATTCATGCGTTACATTACCCATTCCATCGGGCATTACCCTACATTATATATACCATCATTCATTACCCTTCGTTATCTATACCAGCATTCATTACCCTTCGTTATCTATACCATCATTCATTACCCTTCGTTATCTATACCATCATTCAATACCCTACATTACCTACACCTTCAGTCATTACCCTACATTACCTATACTTTTATTTATACTTTAACAATACCTTCATTCATTACCAGAGGCCCTGAGTGGCCGAGTGATCTAGAGCACTCAACATAATCGCCTCATGCCCTACATTACATATACCTTAATTCAAACCCTACATTACCTATACCTTAATTCATCCTCTTCATTACCTATAACTTAATTCATACTCTACATTACCTATACCTCAATTCATACCCTACATTACCTATACCTTAATTCAAACCCTACATTACCTATACCTTAATTCATCCTCTTCATTACCTATAACTTAATTCATACTCTACATTACCTATACCTCAATTCATACCCTACATTACCTATACCTTAATTCAAACCCTACATTACCTATACCTTAATTCATACCCTACATTATATAAACCTATTCATAACATACATTGCCTATACCTTAATTCAAACCCTACATTATATATACCTATTCATAACATACTTTGTCTATACCTTAATTCAAACCCTACACTACCTATAACTTAATTCATACCATACATTACCATCACCTTAATTCATACCCTACATTACCTATACCTTAATTCAAACCCTACATTATATATACCTATTCATAACATATATTACCTATACCTTAATTCATACCCTACATTACCTATACCTTAATTCATACCCTATATTACTTATATCTTAAATTCATACCCTACCTTAACTACACCATTATTAATAACCGTTTATTACCTATAGCAGTTTAGAAAATAGGCAGGAATACAGTTCTCAAACGAACAAATGTCCAGCGATTTCAGATTGTTTTGCGTGTCGTTAGTATTAGACCTTACCAAAGTCATACAAAGTCATCTTTATGAACAACGTTTTTCTTTCGTTAATGTCATTGTGGTATAACGAGACTACAGGCACTTCATCTAATTCACGAATAATGGTAAATCAGAACAATAAAGACTTTGGGAGTTCTTTCATAAATCCCTGTACGTTTCAATTTGTATTCATAGTTAGTGGAATTTTGCAAAACGTATGGATTTAAATTATTTCCATATCAAAGCTTAAGACCATATAATCGTAACACCCAGATCATTATCAAACTTTTGAGAGAAACTGGAACATCAATATATAGCCAAGACAAGAAATAGTATGTGCCGAATAAAAGTACACTCTGATTAGACTCAGACTGGCTCTCGGGTGTAACAAACAATGTCAGAATATCATGTGTGCATTGTATGTATGCATATCAATACTGACTAATATCTCCGATTGTGCAAAATGCCTGAGATAAATTGGCAAGCCAATATCGCATACAGATCACTTGTATACTTCGCAATTAGTTAGTTGTGTAGCGGACTCATATGAAGTAAGCATTCTGACTACCTTTGCAATCGCCCAAGAGACAAAAGTATGTTTCATAACTTACAAACATCATAGACTTTGTTCGCCCGAAATTCCTTCGCAAAAGAAACAGTAATCTGTTTGTTACCAATACTTCTTGTTCAGGACGCTCTTTATTCAGGTGGTGATTAAAGAAGCATGTAGTCATTCTTGGTATTTATTTAAAGGTAATTGTATCTTTATAGAATCTAGACATTGTGATGTGGTTATCTGTGTGTATTTTGGCGACAGTGCACAATGAGTAATAAGGCATTAATGCTAATCCGGAAGTGCAATCGGTGACCCATTGCAAGTTACTTTGTTTACTGTCCAGCCTCCAGTAATAGAAAATTCAGATAGCGTACTAGTCATAAGGTTACAAGTAACTTTTACTTATTGAGCTATACATTATTATGTCATTGGCTAGCCGAACAACAGTACAGTACTGATAACAGACGTACTTTTAAAATCTCATAATTTTAAAGGTATTTTCTTTCGTTAGAATATTCAAAGCAAGAAATTCCCACCCCATATGCTACACAAAAAACAATATCTTAAAACATTGCACTGTATATATACTTCATAAGGTCAAAATTGATTTTGCTTATTGCACAAGAAATATTATTTGTATAGACCAGGCGACAGGTGGCATGACAGCAGTAGGTGTGAAATCTACAACATTTAAGGGATGTAATAGTTGTTGCTAGGTTTTATAGTCGATTTGCTTTATTAATTATCCGACGCTGGACTTTGGCCCAACTGTACATGGGATGCTTGTTGACACGTCTCTGCTCTTTTTGAGGTCAGTGTCTAATTTAAAGACATATCATGAGGTCTGTGTCTAATTTAAAGACGATTCATGAGGCTAGTGTCTAATTTAAAGACATATCATGAGGTCAGTGTCTAATTTAAAGACGATTCATGAGGTCAGTGTCGAATTTAAAGACGATTCATGAGGTCAGTGTCGAATTTAAAGACGATTCATGAGGTCAGTGTCTAATTCAAAGACATAACATGATACCAGTGTTTAATTTTAAGACGATTCATGAGGTCAGTGTCTAATTTAAAGACATATAAAATGATGTTAGTGTCTTATTTAAAGATATATTATGAGGTCAGTGTCTAATTTAAAAATGATTCATGAGGTGAGTGTCTTATGTAAGGACGATTCATGAGGTCATTCTCTAATTTAAAGACATATCATGAGGCCAGTGTCTAATTTAAAGACGAATCGTGAGGTCAGTGTCTTATTTAAAAACGATTCATGAGGTAAGTGTCTAATTTAAAGACATATCATGAGGCCAGTGTCTAATTTAAAGACGAATCGTGAGGTCAGTGTCTTATTTAAAAACGATTCATGAGGTAAGTGTCTAATTTAAAGACGATTCATGAGGTCAGTGTCTAATTCAAAGACATAACATGATGCCAGTGTTTAATTTTAAGACGATTCATGAGGTCAGTGTTTAATTTAAAGACATATAAAATGATGTTAGTGTCTTATTTAAAGATATATTATGAGGTCAGTGTCTAATTTAAAAATGATTCATGAGGTGAGTGTCTTATGTAAGGACGATTCATGGGGTCATTCTCTAATTTAAAGACATATCATGAGGTCAATGTCTAATTTAAAGACGAATCATGAGATCAGTGTCTTATTTAAAGACGATTTATGAGGTCAGTGTCTAATTTAAAGGCAATTCATGAGGTCAGTGTCGAATTTAAAGACGATTCATGAGGTCAGTTTCGAATTTAAAGAAGATTCGTGAGGTCAGTGTCTAATTTAAAGACAATTCATGAGGTCAGTGTCTAATTTAAAGACAATCCATGAAGTCAGTGTCTAATTTAAAGACGATTCATGAGGTCAGTGTTAAAGATGAGTCATGAGGTCAGTGTATAATTTAAAGACATATTTTGAGGTCAGTGTCTAATTTAAAGATATTTTGCGGTCAGTGTCTAATTTAAAGACAATTCATGAGATCAGTGTTTAATTTAAAGACATATTTTGAGGTCAGTGTCTTATTTAAAGACATATCATGAGGTCAGTGTCTAATTTAAAGACAATTCACGAGGTCAGTGTTAAACATGAGTCATGAGGTCAGTGTCTAATTTGAAGACATATCACGAGGTCAGTGTCTAATTTAAAGACGAATCGTGAGGTCAGTGTCTTATTTATAAACGATTCATGAGGTAAGTGTCTAATTTAAAGACGATTCATGAGGTCAGTGTCTAATTTAAGGACATATCATGAGGTCAGTGTCTAATCTAAATACGATACATTAAGGTGAGTGTCTTAATGTACAGACGATACATTAGGATCACTGTCTAAATCTAACGATGATAAATCAGGGTCTTTTTGTAAAGTTAGAGATGATACATTAGGTCACTATCTACATTTCCTTCGTAAACATGGCTTTCTCGTTGTTGTTTGTTACGAGTGCATGAGACAAAGTTAAGTATGCATTGCGAAAACAAACGGAGTTGCAAACCGAGTCTACCTTCTAAGTCCTTGCTTTTATTGCATAGAGACAACTTTCCAAGTCCTACCTATTTTGCGTGTAGACTACCGTACAAATCCCTATTCTTACTGCATTGAGACTATCTTGTAAGTTGTACCTTTTAATTCAATGAGACTACCTATAAGTCTTTCTTTTGCTGCCTTGAGACTACTTTATAAGCCCTAGCTCTTACTGTATTAAACTACCTTAAAAGCCCTAACACTTACTGCATCCCATGTTGTTTTTGCATTGAGATTTATCTTATACGTCCTTCTTGTTACTGTATTGAGACTACCTTGTAGGTCCTAACATTTATTGCACTGAAACTACTTTGTAAGCCCCAGTGTCTTATTTGCATTTCGATTACTTAGCAAGGCCTAGCTTTTTGCATTGAGACTACTTAGCAAGGCCTAGCTTTTTGCATTGAGACTACCGTACAAGTCCTAGTTCTAACTGTACTGAGACTACCTTGTATGTCCTAGCATTTATGGGCATGAGATTACATTGTAAGTCAAAGCTCCTATATTGCATTGAGACTACTTTGTAAGTCCAAACTCCTTTATTGCATTGAGACTACCTTGGAAGTCCAAGCTCCTTTATTGCATTGAGACTACCTACAAGTGCTAGTTGTTTTGCATTTAGATTACCCAGTAAGTATGAGCATCTTGCATTGGGATTACCGGACAAGTCGTAGTTTTTACTACATCGAGATTATCTTGTAATTCCTATCTTTTACTGGATTGAGACTACCTTACAAGTCCTTGTTCTTATTGCATTTGTCAGGTTTGGAAATACATTTGTGAGAACATCTTATGTCTGCTATAACCATTTACGAATCCTAATTTGTAATGTTCCGGATAATCCTAACATAACAAACCCACATTCACCTGATCTTAACATTATCATTTCTTTTACAATGTTAAATTTCGGAGAATCTAAAGCAATGGATGCAAAAGTGTGTGTGACACAAAGAACTTATTGATGTTACGTTGATCAAATAGTAAATGAAAGGAATTTCTGCCTCTGATAAATGTCTCTTGACATAAGGCAGTAACGGACATGAACAATATAGGCCTTTGTAAGTTTCAGCTAACGATGAGACAAAATTCAAATTTACATTCCATGCGGAAAGTCTGTCTACAGGATTAAAAAAAAAACAAATTGGGCGTTGCAATCACATAATTGACTTCAACTACCTGTGCATTAGGCCGAAAAATGTACTGACAAAACATCTCAAGTTAAATTTTTGTCTTCACAATGCGAGCTGTATATCAGTTTGGACTAAACTGGTAACAAAAGTGTACCATTGTGTTTCCACGAGCAAATTTACGTACAACCTCTGTAGACTGATCCATGAGTATCAAAAGAAAAGGTCACTATGTGGTTCAAGAATGTGCCACAGACAATATAATTATCTTTCTTGAAATTCACACATAATCGCGATGGGAGGGAGAAAAAACGAAATGGAAAAGATAAAACACACACACACACACACACACACACACACACACACACACACGGAAATGACAGCTATTTTATCTTGGACAAACCGAGTCATCACCGTATATGTACTTCCAGTGAGTGTAACTCAAAAAACATATACACGAGAACAAAAAGTGCCGGGTCATTACGGTATGGCGTGAGATAAGATTTAGCCTAGCATAACTGACAATCTATAATTTAAAAAAGGATAAAAGGCGGAAGGCAATTAAAGCTGTCTACGAAGATATTTTTAAAAGTGCAATGCATAATGACAAATCAAAATTAGCATATCCTTTTAACCTTTGGCCCGTATTATGTCAAGTAATATTCTGCCTAAAATAAAACCCTAAATTTACAATATTCACCAAAACCACATAATTTGAACTAAGTACCAATATTCCTAAAGGAAAGAGTTAACGCAATTATGAAATTATGAGTACCGTGATGCTAAATATTCTGGCCCTCATACGTAATACTGTACCCGGTAACTTTTCTTTCCGATGAGTAATATTTTAGATTCAACCGATAACATAATTTATCATATTTAGAAGAATTATGTGATCAGTGTCAGAAATAAGTCGTGAATATGTCAATTATTTTTAACTAGTTAAGCCAAATGCGTACCCAGCGTGTGAACCATGCCACAAGTAATTTTCACAGACACTACAGTCTGAAATAAATCATTTTTTAATGTCATGCAGAGAGCCAGTCAAAGAGAAGAAAAGCGACTTTCAAATAGTCTCATGCGGCTGCATGTACAAATACAAATAACGTATATTTTCAATGTCAGAACTATTATCCGTCTTTGACAGCAATGCAATTCATTACTTATCTAAACATTTGTAAGAGTGAATTCATGGTGCACTTATTCATAACTAAATGTATACGCCATTAATCCAGATGATTATCGGTAAACATATTATGTTCCTTCGATTTTGTATTAAACAATACAATATAACCACCGATCACAAATAACCGAAACGTGACTCATGTCTAATGCAGAATTGGGATAGTTCTCTCTCTCTCTCTCTCTCTCTCTCTCTCTCTCTCTCTCTCTCTCTCTCTCTCTCTCTCTCTCTCTCTCTCTCTCTCTCTCTCTCTCTCTCTCTCACACACACACACACACACACACAAACACACACACACACACACACACATACATACATACATACATACATACATACATACATACATACATATATATATATATATATATATATATATATATATATATATATATATATATATATATATATATATATATATATATATATATATATATATATATATATATATATACAGCCAAAGGTTTATCTGTACTGATAATGCAAGAATTTATATGGAGGCAGGGAAGGGGGAACTATTCACTTTTGATTAAAAAAAGCGCTTTAATCATTCCTAACCAGCATGTTAGCTTGCATGGTTGTGCAATATGTATGAGTGTTATCTTTGATTGGAGTTGATCCACCAAAAAAAAAAAGATATCTGGGAGTGTCTGGCTTTTATATGCTAGAGGAATCTTTCCTGGTGTGACGACTTATATTCACACGGGATTCACCGATGTAGTACGAACTCTTCTACATAACGACATAAAACAACGATTTGTATGACGACTTTACATATAAACACGATACAACGATCTGTATTACAACTTTTATATACAAACACGATACAACAACATAATAGATAATACTAACCAGCTTAAAAAAATAAGCATATAATGCTTCGCACAAAGAAGCAGATAGTTACTAAAATGAAAGAAAAAAATGTTGCCGTGGAATGGGGTGTCGAGTTCGTTGTACCTTACCTTATCTCTACAGCTGGTGACTTGTTTATGCACTCCGCATAAAACAGAAAAGGTGTTTACGTTGTGCATAATGCAGTTTCTCGTGGTATCCATGTAGTTATTTTTTAGTCTTTAAATGCGATTTTTAAAAACAATAACCAAAACACACCCAAGTCTTTTCTTGTAACAACAAAAAGAACCAAAAAAAAACAAAAAAAAAACAAACAACACAACAACAATAAAATGAGTTACGTTTCAAATTCAGTGGTCTTAAGTATTTATCTCTCGCAACTACGGTTAGATTGCATGACACTAAACTCTTAATTTTCTTTTTTTTTTTTTTGAAGCCTCTTCCAAGGTCCCAAATCTAAACATCTGCTAAATTTCACAACTAATTTAAACGTTACCCGGATTAAAAATTTAGATTCAATGATATCCAAGGATGACAGCAAAACTTTTCCGTCCATGGCTAACTATCAACAATTCTACCTGTATTCACACATAAAATAAATTGTGTCTAAATAAATCAGAATGTTAATCATGAAAAAATATTTCTTTATGAATTGATGCAGGTTTTGGTTTATCCATTTTGTAAAATGAAAATATTTTTTATTCATTAAAATGTTATTTTTTTTATTTGTATAAGTATGTTCATGGTGGGTTTGTTATGAAGTACTAATTAACATAAACAGCATTGAACTGACATGCTGTCAAAACCTAATGCATACAATTAAGAAAACCTACTAAGTTGACATGTTTATTCTTCCCCTCTCGCTAGGCAGCTCAGCCTTAAAATATCAGTGTTAAGACAGGTCGGCCTGGTGTCAGGATAATGTGACTAGGTGCGACATCAAGCTACATGTCTGCAGCATGATGCCGCAGCGCTAGACATCACTATAAACTGCTACTCTGCAGACACTTGTAGCAACATAACTTTAAAAATAAAGATATGTAACAAAAATCCAAATCACACGCGCGCGCACACACACACACACACACAAAAACACACAAGCACACATTTATATTTGCCTTGTCAACTGAACAGTAAGTAACACGTGCATTTTCAGACGGACACAATCAACACAACTTTTTGAACAGAGATATTATGAATTCACATATTTAGCAAAGAATGGATTTGTGAACCATGGTTATCATTTAATTTAGAGAGTAAAATGTAATTGGAATCCGGGGCCGGCCCTAGGCCGATTGAACCGATTCGGCCCAATCCGGCCCGGCGCTCACAGGATTCCGCACTTTAGCAGTTTTCGAAATTATACTTATATAGAGAAAGTAAGTTTAAAGCGATGGAAGAGAGTCTAAGTTCCATAGCATATAAATCGTGCTTTAAAGTTTATTTCCAAATGCCGTGCTCACAAGGGCGCCGCGCGTAAATCCAGAGGGCCTCGAGTTTGTTAAGGTCGACCCTGTTGGCATCGAAAGGAAAATCCACAAAGGGAAATATACGAAGAATTATTGTTTGAGAAAATTACATGTTTATAAACTTCACCAATTACAATATTTTGAACTTAGAAGTGGCTGACCAACCTCGACATGTATCTATGTCACGCTTTTTCTATGTCGTAAAATGATGATGAAAAAATCTGACCATCCCAATCATGTATCTCTTCGTACAAGTGCATTTGCTGACACACGGATGCACTTGATGGCGTTTGCGTCAGATATTTATTATTTTCATTATTTTGCATTTGTCCATAAATTGTAGAATTTAAAATAATACAAATTTCCATAATGATAAAGACTGGCATAGTGAAACTCGTGAAGGATTATATTTCGCACCATAAATCTGTACCTGAACCATCCATCTCACGTTTTAATTCTATTTGGTCACGGTGAACAATTTTGCAACATAAGATATAACTTTTTCCCCCACAGGCGTTGCTAACAAAGCTCTGCTGTCACATTTAAGAGAGCTGAAAGAAGATTCCTAAGAGAGTATTGTATTACTCTAACGTAAAGTATCATTGTACCACGTCTTTTCCAACAACAACTGTTAATTTAATATAACATCCAGCGCATTAAGCCGTACACCGTCGTGTTAGGATTTAAAAAGCCCGAGGTTAACAAGTAACTAAGTGAGCCAACTTATACAATTTGCTGTTAAGTACATGATTATGTCAATAATTGTCGTGTGGCGTTTTATTATCAGATGTAAATGGTGGGAATTTGCGTCCAACTCTTCATTTCAAAGCCCACCTATTTATTTGTGCTTGGAAACTATCTTCAAGTGCTGCAACAATATAAACAGGGGTGGGGAACATTCACAATTACAATAGATCGGAACATTTTCATCACTGAATGAAGGAAGATACTATATGTAGTCATGTAAAAATATGCCGCTAAGACGAATTTGGCCATTAGGGGCGTACCTAAATTGCTTGGAACCCGGGGAAGATCCTTCATTTGACACCCCCACAAATAAAAAAAAAATGTAAGCCAGTAGATCTTGATAACAGTACATTGCTGTCATAAGCAAATTGGAAATAAGAAAAATGCAGAACATTAAAAATATGGTTTGAAAACGTGTACTGTTATTTTAACTCTTCCGATGCCCCCCTCCCCCCCAATCTGGCTGTCACTCGGGACAGACAGACCCCCACCACCACCACCACCACATTACACCCACCTTTGTACGTCACAGGTTGCAAAGAAATATCTGTACGTTACTTGACTTAAAAGACATTTAGGAAACAATCCTGACTGTTCTTCATAATTGTGCAGAGAAATGGTGTACCCCATAACAGTGTACCTCATAATGATGTAGAGAACTGACGTTCAAAGAAAATTAATAATAATAACATAACGCACATGTAAATGGAATTTAGATAAGAACACTGGTGTTGAATGAATATGAAGAACACAAGATGCAATATGATTTGTGACGTCATAAATGGTACCATTACACGTTCGAGATCTCGTATCGAGAGAATAAAAAGCTAGTGATAGCGTGGGCCTGATAGTCCATGATTTTTTTCCTTTTTCCTTTTTCCAACAATATTAAGACAACAGTCTTTGCCAAACGAAGGTTCTTTGACGGGCAGATACTTAAAGAAATTTGTCTCTAATCACCTAATGATCACACAACGCGATATCTTAGTTTCACAATTAGATAGGGTTTTTTTTTCTTCTTCTCTTATTATACATTGTTAGGATTTATTAGTAAGCCTTTTCCAGCGTAATCTTTGTATTTTACGCCATCCAACAAAAATTGCGACCCAAACACCTAGTACAAAGAATTACCCCTATCTCAAATTATTAAACAAGTAAACCTAAAAATATTCACATGATTTCCGATGTTATGAAATTAGGGAGGGTCCATTTTACGAAGCCAATCGATGTGATCATAAAGTCTATATATTCACATAAAAAATATAGGCAATGTAAAACACCCTGGTGTGTGTGTGTGTGTGTGTGTGTGTGTGTGTGTGTGTGTGTGTGTGTGACTAAGCAAAGTAACATAAGTAAAGATCAGGATGGAAAATAATCTTAAGGTCATTTCGCATATACCTGGTCAGGTGGTTATGTAGGGCAAATTGAGTTTAATATTTATTTTGGTTTTGAGTGGCTCTTTTTGAACGTGTGTGTGTGTGTGTGTGTGTGTGTGTGTGTGTGTGTGTGTGTGTGTGACTAAGCAAAGTAACATAAGTAAAGATCAGGATGGAAAATGATCTTAAGGTCATTTCGCATATACCTGGTCAGGTGGTTATGTAGGGCAAATTGAGTTTAATATTTATTTTGGTTTTTAAAAAAGGGTCTGTACATTATGGATTAAGCTGGCTAATTACTTTGGTTGACAAATATCTTCCCAAGACCGACTCCCCATAATTGACCAATAACAAAGCTACAAACGGAGACGTATATACATATAGCACATACTCGAGATCGATTACAATAAATTGGGAACATCTGAATGAATTCTTCCCTATTTCTCCGATTTATTAAATGTGTATTTTACAGCCTTTAATCAGGTTTAATGTTCTTTCGTTTCGCCATCGCCACAGAAATGCTATTGTACCTACACCGCAAATGATCACCATATCTGGTAACTCTCTCTCTCTCTCTCTCTCTCTCTCTCTCTCTCTCTCTCTCTCTCTCTCTCTCTCTCTCGTGGAATATGTTGACCCTGAGGTAACACAAGTAATAATGTTTATCTGAACTTTATATGTTAGTCTCTGTTCAGAAAAGTGTAGAAGCTGTATTATGATATATATATATATATATATATATATATATATATATATATATATATATATATATATATATATATATATATATATGCAAGTGCAAAGAAGATCGGCTCCTATATGCACTTAAATGCGTTAAATGCATTTCACAGTTTGTCAATTTTGACAATACTCATTTTTGATGTCAGAAATTTATGGTAATAAAATGCAAATTACGTGTCATATCGTTGCATTCTTTCTCACTCCTTATTTAAACACTGTTGTCCCATAAATGTAAAATGAAAGACATACACACTTATGAGATATCTTATGTTTTTCAAAGATGTATGTATGGCAAATGTTGTTCTCATTGATATAAGCGTCGCCAAACATCATCTCGTAAGTTTCATGTTAATGGTTCAAATACCATTTTGTCGTCTTGATGCAAAATAACCTCGACGTCTTACCCAACCACCTATCCAACCTAACTACATCAGCAGAGGAAAAGCCTTATTCTGTAATAGTTTCAATATGGCCATTTTGGAAGTGACCTAGTATATCACGCTTCAAAATTGTTTTCCAATCTTCAAACCCATCAATCAATGCATACAAAAAATGAAAGAACGAAGGAAGGAATAAAAGGTCAGTAGTAAAATTTGAGAATTGATAAAAAATACAAATCTTAAACTTGTTAAGTTACTTTTGCAGGACTGTAAATAATATTAATAAATCAGCGTGAGTCATCATTCAGGTACTAAAGAAATAATTCAGGTGTTAATGAAGTCATTCAGGTGCTAAAGAAATCACTCGCACACCATACATTTTAAATATGTTAAAGACCAGAGAATCGGACGTCGGGATTTCAGTCCAAAATTTTACTCCTTAACTTACTGGTAAGAAATATCAGCTTACCTTACCATTATTATGCTTGCAAAATTTAACCGGATTACGGCGCAGTTAGCCATATATACAGTAGAAAAATAAAAAAAAGCATGTTTATTTTGTATGGAAAAAAACTATGTATGCATGTATGTATGTATGTATGTATGTATGTATGTATGTATGTATGTATGTATGTATGTATGTATGTATGTAGGTAGGTAGGTAGGTAGGTAGGTAGGTAGGTCGGTAGGCGTGCAATCTGTAAAAAAAATATATGTATACAGTGATGGTGAGAAGACCTCGGGTTATGTGGGCAGGTCCTGGATAAATAAACATAGTTTTCACTGATGAAACATAAATCAAGTATTTATACGATAATATGACGCTATCCTTTTTAAAGAAATTAATTTCGGAAATCGCATTTTAAATGTAAATCAAACTCAGTTTTAGATGATGCGAAATATGTCTAAGGAGATTATTTATTTATTTGTTTAATTATTTATTTATGTTTAATTAATTAATTAATTAATTAATTGATTAATTAATTAATTAACGTAGCACAGAAAATTTGGTGAACTGATTTACGTATGAAAAATGTATATCTTCAGTATGTACATGGTGAAGTCCTTGTCAGAAGTTTAACTTCTTTGAAAAACAACAAAATATTTTTTCTACACACACACACACACACACACACACACACACACACACACACACACACACACTATGGATATGCAGTCCGTAGGTGTTAAAAAGTATGAACCAGATCTTTGTCACGATTTATTCACCGCATTGCTTTAACTCTGCCTTTTCACCTGCGGTAACTTATGTTAACGTAAATATATTAAATTTCGAGGTGTAAAATTCCTCGTGCGTGTTAATTTAGAAACTTGCAACTTTACCATTACGGCTTCGCAAGCGTGGTGTCCGCCCCATACAGCCTTTGTATACGCGCCTAGTTATTATCAATTTTGAAATAATCGCATGAAAGGGTGATTTCTTTGATTGCCGACTAAATCCGAACACCATTTCACTGGATGATTTTCATGATAATGGACGAATAAAAAACTACGTGGTTTCCGGTATGTTAAGCACGGATATGCGTACATTCCTTACCTGTAAAAAAAGAAAATTGAATCATATACCTGAGAATTAAATACCATTTAAGGAATCTCAGCCACAATTCAGTGGTGATATAAATATGTATTAAGGTTCACTTCACCGACAGTTTCAACAACATACACTTCGATTCGGACGTGGAGTGGAGGTAAGTTACGTAATACAACGTTAAAGGACATACATAGGTAAATAGATTTACGTACATATATATTCAACAAACACAGAGCTCTCTACCTGCGTTTTGCACGATTACAACATAACAATTTAATGGGTTTTTTTTCCAAGTGTTAAGATCGGCCATAATGTTTGATAATTAGCAATTTTAATAGAAGAACGATACACATCTTTGAAGAGATTATTATTATTATTATTATTATTATTATTATTATTATTATTATTATTATTATTAGTATTATTATTTAGGAAGGGGGCGGTATTTATTTACTATTCTATAGGCACGATAATGTTTTGTTGATATTTGCCTTAGAGCTATGATTCAGTTCATACTGTTGATAAGTAATCATTCTTTGGACTCGTTTATTTGACGGACAATCTCTCGTTATCACCTATTACCCGTTATCACCTATTACCCGTTATCACCTATCTGTATGAATTTACATTCATCTATCAAATCAAGTTGAGAAGAGATAGCGAACCCGTAGTAAATGGTGTCCGGTTGTGTTTCACGTACAACACTAAAGTTGTGTGCGACGTAGGCTGTTAAGTTACTTTCAAGATTTCTCCAATTACAAAATAGTGTCCCGTTAAAGGGGGACCGGTCATCCATCTTAGAAGTATATCGTTTTTGTATGACGATATCTGGAACTTGTATAGTAAAAGGACAGATAAAGGCATAAAAAAATATCATTTTAAGTTCTATAGTCAAGCAACATCAAACGCAACATAAATAATATATATTTCAACTGACATGTTGACAGATATATAATTTCCAATAAAATAATACAAATAAGAATCATTTAATGACAACAGTAACAATAGCTTACAATACAACAAACAATGTACAGTATACAATACAACAAGCAATGTACAGTATACAATACAACAAGCAATGTACAGTATGGAGATGTATATTTTGTTTTAAAAACACGTGTTGAAAAATCGTGGAAACTATACGGTGATAAGAAACATTAGAGGTGTGTCATTAAATAGCACGCACAGTGTCATATTGCTAATCCTTACTAATTAATCATTAAATAGCACGCACAGTGTCATATTGCTAATCCTTACTAATTAATCATTAAATAGCACGCACAGTATCATATTGCTAATCCTTGCTAATTAATCATTAAATAGCACGCACAGTGTCATATTGCTAATCCTTGCTAATTAATCATTAAATAGCACGCACAGTGTCATATTGCTAATCCTTACTAATTAATCATTAAATAGCACGCACAGTGTCATATTGCTAATCCTTACTAATTAATCATTAAATAGCACGCACAGTGTCATATTGCTAATCCTTGCTAATTAATCATTAAATAGCACGCACAGTGTCATATTGCTAATCCTTGCTAATTAATCATTAAATAGCATGCACAGTGTCATATTGCTAATCCTTGCTAATTAATCATTAAATAGCACGCACAGTGTCATATTGCTAATCCTTACTAATTAATCATTAAATAGCACGCACAGTGTCATATTGCTAATCCTTGCTAATTAATCATTAAATAGCACGCACAGTGTCATATTGCTAATCCTTGCTAATTAATCATTAAATAGCATGCACAGTGTCATATTGCTAATCCTTGCTAATTAATCATTAAATAGCACGCACAGTGTCATATTGCTAATCCTTGCTAATTAATATATCAGGAAGTGACAGCGCTAAAAGTTTACGTTGAAACAGGAAAAACTGATTTAAAAAAAACAAACAAGTAAAGTAAGTAAATAAATAACTAAAAGGAATCATTATGGGAGAGGATTTGAACATTAGAAATTAGCTCAAAACTCTGGTAATCTTAAAACTAACTTTTCACTGACACGAAACAGTAAAATGACATAACACACACAAATACCGAGGTCCTAATAGTTCCCGAATAATCCTGGACATTAGGGACTGATCTACGTTCTTCGTGCAGAAGTCAAATTTAAGGAAATCTGATCGTATATTGTGGCCTTTGCTCTTGGTGTTGCAAAACGTTTGTATCTAAGATTATTTTTGAATGTGACCATTCAAGTAATTAGGTGTTATATTGTAAAGAATTTTATACCTCAGTTGCTATGCATCTTGATTTAATATTTGTGTAAAGTACGAAGATTTGCTTTTCTTAACATAGACATACGAGTTGTTACAATCACCAAACTTTACACTTGTAAGGTTGTTAAAAACACGACTTCATCAGCACATTTCTTAATATCAGACGATTTGTTGACGCGGCGTATACTGTCAGCTACTATGTGTTGGGTGGAGTTGTGGTGGTGTGGAAGGGGCATATGCGTGTGTCTTCCTCCATTAAGAAAATCAGGGACTGTCTCGTCCTGTTTGGGTATATTATGCCTAGTTGTACACAGGCATGTGCCTTTCTAATGCATTCCAGATCCTAATCTAATTTTTCATATACATGTAGTAAGAATTTTAGGCTTATTACTTCGAAGTGGTTACCCGACTTGAATTAAATCCTGAGGGTAACAGCAGACATTGTACATCAGATTACATCTTCGAAGTTGGTACCTGACTTCAATTAAATCCTGGGGGTAAGAACAGAGACTGCGTATCTGATTTGACATGGGTATGTTTACATAATGATGAATACATGCGGTCATAGCAGGTTAGTCATGTCGGTTACTAGTTTCTGTTTGGTAATAATCCCGTGCATGAATAAACATTTCATGTGGCACATGAACGCGTACGAGGGGGTGGGAGTGGGGCTGACTGAGATCCATAACTGTTGAAATTATTAACTGCACATACCGTATACCTTTAAGAAAAACAATAATGTTTCTTCGCCGTGACTAACTACCTCTATTCGTGTACTGCCATCTTTATCGCCCTACCACGAATATTCCAACTATCACCTCAATAATATTACTAAAGCTAAGGGTGGCCGAGTTGTCTAAAGCGCTCACCGTTAAGGATCACTGTCATTTTACCTCTGTGTGAGTTCGCGTCTCGGGCTAAGCCAATGAGGGTATGTAAGTAAACTTGCCGGTATCTTCTCTTGGGTCGGTGGTTCTGTCTGGGTGTGTTTTCACCATTAATAATGGCCGCCATGTATAGCCTATCTTTTGCTGAAAAATGTTGTTAAACTCTATTACAACAACAACTAAATTACGATCTGTACTAATATTCAGTGGTGTTACAGGAAATTCTGGCACCACCACCCTTCGCAAAACGTAGTTTTGGGGCCCCGTCGCAATAAAAAGATTGTCTTATCGGCATTTTGACCCACCCACCCCGAGTCACAGGGGAATGTAAGGTGGGGTTTTTGTACAACTGCTATTATGATAATTATTACTACTGCTGTCACCATTGGAATTCATATTATCAGACAAATACTATTTCCAATACTGCTACTACTACCAATATTGTTACTACCACAACTACAAGGACTCGAACAAGTACTATTAATTTACTACAATTATGACGGAAACACATATAGTTCTAACAATTAAGATAACTCCGGCGACTACAGCAGTGACCAAAAGCACGACCAAACGACTACTTCTAATTGTGCATGTGCCTCTCCTACTAAATATACACAGCGTATAATTTTAAAATGATAGAGCTGTGTTTTGTTAGTTCCGGTCTAAAAACGATAAATGATCTTTGGGTCACGTAATTGTTGTATGGCAGGCTGAAGATCGATTCGAGTCAGGGATCATATATAGGCTGTAAATTTAGTTTCGGGGACGTGTGTTTAACACTTGTCTTTACAAAAAAAAATCAAATACAAATTATCCAAAGTCTCTGTCTGTCTGTCTGTCTGTCTGTCTCATATATCTATATCTATATATATATATATATATATATATATATATATATATATATATATATATATATATATATATATATATATATATATATATATAATGCAGGTACTAAATAATTTAACATCTGGATAAATGTATGCATTGCATGAAATATCACACTTGTGGATTACTTGTTAAACTGCAAAATTAACGAATTTGTTAAATCAATGTGTAACTTCAAAACTGATCTTTTAAAACCTAAAATGGTTTCAGCCCATTAAGTCGTTTAAAAAGTTATCGAGTGGAAATTGAACAAAACCTCTGATTAAAGCAGGGGCTATTACTGAATGTTCAACGGAAGTTTGAAAATCAGACTCGACCTGATGTAATGCAAAACACTTCATCTGGTTGGAACCACGAAACAGCAGTTTGAAGGGAGGCGGAATTCGTAACGTATGGCACACCTTTTTCGTAACGTATGGCACACCTTTTTCGTTAAATAAAAATATGCAGTAACTTAGTCAAATTTCAACCGAAAAATGTAAAAACTAGTCATGCTGCATATGATGCTATTACGCCATTAACATTTTTTTTGGCTTCAACCATTATCTCATTCAAATGCTACTGCGCAAAAACAAATTAGAGGAACTGCCTGTATCGTTACGTTTCAGTCCAACAAAATGCCATATTTTGTACTTTTATGTGCATTTTGTATGCACTGTTCTAATATCACCATTGGTTACTGGGGCCAATCCCGTTTTTATATGGACTAATAATATACTTAGCTATAATGACTCTTGTCCGATTTTGATCAGTCGTCTTTTGTACGTTCATCGATTAGCGTATATACCTCGCCAAAAATGTATGTATTACTACGCTTCTTGTCTATGTTCATCACATATACTACGCATATAACACGCAACAATTGTATATAATACTAGGCTTCTTTTTTTAAATTAATCGCATATTACACATCAACGTAGCAAAATTGTATGTAATACTACGCTTTTTGTCTATGTTCATCGGATATACCACGCATATGCCACGCAAAAAAATGGATATAATACTAGGCTCCGTGTCTACGTTTATTGCGTTTACTTTTCAAAGAAAACATATTTAATGATATGCTTCTTGACTAATTTCATGGAATATACCTCACAAAGAAAACGTTTGTAGATATAGACTTCTTTATTAAGTTCATGGCGAATATCTCGCAAAGAAAACGTATGTAATACAGAACACATCAAGAGAAGACCTCACGTAGTCAGTATTTGTTGTCATATAGCATTTTACAAGCATTTCAAGATCCTTTCCACAGTCGCATGAGAGATTCGAAAAAGATAATATCATCCATTTCATGAAAAATATGTCAATAATCGAGTACACGAATGTGAAAAGTCACGAACTGCAAGGCCGTTAATATTTAACATGGTTATTGGCATATATGGAATCTAAAAAACAAAGCACCAAAAGGGGTCTTAGGTACATTCTTTAAATTCCGTCACATGACCTTTTGATAACGACGATTTATCTATGCTCACGAAGCTCAATCAGCTACAAAATCTTCAAAGAGCCACGCTCTGCCATAAAACGTGCAGGCATTTCAAGCTTTCACAGGTAAAATACAACCTTGCACTGAGTGAGTATTATGATGTGCTTTATATCAATCTTTATGCTGATCATCTTTAAAGACATACTTAGTTAATCGTATCTACTCTATATGGTAATTATGAAACCTTAATGGCATGCGTATATTGAGAAAGAAGAGAAATCGCCCAGTAAACTTCACCTTCTGCGGCAGATTTATTGACTTTTTCCCTCTGGCTCAAAATGACAGGCATGTATATTCGTAAATGTACAATTTCAATTTCAGGCTACAAAGAATTAGTGGTAGGTTACCTAAGATTGATCTCTTTCCAATTTCCTGCAGGTTACCCACTGTGCTTGTCAATTGACTGCATTTAATTTCCTGCATGTTACCCACTGTGTCGGTTTACTCATCGCGTTATCCTAATAGATTCCACACGTGTCTTCCATATTTAGCCAGTTTATTCATATCCTAAAAATAGCTAAATGTAAATCCATAAAAATTAGGTGCAATTAAACGATATCTTATCAACAATGCATACAAGTACGGTTTAACGCCATTTTTCAGCACACGATAGGCTATATCTGACGGCCGGTATTAATGGTGGAGGAGGAACCCGGGAAAATCTCCGGAAATAACCACCGATCCATGAGAAGCTTCTGGCAAGCTTTCTCACATACCCACATTGGCAGAATCTGAGACTCGAACCCACGCAGACAGAGGTGAGATGGCAGTGATATGTAACGGAGAGCGCTTTAGACCACCCGGCCCCCATATTAACCCCCTTCTCAAACCACACCCACGAAATAATATTAACCATTCCATTAAAATTCAGTCAGAAATTAGTGCAGCATCTTTTGAAACAATACAGGTCGTGAACCGTAGGTCGGATACTATTTTGTCTGGTTCTGTTATATTTCGCTCCCAATCGTGCATTTTATATAGACCGACGGGTGTTTTGAGATGTAAGCGTTTTATTTTTGAAAGATAATATTGGTTTGCGAATATGTTGTATATTAAAAAAAAGGGAGTGTGTGGTATATAGAAGTGCTTGACGTTTTGGGCAATGAAACGTCATAATATGCTCATGTATGTATGTGTGTGTGTGTGTGTGTGTGTATGTATATATATGTATAGTAAAGTTGTAAAATATTTTGGAAAGCTTTTGCAAAATTCTACTATTTCTTTATATGTTTCTTCTTCTAATTTATTGAATTTTAATGAACTGCTCGATGTTAAGGCACTTTAGGAAACAGTGGGTGATAAATAAATACAGTCGCGACTATACTATAATCACGTTTCACCTTTCTATTCGGTATATGTGCTTTTGCCAAAACACGAAAATTTTCGCTTCTTGCAATGTACATATATCTGATAATGAAACTGATTCGCAGATCGTGAAGCCAGCATGGAATAGAGTACCGTAACTCAGAAACAAAAACAATTGAAAAAAAATCTCATACAGTCAAGGATAAGTATTATGATTAAACTAAATTATCTTATAAAGCAAATATAAGATTCCTTGTAATAACCTCTTAATGCTGAGCGCTAAGCGAGGCACCGTTTTGTACCATTTTTATAAGTATTTGGTATGACTCGTTTATGAGTCGAACCCACGACCTCCCGCTTCCGCGACGGACGCTCTAACCACTAGGCCACCGGAGCGGTCAGCAATGCAAAGTGAAAGTTATGTAATATTGGCTTTGACGGACAATATGACTTCTCTGTGCTTAATCTACTGCATTACTGATGTACTAAATTCAGAGTATTGTGGAGGCCCCGATTGGCCGAGTGGCCTCTGCTTCTTTTTTTTCAATAAAAAAAATAATGATCTATTATTTAGATTAAAAGTGGATATTTCATATTCTTCATTTTTGATGTATCTAGCCTTGACGGAAATTTTGTGAAAGTATCCTAAGGAAGGTATTATAAATTATAATATTTGAAAAAAGCTCATTTACATTTGACAGCTAATATTTGTTAAAGCTCATTGGGGCAAATTATAAGCTTTAATCATACGTTTCATATCGATTTATATATCATGCCATTATTTAAATCTGTACATTTTGAATCGAGCCGTTCTTAAAAACTGGACCTCTTCAGTGGTCTAAGTGATTAGAACGTTTGTCTCGGATGCGGGAGATCTTTGTGTTTGAACCCCGGCCAAGTCATACCAAAGACTTATAAAAATGGTACTTGCAGCTGACTCACTTGGCGCTAAGCATTAAGAGGTGCTAGGACTGGTCAGCCTAGTATGACTAGGTGGGACATGATGCTGCATGTCTGCGGCATGATACCCCAGTGCTAGACATTACTATCAATTCACACAAGGCAGATATCGTATGACTGAAACATTGTTAAATATATGTTAACAATCCAAATCACACACACACACACACACACACACACACACACACACACACACACACACCCACCCACCCGCGTGCGTAGATATCAACATCAAAACAGATTTAGTATATGCGTTTTGGAACTATTTATGCGTTAGATAGCTCCGCGTGCATGGTGAATTTTGATGGGTTATAAAGAAAATTATATTACTCGTATTGGATTTCTGGTATTAGAGATTTTCAAGAGTTGATTGTTTGAACTAATTTGTACAGAGAGAGAGAGAGAGAGAGAGAGAGAGAGAGAGAGAGAGAGAGAGAGAGAGAGAGAGAGAGAGAGAGAGAGAGAGAGAGAGAGAGAGAGAGAGATGACTCTCACCAACACAATTGGGAGGCTCCACTGACCATCTACCGGTCTCTGGGTCACATGAACCAAATGTTGGTCCAAGGGCGAGGAGCCCCTCATCGCAAATAAATTCAATCAGCTGATTCCCGCCCCATACATGGAAAATAACGTGCTTTGATGGTGGAGGTTCTGGACACATCTGCTCAGAAACTGTAAGATGAAAACCAACATATTATCGACACATAATATACGCAGAAGATTTTTTGTTTCTTTAGTTGTACACATCTATTAGCTAGGGACACATGCCAATACTATTGAGTTACTAGTTCTCACAACAATCATTAAGTCCTTCAATTAGCGACATTTCATAGTTTCCTTCATAACAATACGATTTCATATCATTCTGTTCCAGTTGCTTATTCGTTGAAGCGTCCTCCTCAAATGTAAGAGGTTGCAGGTTCGAACCCGGACGCGATCATATAAAAGACTTAAAAAAATAGAACTCACAGCTGCCTCGCTTAGCGCTCAGCATTAAGAGGTTAGTGTTAGGACTGGTCGCTCTAGTGTCAGGATAATGTGACTGGGTGGGACATCATGCTGCTTGCTATACATCACTATCAACCGCCACAATGCAGATATCGTAGCGATATGACTGACTACACACACACACACACACACACACACACACACACACACACACCATATACCTAATTAAAGTGTTACACCATATATTGCTTCATGATACAATATGATTAAATATAATCAAAGTCTTACATCATTTAAGATGCACAAAGGAATAACAATGCATGATATTATCATTGGTAATGATAAAGACGAAGTTGACATTAAAATACGACGAAATAAGCACAGAGAACAGTTATTTCAGAGAAAAGTAATAATAACATGTATAATAATCCATATCCTTCCTAGCGGTGACCGATAGCAATCAGCTACTAATTTTCGGTAGATGGCTACTATATTTTATGAAAGACTATTCTGGCCGTAGTTTTATTTTCCACTTCTTTGTCTATTGTTGCTGTTGTTGTTGTATAGTTTAACGCCATTTTTCAGCACACGACAGACGAGAAGCTACTGGCACGCTTTCTCACATACCCACATTTGCCGAATCTGAGACTCGAACTCACGCAGACGGAAGTGAGTTGGCAGTGATCCGTAACGGAGAGCGTTTTAGACCAATCGGCCACTCGGGGCCCCTTTTGTCTATTGTAAAGGAATGGAAACGTTGTGTTTAAAAGTTGGAATAGAATTGTAAACATTACGTTGGCTGCTACTGATATTATTTTATCGGAATTCTAACGATATTTAATGGTTGGTTGGTGTTTTACGGCATATCATTATCAACGCACCAAATAAAGTTACATCATCCTATGCATTGGCGTACCAAAGGCGCCCCAAAACCTCTGGCGCCTACGGCTTAAGCGCCCTTCGACCGTTGGCTACACTTGGTGTAACTGCCCCCTCCTGCTACTTTAAGTAAGCTACTGGTGCTAAAAATGGCCCCTTGCCTAAGGACACAACAAGGCAACCGACCAGGCAGATTCAATGATAGGAATCGAACTTGCATATTATTTAACGTGCCACTGCGGTTATTTGTTTGAGGATATTTGGTGAAATAGCTCTCTTTGTTTTCGTTCCTATTGATGACTAATCGTTATTCTAAAGAAAAAAAAAATGTTTGCTGTGACTCTTTCTTCACAATGTAGTTCGTTACCTAAGAATTCGCACATAGTTTACTGAGTGAAGTGATCAGCGTGGTTTCTGTTTAAATAATTTGTTTGAAAATCGCTCCGGGATATTTTTTCAATTTTTGTTCTATTCACTTGTCCTACACCTGAGTTTAGTTGAGCGGTGTGCATATGTGTGAGCTGTGTACCTTGGTCATAAACCTCATTTGTATTTGCCGAATTTTGGCACATGACTATAAAAAGTGGGTGATACCCACGTTATCTCCACTCGTTGTCTTCATGCCATTGTGAACACATACAGCTGTACTATACAAATTCATTGGAGACTACACTGAGAAAGGTGAGGACTTTTTTTAACGATTGTTGTGTGTGTGTGTGTGTGTGTGTGTTGAGAGAGAGAGAGAGAGAGAGAGAGAGAGAGAGAGAGAGAGAGAGAGAGAGAGAGAGAGAGAGAGAGAGAGAGAGAGAGAGAGAGAGAGAATGCAAAGTGAGTAATTTCTAGCGCAAAAGACATCTCGTATTTTTCATCCAATCAATAACTGTCATTTGGTATTTCCGCTGGAAGAGAGCCAGCCGCTTGCCACCATCCCTGTCTTACAGTTGTATATCTAAACGTTCCAATATATAGACATGATAATAGAGCAGACGATTCACAGGCAGGTATTTTCCTTCGATATGTCTGTCTATAAGTCTTTTTTTCCCCTTGAGAATGGGTACGAGTCATCATGCCATTGACGTTGCTTTATTTTAAATTTTAGCATCGTCAACGTCATAAAAATGAAATATTATATGGTTCTGGACTATACCAGACACTGAGACTTGTAGTATAAATGCGTTGAAGAGATATACAATTATGTCTACATTGCTTGTTCGTTAAAATCTGAAAATCTGGTGTCATATTTCGCTGAGTACATATAAGCCAACTCACATTCCTTTCATTTCCTTCAATAAATTACATTTTCTTTAATATATACAATACATTTATCTTTAAATCTTTGTATTTACATGACTCTGCTCTTTTTCACGTTCTTTCTTTTTTCAATATTCCGTTTAACTGATTAGATGTAGACTTAGATATCTGTTCCTGTTTGATTGTGTTGTATTTAATGCTAACATGTTTCGCTTTGGTTTAAATGTCACCAGTTTGTATTTAAGCGTTCAATTAACTTCAAAGGATTAAGTATCTTCTATGTGGTATACCTACACATACTCGCCATCGATGTATATTTGAAATGAGAGAGAGAGAGAGAGAGAGAGAGAGAGAGAGAGAGAGAGAGAGAGAGAGAGAGAGAGAGAGAGAGCGGGGGGGGGGGGGGGGGGCGGGGCGGGCGGTTCCTTGACGCGTTTATCAAATCAGTTACACACACACGTATATGGCGGTTATCATAAAGATATATAAGAACGAGACATTAAGAGTCATGCATCTCAAGCAGTGATATTTTATTGTATATTTTTTTCTTGAATACTGTTGGTTTTGAAACAGAGGGGATCAGAGGTGATCCCTTGTCGGCTTCACAAGTTCCACGGGTTTTGAAACGGAGAGGACCCTTTGTCGACTTCATAATTACCATGGTTATTGAAACATAGGGGACCCCATTTTACCTTTATAAAGTCACTTTAGTTTGTGTGTTGACTGAAAATTGTATTCTTGGATTTATTATTTGCACAGTTCATCTGTCTGTCTGAGAGAGAGAGAGAGAGAGAGAGAGAGAGAGAGAGAGAGAGAGAGAGAGAGAGAGAGAGAGAGAGAGAGAGATAACGTACATCTGTTAACAGACGCGACCCCGGTTAGTCGTTTCATTACACGCCAGCAGATTAGGCTGTACGCTGTTCGTTTTGTGTATGACTTCCAGCGAACAAGATAGACCCATAACTTCTGCCGTATTTTGCGCCGGTAGATCCGGGTCTGTTATTCACAGTTGGTTGCGCGTACTTGAAGCAGGTATATGAATTCGATACTTCAGTCGCTATTAAGACCACACTTATTCATTTAGCATGGGGGAACTTCAACGTCAGAGCTCATTCGGAGAAATAAAAAAGGTTCATTTAGAAGCAATTTCGACAATTACATGCTTAAAGAAAGCGGGTTTTAGATTATGTCCTCTCTTAAACGAAACAGAGTCATTGCATATTGTGTGTGCATGTGTGTATATATGTGTGCGTTTCATACTAAGAATGAACGTTAAACGAGACCCGCACGTATTCATCCCATATGACCTCAGACCTATCATAATATAATTCTGATCTATATAAAATGAATTTGATAATTTGAGTTGGAAGGAGCCATGTTCAGATATGCAATCATAATAAAGACAGATGGGGACGAAGCCAAGAAAACGTCAAAACCAATAAAAATGAAACATGGTGATTTGGACATTTATGTAAATGTTGTGTTACGTGTTCGTGGAAATTGCAATTGTATAGAAAACTGCCATTCAGCAACTAACGAGTAGAGTCCACCTAATAAAGAGAACACGTGGATCTCATCTAATGAAGATAAAGTTAGTCAAAGGAAACAACAAACAATAAAATACAAAGCTAATCAGAACCTGTATATCTCACATAAATGCATATATAAACAAAGACTATGGATTTATGTTCTACGTTACAGCTCGAGAAACTGTCAGGGGACGAGCCGATTTTACTAATTGTGGCGCCGTTTTTTATGATTGTCCTTTATTCGAACGTTGTGTCTGGTATGACAGATAGAACTAAAAATTTATTTCTTTATTCTAATTTTTTTTATGGGCATTTACTTTTTATTTCAGAGAGGGGTGGGTGGGAAAAACAATACTGAAAAATATCGCGAAAGGCAAAATCTTTTAAAGCTTAAAATCTAAGCTATTTAAGCCAGTAACATGAGTGTAAATTTAATTATCTGCGAATGTGGGTGGTTTCGACTTTCATTGGCCACATATTTTAAGTTAGATTTATGGGAGACAAGTGAATTCCGTACATAATTAATACATTGATCATACTGTATAAAGTTAGGACAGTAAGTTTCGTTGTAAACTCTTCCTAACAGACTTCTCCTGGACTTTTAACAATTTACATTTTTCTGTAAAATATATGTAAACTATTATTTATTGTAAAAGCTATAAAAATTACAATTGTTATCGTAAAGGCTCTAAAAAGAGTAATTATGTTGTATTCGATTTATTTGCTTGTGATTAAAATAAGACTCATTTTCAACGCCATCCAGTTATCATCTGAAAAGGGCTATACAATTGTATTTTAGTTGCTAGAGTTTAACATAGGTGATAACAATGCCCATCCAGGGTGGTCCAACATCTTATACCATAGTAATAGTACATAATTATAGATCTGGCCTTTTTGTATGAGCCTGTACCACAAACAATAACCCGTTGGCTTGTAGTTGGATCATTCCGCCGGCTATAATATTCTTCAGGCGAGTAATAAAAGTATACCGCGCTATAAACGAGGCCGCGTTTTGTTGGGATACGTTACATGGAAAAACTACATTCAGCCATTATACTGTGGCTCTTTTTTTATGGACCGTGCATTATAAAAAGGCGCTTTACAACGAGAAATTACTTTAATTTAATTATGGGGAAGCCTCCACTGTGAGTCCGCCAGCAAGAACACATAGTACTAAGCGACACTGATCGGCGAGTTTTGTTGACGGAGGTCCAATTTCATAGGAAAGAGGGTTTTTTTCATGGGCGTGTCTCTTAAGATATAGTTGAGAAATGAGTACACATATTTTAAATGTATACACGACTAAATTTATTGTTGATCATACCGTATACGCAATGGTCCAGTAGCACATCACAAGACTTTATTCAAAATGTATATTGAAATTCAACCTTAATGGATGACTTGTTAATTTTAATGATATTATATATTTTTGAACGGAGACAATGGCTATGTGATTGTTTCCGTTTCTTCATGATTGCGCTCGCATGTGTGTGAACTCTTACACTCATGAAAATCTTTATTTTTTTTTTTTTAAAATTGTGACTGCGGATTTAAACTATGTACACAATAAATTTTACCCCCCCCCCCCATAAGACAGTGTGTACATGTTCATGCAGAAATTAAATTATTCCCTTATTTAATGTAACGAATGATATGACCTATACATAGATTTCAACAGAAATTGTATGTAATGCAAATGCACTAAAGCAATTTTGACGATTCTTAGCAATAATATC
The DNA here is from genome assembly GCA_029339505.1 of Unio delphinus. Taxonomy (NCBI): domain Eukaryota; kingdom Metazoa; phylum Mollusca; class Bivalvia; order Unionida; family Unionidae; genus Unio; species Unio delphinus. The sequence goes on along the minus strand of JAQISU010000179.1, from coordinate 12,559,418 downwards.
TCGCGTATGAAAAGGGGGATCTGGTGAATATGCAAATGACATGCATATTTTCTGTCAATGATAATTTTATTTTGTTCATATAGAACACGCATACAAACGTACGGGGATCATCAAACATCCCCATCCCTTAACACAATGGAATTACGATTCATCCTAAGCGCTTACCTTGAACCGATGGAAGCCTCAGAATTGCCGCATCTGCAATATTTATGCTGTATATATTTAAAATATGTAATAAATATCGAGCAAAACCACAAACAGTCACCATTCTGACAAAATAATCCTGAATAACTTCATTTATGGCTTGACCTGTCTCTGTAAATTAAGGAAGGAAATGACGCAGCGTCTCAGCGAATCAAACGCACAATAAGCAACGAATAATTTTTAAAAGGTGGTGGTGTAGGTGGGTGGGAGTCGGTTGAATGCAGTTATCTTAACAGATTTAATAAAATTCGCAGTTGTGTTTAAATTGTATCATTTAACAGTGATTTGTACTTAAACACAATGGCTTATGAAAAATCGGGGAAACAACCTGAATGTTTAACTTTGCACGCGTAGTTTCTCATTAAGTGTAAGCTATTTCCGTTGTAAATGTATACATATAATAATTATATCAGGCTGTACTAAAGTTATTTCAAACGGGAAGCATAATATATATTTCTAGCATTTCTAGTGGCTGTATAATTGAACTCTGCGCTCTTTGCTTGTAGTGGGTTTGTATAATTAAATAGGGCCTGCTTTGCATAGACGAGTTTGCCTTGAAAAGATCCATAGTTGTGACATTGTCTGCTATTTGTACTGTACATATAATTTCGACAAGGACATTTAAGCTGTTCAAAAAGACACGCACACAATAAATGCAATATTTGCAGTAAATATGTATTTAGCTGGGACAAGCGTTGTGCTTTGGCATTCATATTACTTAATATTATTTTAAATATAAAATCTTCATACAGGTACGTAAGGATCAGTCGACATTTAACAGCATGGGTGGGGGAGGTGTGTGAGTGGGTTGGGGTTGAGTGCGTATGGAGAGGGAGGGTGTGTAAAATGAAGACACTTGTCATACAATTTTTTACTCCCTACAAAGTCGTTGTAGAATCTCGTCTACCTTACAACAAGCCATTTCTTAAGTTCTGAAAGTTTTTTGGGCACGGAAATTATGTTTATCCTGAAGATTACAAAGTTCCAAATCTGTCACTGATAAATATTGACAGCGCCCTTACGTTATCAGCAGGTTTCATTATCAACCCTTCGCATTACCAGCCCTTACATTATCAGCAGGGTTCATTGTCAGCCCCTCACATTTACAGCCATTATATTATTATTATTATTATTATTATTATTATTATTATTATTATTATTATTATTATTATTATTATTATTATTATAGCAAAAGTCCTGATCCAAACAATAAAAGCTTGTGCATCCCTTTGATAAAATTCTATCAAAATAATAGAATAGCGTAAATGTGATTTTATATAATATAAATTTAAGATAATTCACAGTGAATAGTTCAAAAGTAAATTTGACGTCAATCACACTGACTACCTTTGATAAAAAGCTCGAGACAGAAGAAAAAAAAAATGAAATTATTCATTATTTATTTAAACGACCCCTTAAAAGGGCAACATTCTGGAACAGTAACGTTATTCAGTCTCAATTCTTTTTGCGCAGAACCAGCTGTCGTCGACTGGATGCAGAACATAGTGGACATTCTTGTGTTTTTTTAAAAATATTTAAAAAAAAAAATCAAACAATTACTTTAAGAAAACAAAAAACAAATACCAATTAAAAACTCACAAGAAAAACAGCGTTGGGTATATAGATTCTTTGCCCACTAAGCAAATACTGTAAATCACTCTAGCAGGCAATACCCACTACAAAATTATAATAAAAATACCGTTTCTGAACAGCCAATGCCCACTCCAAAATTGAAAAAGACAGCTCTGTACAACAAACAGTAAGTAAGTTAGACATATTCTCAAGACAATATGTTCTTTATAGAAGACTGCCTATATCCTACTGTACCTGTAGTCGGTCAGTTCTTGTACGAAATAATGAGCAACAGCCAGCTCTCAAATACCTCCATTTTCTAAAATATATAAAGCCCCATAACCGCCATTAGGATATATGCGCTGGCTAAGCCATGTCCCTAAACAAATTAATTAATCATACCCAGTTTCAAGCTGCATTCTGGATTAAAGGCTTTCAGGATTGTCCAAGATGATGTCACAGCGCTACGACAGTAAACGGCAGAATGTAAGGGGACTACGAAGAGCACTGGAATTAAGTCTAGTAGTTAAAAAAGAAACATTAAAAAAAAAACATTTTCGTAAATATTCAGTCATAGATTAAAATATATTTTAAAAAATGTCTTGGCATTGTTTCAACCAATTACAATTTACAGAAGCTGGAAATATAATTTGGTTTTGATAAATCTGAGCCATACTTTCTCTTGTCCACTTCGAGTTTTGGTATTGCCTTGTCTTTGCATATTCAATAAGATTAGAATTAAACAAATAGATTTCCTTTCCCACCAAAGACATATATATAACAGTCCTTACTTCAAAACATATCTTCCTAAATACTCCTCTTCCCTCTAACCACTAGAATCTTAAACAACTTACCCCCTAAGCTGGTAAACATACAATACCCTGTATGTGTCAGATCTGATCTGCAATCATCGAATATGTAACCTTCAAACTCACCCCCCCCCCTCCATTTATTTCAGCCGTTATTCGTATTTCATTTAATTCAACCACCTACTAACGCGCTTGCCATTCTTCTTCCAAGCAACTTTAAGTACTCACTGCTTATCTCAATCCGTTGTTGTTTCTCTCACTTCTGCTGCTAACTCAACATAATTTGATCTTATTGCCTTCGATTTTTAAAAAGTAAAGAAAGAATGTATTAACTCCCATGGTTCTCACTGCGCATTCGGACAAATAATACTGTCAAGAAGGTTTAAAATATCTGGCAGACGCGACACGTATTGGTCTGCAGAACAGTTTAGGATCCGAATGTCGCGACAATCAGGCTAAGTGATATTAAATAAATGTTTATATTTGTCAACATGTGTGGGGAAAAATCCCACCGTACCCCCGCCCCCCATATACGATGTCAAAATTTTTGAAAGTTTAATTTAGTATTAGTAGATGCTAAAGGCATTGAAAGTTATTTCCCTTGAAACGTTCTCAACAAAGGAGATTTTCATCAAACTCTGCGCAATTGTTTAAAACTTTCCATGTCCATTGAAAAAATATTTTGTCGAAATGTGAACTCTGGATAGTTCCAGTATACTTTCTAAATAATAACAACTATCGTCCATAAATGTAATTATCATTTTGTCATTAAAACTCAGGGTAGACAATATTTGTTGAATCATTTGCTGCGATAAAGCTGCATATGGAAATATTGTTAAAACTGGGTCTATACCAACACTGCACTTACATAAATCCCACATTAGCAAGACAATTGATGGAAAACAGCGCAGCGATCGAGTGGTTTTCTTTAGACCTCGGCTGTTCAACTGTTTAAAACGGGAGAGGGGATGCTGCACGTGCAAAGGCGAGCATGTCCATTTTCACGTTATTTTGTGATCAAAACCAATTATGTGAATTTGGAAAAGAATTAAACACATATTGAAAGAATGTAACCGTGAGTTTTGATTTATAAAAGAGCCCTTTCAGTCGACCATGATGTTACATTTCAAAATCTGTTGATTTTTACGCACAGTGAGCAATACAGTAATTTTAGAAGCTTCTTAAAGTTTTTCTTATTTACTATCATTGCAAAATAAGAAAGTTAAGCGTCCTTGTAGTGCTAGAAAACGCCCAGATGTTTGTTACAAAGTGAAAAATTTGCCTGGCATGTGTGCTACCATTTTCAGGTTAAATATTGTATTTATGCTTTTTGCCCGTACAACATCTGTGATGAGTACTCTTGGGGTTATACTCATTAGTTTTAATTCTTATAATCATTAAGTTTGTATTTTAGACTTAGTTGTTGAGAATCGAGTATACTGCAAAATTTCAAGTAGTATTGTATTGTTAATACATGTACTTAAAAACCTGCAGCATATTGTTTACAATACATCATATATTTTGGGAATATTGTTTGCAATACATCATATATTATTGAAATATTGTTTGCAATTCATCATATATTCTGGAAATATTGTTTACAATACATCATATTCAGGAAAAATTAATTGTAATAGTGCATGTATTCTGTGAAGACATTTCATGAGCTGATTATTCGATTATTTAATTATTTTTTGGTTGGAAACTTGTTACAGTGATGCACAACATGGTAGTTTTTCTAATTATATGAGGTCATACAAAAGTGCTCCATTTTCATGCTAGTCACACACAATGTTTTGTTGCTTTTATTTATAAAATTAAAATATGCAAAATATACACTTATTCAACATCGGCTTTACATTATCATCATTATAAAAACACATAAAGAAACATTTCTTTAAATTATTTGGTTGATACTGATTTTTAGTATCACAAAGTCAAAACTTGGATGAATTAAATCCAAAATAATCCTAATAGCTCAACCACAACCAAACATAGAGGGTTCTTAATGAATTCCAATAGTCCTGTATGTGCAGATTTACCAATAGCCTTGAATATGTTGATGCGACAACAGTCTTGATGATATAATCCAGAATGTCCATCAATGAATTTACAATAATCCCAAAATAGCAATTTTTTTCTAAAAGATGTTAGTGATTCCTTTGTAATTCCAATGAATAAGTTTTAAATAATATATTCCTCCCAAACTACAACTTCACACAAGTAAAGGACTGATATTAAGATAGGAATGAATATTCATGTTGACCTCAACCTTTATATACATCTTCACCTGACCTATGTCACACTAACCTTTTCTGAAACAAAACTCATCATTTTAATGGAAAACTACCCCAAATTGTAAATAGTTTATTTCTAGACACTCCTAGGTTATCAACAAGGCTGGATGATGGATCTTGAAGTTATACCCAAGTAGACAATCTATTTATATAGCATGCTAACAAAACAAAAAATAGGTATACACCAAAACTCTATCTTTAATCATGGACAAAGGTCAGGCCCACAAAATAAATAACACTGCATTCCCAGATAACTGGTCATATCAACATTGTGCTTTCACCAGAGGCTTCTTATGATTGTCTAGTTCATACTAAAGACTTCTTCTGACCTCTAGTTAATGCTAAATGGTGCCTGTCTGTTATCAGATTTTTGCATTGAAAATCTTGTTATCAATACTCATCATAAAACACAACGCATATCAACATGAGGTGTTTACAAGAAGACTTCTTATGATATCTTGTTGGTCCTAATTGATGTCTTATTGGTCTTAATTGATATCAGTGCCAAGCTCGATGATCCTGTATGTCCATCTAATTTGAAAATCTTGTTATCCCTGAAGAATATCAAAGCTGGTTTCTGTACTTGGCAGATAAAGGGAAAACATTCTTTGCATACAGATAAATAACAAATGTGATATTGTAACAAAGAAAAAAGAGGTCTAAATTAAATAAAATTGTTTTATTTTTGTTTAGTATTCTTCACTTTTTTGTTTTTTGTATTTTTGTTTCCAGTGTTGGAGCATGCAAATATCTTAAGTTTGCAGTTCCTTTCCAAAGAGAAAGTTTAAATATCAGTTTGTGCTAAAACCTCTTTTGTATATACTTAATGATTGGCACAAAATTGAAAGTAATTGAAATGGGTTTCATAATGTGGGTTATGAATGCTTGAGACATTTTGTTTTTTGTGTCTGCTATCAATGACAACAAGTAAAGATTTAAACATGTTGATTATAATTATATTCTTTTCTTTTCTCAGTTATTTGCTTTTATAGTGTTGACTACAGGTTCCCTTAAGGTTAGCAAATTGGATTCTTTTTACAGTGGTGCCCACAATAAGGTTTAGTAGATTTGCTTTGTTTTGACCACTTCTGACCTACATTTTTTTTAGGCAAGCTTTGAAAATGGCTTACTGGTATGTTTAATATTATCACAGAAGAATTTCAGTAATGAGTCATAGCATTGTTTTATACAGGCAGTTTGGCTGTCATAAACATTTGTAATGAAGGAATACTGTATCTTGTACTTCATTATAATGCAGTCTTAATATAAGGTTGTATACTCTGGCTGTTATGGACAATTATTTTGAGAGATAACTGTATGTAAAGAAAGATGGAAAGAATGTTTGAAGTAAGACTTGAGTGATGAATGAGAATTCACCCAAATGTACAATGTGGCAAAATAACCTGAACAGTTTTATTAAAAGCCTCACAAAAGCAGCCTAAGAGAGGAGACAAAGTTTGGAGTGTAATCAGCTTGAGTCCTATCTGCCTGATTAGATTCCATTAGTATGATTAGTGCCCCATAGTGAATTCACTGTCAAGATTTCATGGTTTCGTAATTTAGTTGCAGGCACTAATGGATACTTCAACAGATCTGTCATCAGACCATTACTGATTTGTATGATGTTTTTCAACAGCAATATCAACAACAGTACTAGTAACAAAACAACAACAACAATAATAATAATATTTTTATTATTATTATTATTATTATTATTATTATTATTATTATTATTTTTTATTATTATTACTATTATTATTATTATTATTATTATTATTATTATTATTGTGCACACTAGAGTTATTTCCAAAGTTACAATTTTGTAATGATAATGCATGGAAGTGTTCCATTGTTAAGGTCAGATAGCTGTTGAAATGTTTATGTTCTTTTTCTATTTCAGGGTTTTAAGACAACATAAACATACCATATCAGGGCTTCATCTTTGTGATGATTAGTTCTAGTTAGGAAGCTTTCTTTCTACCAGACAAAAATGGAAAAAAACAATGACGATACAGCTTCTGTATTATTGCCATATTGTGAAAAAGAAAACAATAATTTACCAGCTGACTGCATGGAGCCATTTGAAAGCCACCCAGGCAATACTGAAACATCAAGGATGTCATCCATGAAGGCTTTAACAATAATGTTGATATTTATCTCTACAGCTATCATATCAGTTATTATAACTTTTGCATTATTTCTAAAGGCAGCAGGTATGCATATTTTGTCTTTGTACAGGTCATTTCTCACTTGTCTACTTGTAAATATTTAATTTCAATATGTTTTAATACAAGAATTCAATTAATTTCTACCCATGATATTAATATTTTTGTATCAGTTTCAAATCTTGTGATGGTTGGATTTCTGTCAACTGTTGTTTGTATATATAATATATAAGTTCCACTCTTGTGATTTGTACAACTTTCATTTGTTTTTTAATTAGAAATTGTGGGTTTGCAAATAGCATGTTTAAAACATAATGTATACAATGAGAGCATTTCCAAAAATACTTTACTGATAAAATTGTATAATATTAACACTAATATAAATATGGGATCACAGTATTTGATGATCGCTTTCAAGACTTTTTGTTTAGTTGTCATTTGCATTCATTATTCTTTGAATAGGTTGGTTTATAGATATAACTCTGTGACTTATTTCCAATATCTAATTCCATGTTATAACTTTATTTGGAAGAAGAGTGTAATACAGTACTAATCTATTATACTAATCAGTATTTGCTAATTGACTGCTGGAGTACACTGGTAACAATTTTATAGAAAAAAGATAAAAATGAATACATTTTTATGAACACTTTGACACATCCCACCCTTCTTAGCTTTCATGGGCATGACAGTTGTATTATCATACAGCAAGTATAACAATGTTGAATGTAGTAACTTGAGATGATAATGCTTGTTGTACATACATACAATCTTTTGGAGTCAAATTGCTAGTTATTGAATTTCAACATAATTGCCTGAGATTTTTCTGACACTTATTATTGGAGACGAAATTTATTTTGCAACGTGTCATGTTACCAATTTTTGAATCCATCCAATTCAGACCCTTTGGATTTAGATGTGGTTGAAAATACATTATTAAATCAGAACTAATAGCAGGAAAATGCTGTTTATTTGCATGGAGAATTGTTTTTGTCCCATCCCATCATGTAATCCCCTCCCACCATGTAGTCCCATCAAATCTTGTCTCATTCCACCATGTAGCCCCATCCCACTCTATAGTACCATCCCATTGTGTAATCCCTTCCCACCATGTAGTCCCATCCCACTATGTAGTACCAGCCCATTGTGTAATCCCTTCCCACCATGTAGTCCCATCAAACCCTATCTCATTTCACCATGTAGTCCTAACACAAACCTTGTCCCATTCCACCATGTAGTACCATCAAACCTTGTCCCATTCCACCATGTAGTCCCATCAAACCTTGTTCCATTCCACCATGTAGTCCCATCCCACTATGTAGTACCAGCCCATTGTGTAATCCCTTCCCACCATGTAGTCCCATCAAACCCTATCTCATTTCACCATGTAGTCCTAACACAAACCTTGTCCCATTCCACCATGTAGTACCATCAAACCTTGTCCCATTCCACCTTGGAGTCCCATCAAACCTTGTCCCATTCCACCATGTAGCCCTATCACACTATATAGTACCATCTCACTGTGTAATCCCTTTCCACCATGTAGTCCCATCAAACCCTGTCCCATTCTACCATGTAGTCCCATCCCACTGTATAGTTCCATCCCACCATGCATCTTCCTTGTAGTATTTAAAAACAATAAGTTCATGGCTTTGCATGATAAATTTCCATGTAGATTATAACAAAATAATCACAATGAGTTGCATATTTTTTCCACAGAAATGTTACCAAGGAGTGAGACAAAGATAAAATGAAAATTCTGTATGACTTCTGGGACCAATTGATTGTTTTTGTTGTTTTGCTACTAGCATATTCAAAAACATTTTGCTGTTAGCATATCCAAAACATTTTGCTACAAGCATATTCATTAAAATATTCTACTAGCACATCCAAACTAATTTTGCTACTTGCATATACAAAAACATTTTGCTACTAGCATATCCAAAATCATTTTGCTACTAGCACATTCAAAACATTTTGTTACTAGCATATCCACAACATTTTAGCCACATGCATATCCAAAATAGTTTAATACTAGCATATACAAAACCAGTTTGCTACTAGCACATCTAAAAATATTTTCATACATAGACTAATGAATATTGTAATGAGATTATCTGATTAAAGGCAAGATCAAATTATAATTAGTTGATAAGACAGGTGCTGATCAAGGTTAGCTTTCTGCAATCTTTGTAATTCTGGATCCACTTTTTCACTTTCTTAAATGGGATATCAGTAAATTTATTGGTGAATTGACTGATTGACAGATCATGACCACTTATTTGTGACAGTCAGATATTCATTGCCTTGGAGATCTCATTTCTAAACAGATTGATGATTATTCCAATAAAATTGAAATAAAAGAATTTTCTATGTATGTTACATATTATTCTGAATTTCTTTTTCAGCTGAAAGTGGGAGGACATTTGTTGAAAATGGAACATCTGTTATATCACCCACCCAAGTCACATCATCATCACTTTCATCGATAGTAACAGAATCATACATGACTGCATCTCTACCCGAAGAGACCTCTTATATAATGTCTTTTTCTACAAGTCATATTAAAACTGTAATGAGTACAACTCTACATGTACAGAGTTCAATGGATACTCTAGCCACAACACTGTCAGCTACAGCAACTTCAACACTCCTTCACACAGTATACCCTATATCTACAGTGTCTGTGTTACAGAATGCTACTATATTGCCAATCTCAAGCACAGAATTTTCACTAACATTTGTGACGTCTTCAATTCTTGCAACCTCTACCATTTCACCCTCTACAAGTACAATAGGACCAGGTGAGTGAAACACGGATTTAGTTATAAGTCATTGATATAGAAAAATATTGCTTATTTCTCCATCAAATGCATTACTTCATCATATTTTGTTACCTCCAAATCCAGCCCTCCTGGAAAAAAAGAAAAGAAAAATTGTCCTTCTGTATATATATATATATATATGGGCATAGACCACAAATACCGTATATACTCGCGTATAAGCCGAGAAATTTAGGACAAAAATAAGGCCTGGAAGAAGGGGGGTCGGCTTATCTACGGGTCAAGTTCCAAACCTGAAATTTATAATGCTTTTTCCTCTCGATTTCCAATATTTATTGTTTCCGTCGATCGCCGAATATGAGATCACATGCCTAATGATGCCACATGGCTGATAAGATTTGTCCTGACGTGAAGTAAAACAAATATTTTTTTTCTAACATAAGTGGTAGGATAATGAATGAAAAACATGTTTTTAACGTACTTGATGTCTATTTGACAGATGTCCATCCACCAGAAAATACAGCCATACGTGTTATTTGAACCACGCAAATACATGTATTTTCCAAAAGAACCGCCATATTAGTAATCTCTATTCAAGTATTTAACCCTCAGCTAAGCAGTAATCATTAAACTCTATGGTTTCGTAGAAATGCACGCTAGTTTATTTCAGTGTAAATATGAAAAGAATCTAGGTGAAAAAAAATAAAAGAATTACGGTACTGAAGGTATACAGCCATACGTGTTATTTGAACTACGGAAATACATGTATTTTCCAAAAGAACCGCCATATTAATAATCTCTGGTCAAGTATTTATCCCTCAGCTAATCAGTAATAATTAAACTCTACGGTTTCTTAGAAATGCACGCTAGCCTATTTCAGTGTAAAAATGAAAAGAATCTACGTAAAAAGAAATAAAAGAATTACGATACTGAAGGTATATACGACAAACATTTTGATCGAGAGTAGAAATACATGTATGACAGTCTTCGAGAAACAATAGCGAGAGGCTCCATAGGGTTTTGTTGCGCGAACGCTTGGGAACGGCAAATAACAGTGCAATATATGAGTCAGCGTGAATAATTGTAAAACAATATAATTTGTTGGATTTCTTTGACAGGTGTTTTAGAAGTAATCGAGAGCCACAGTTTATATACAACTATTGTTTAGTTGTTTGTAAAGCAAAGTGGTTTGTTAGCGGAAGATTGTTGTACAATAGCTACCATATGCTTAATCTGTGGTAAATGCCTCGGGGATAATAGGTTTGTTTTGTTGCACAATGCCAATGACTTAACTAATAGATGCCAACTCTCAGATGTATTGTTTAATGAGATATGGTAGTGGACATGGTTTCTGCTCAAAGTTATAAACTGTCACAATACTTGAATAATGTCCACGCTGAAACCAATCATAGTTTGATCGATTGAATCACACTACCCGTAGTTTAAAAAACATAACACAAATAACAATGATAAATAATTATCAAATACGAATTGAAAACCAACCACACATAGAAATAATTACAGGATAAGGTATATAAATAGTATAATACTACTGAAAGAAATTATTTCAGTTTAATCTCTGTAGAAGTTTATGTTCAATTCAATCGGATAAAATGAATAGTGTTGGAAGTAAAAGATAGCGGTCTGCTTATGATGCAGCATTCAGACTTAAAGTTATTGAATATGCAGAAGCAAATAACAACTGTGCTGCAGCACGCGAATTTGTTGTGAACGAGAAGCAAGTACCGGGGGGGAGGGGACGACATATATGATGAAAGCACGCCCGTAACAGAAGCCGAGTTTCGTGAACTGTTTGGCGAGTCTGATACAGAGCCCGATTTTGAAGGATTCTAAAAGTGATCGAACTTTTATATTTCATGATTTTAGAATGATGATTAATTAAATTTCCATTAAGACTTAACACTTCAGAATTGTTTTTATTTCAACATATAAACTAGATTTCTTTCTTTTATTTTATTTAATAATGTGATTTACCTAAATAAACGTATTCAGAACTCACTTTGTGCATCTTGTGATGTACCGTTTGTATAAAAATTATGAGTCGGCTTATACGCGGGTCATGCACTTTATACCACTTTTACCTATTCAGTTTGGGGGGGTCGGCTTATACGCGAACGGGCTTATACGCGAGTATATACGGTAATTTAACTATACGTTCTCTACATATATTTCTCAATACTGACCTTTCAACTGTGTGACAATCAATACAAAACATATTTTAATCTAAAATACATCCAAAGATGACTTCACGGTGAAGTTCTTGTCAGGGGTTCACTGGCATTTTTATGAGCGGCTGCATTGTAAACAGAACAGCATGTACACAGAACACAGATTTCATTTCCAGATCATCACCAAGGCCTTATTACTCCATGTGCACGGTCGCCAAATTACACACTGACAACCACTCTTTCAGCTCGTATTCTCAAGAATAAACAATTACCTTTAAATCCCTACCAAAACTGCATCAATATAACTCTTCTATCACCACCAAAATGAGAGAGGAAAAAATGTTCTAAAAATAGACTAGAACTACATTCGTGGGTACTGAACTGGAAGTATTAATTGTGATGTGATTCCTAATGTTCTGGTCATGCTGTTTACCGGTAGATGTCTATATGAAATACATTTAATGCTATGTTTAAATATCAATTCATCGATCTTTAATTTTCAGTCCAGTAGTAAATTAAAATGTTTTATATGGTGTTTACAACAAGTGTCTGAATTCTGGGGAATGTATTTATATTTTTGAAAGCATAATATGGTTAATTATTGTCACATGTGATTTTGATGTAATTTTGATCGATATCATTAATATTTGTTGCCTGTATTGTCTATTATACTTCTCAGTCATTTTAATAACATTATATATATATATATATATATATATATATATATATATATATATATATATGTTGTATGCACTTATTTGTTGTTCCTCTTCTTCATCACCGAGATGACAACCAAGTGCGAGGATGATAAATGATTTGAGGTTGTGGAGGAAAAACACAAGACATTTGTACACACACAATTGTTTGCTTGCACACTCATATAATTTGTTTGCACATGGATACGAAAATATGGGTATGAAAATATAAATATTTGGTCCAATGTTTTGGAAAATGAGATCAAGGGTTGCAAAAATGAGCATGTGCCATTACATTGTAGCAAGGCTTTTAACATACACATAAAATCTGAATCATTCATAAGCCTCATGGCTAATGTCTCCATCCCCATGCAGTTACAAAAATAGCGGCAGAATATACTGTACAGTATATGTGTGAACACAGTGGAATCGTTGATAAGTCTCATGGCTAATGTTTCCATCCCCATGCAGTTACAAAAATAGCAGCAGAATATACTGTAAAGTATATGTGAACACAGTGGAATCATAGATAAGTCTCATGGCTAATGTTTCCATCCTCATGCAGTTATAAAAATAGCAGCAGATTATACTGTAAAGTATATGTGAACACAGTGGAATCGTTGATAAGTCTCATGGCTAATGTTTCCATCCACATGCAGTTACAAAAATAGCAGCAGAATATACTGTACAGTATATGTGAACACAGTGGAATCATTGATAAGTCTCATGGCTAATGTTTCCATCCTCATGCAGTTACAAAAATAGCAGCAGAATATACTGTACAGTATATGTGAACACAGTGGAATCATTGATAAGTCTCATGGATAATGTTTCCATCCTCATACAGTTACAAAAATAGCAGCAGAATATACTATACAGTATATGTGAACACAGTGGAATCATTGATAAGTCTCATGGCTAATGTTTCCATCCTCATGCAGTTACAAAAATAGCAGCAGATTATACTGTACAGTATATGTGAACACAGTGGAATCATTGATAAGTCACATGGATAATGTTTCCATCCTCATGCAGTTACAAAAATAGCAGCAGAATATACTGTACAGTATATGTGAACACAGTGGAATCATTGATAAGTCTCATGGCTAATGTTTCCATCCTCATGCAGTTACAAAAATAGCAGCAGAATATACTGTACAGTATATGTGAACACAGTGGAATCATTGATAAGTCTCATGGCTAATGTTTCCATCCTCATGCAGTTACAAAAATAGCAGCAGAATATACTGTACAGTATATGTGAACACAGTGGAATCATTGATAAGTCTCATGGATAATGTTTCCATCCTCATACAGTTACAAAAATAGCAGCAGAATATACTATACAGTATATGTGAACACAGTGGAATCATTGATAAGTCACATGGATAATGTTTCCATCCTCATGCAGTTACAAAAATAGCAGCAAAATATACTGTACAGTATATGTGAACACAGTGGAATCGTTGATAAGTCTCATGGCTAATGTTTCCATCCTCATGCAGTTACAAAAATAGCAGCAGAATATACTGTACAGTATATGTGAACACAGTGGAATCATTGATAAGTCTCATGGATAATAATAATGCTACAACATACTGCAACCATGAACACAATTGAATGGTTGATTGTTGTCATTGGAGTTGTTAAAATGTCCCCTCACACCCTGATGAAAATACAAATACCACCAGAATATACTTTTTGTGAATACAGCAGATTCATTGATGAGTCTTATTGGTGATGTCAAGAAGAATGGCCCATCCCCATCCCATGCTGAAACCATGGTGTACAATGAATAAAATAGAAAGTAAAACAATCTATCTTTGATTTGCCTCCATGAGAATGCCCTCCCCCACCTTCAGACAATTCTGCCTTGGTTTGGTAGATGCAGATGATGATGATAACAGTTCATCATCAAGAATCTTACAACGATTGTTAAAGGTTTTAAATATTTTGGGCATATCTTGGAGCATTCGTAATCCCACACTATCGGCAGTCAGTTGTATGCAGCCCTTCTCATCCCACATTGTAAATAAGTCACACATAGTGAGATATTTTCTCTGCATATACATTGTCTGCATGTTGATAAAGTACACAGACAAGTCTTTAAAATTAGTACAGAAACATCGTGTTGACTTCCTTCTTGCTAAATTTTGCATATCTGATGAATCGGATTTTGTTTGTCAAGCTGAAAAGACTGCCAACAGCCATAGCTGTTTTATATGAGCTCCCTCCCTTTTGGTTCTCCCTTTTGGTTCTCCTTATTTGTTAGGACATCAACTGAGGGAGTGAGAAAATATGAGGCATAAGAAATGTTCATTTAACTTTCAGTGCAGTTTATTATCTTGGCATGAATGCACAAGGGTTTTACACTCTCATCCTGACCTTGTTAGGGAATCTACCTATATTAGAAGGGGCAGTTTGTTAGAGAATTCGCAGGGGCAGCACTCAGCAATGACAACTTTGTTTGTTTTTTTTTGTTCACATGGCCAAATGAATTATAGATGGTTTTATGCCAGTTTTTCTGCAGGCATGGATATGAAATAGAGGAATACAAATTATCATTCATCAGGCATTACTTCAGTCATCACCATGCCCTGCAGTGATTGACTCAAGATGTCTAGGTTTTCATTAAACATGGATCAACCGCTGTTCGAAAAGCAATGGCTAGCCATGTCTTGAGGTTATACAGATCAGACCCCCTCCACTTTCATTGTCCTACCTTCATGAAGAATGCATGAATGATGCCATTAAGGGGGATATTTTTGCACAAGAAAATCTAGTTTCTTTGCTTATAAAGGATGTTTTTCCTTTTTTGTGAGAGGGTCAGATTTGGGAATCAGCAGAGAAAGTTGTCCTACTTTAATTTGATCAGATAAGTATTATCACAAACTTAATTTACTTAAAATATGAATCCTTTTAGATTTTTGGTATTATGTGAGCTAATTGATTTTACATATCTTGATTTGAATATGCTCATGGTTAATGGTTTATTTGGAGGTGATAATGCTTCTCAGATACCTCTGTGTGTATCAGAGTATGCATGCAGTAAAATTTTAACTGAAAATGGAACTTTCTGACAAATATTTTTTATTTATTGCAAAATGATTTTTTAAACCATACCTTTGAATGGATTACCTGTTTTTTTTATCATTTATTGGGATGTTTACTATCATTTATTGGGAAGTTTACTATCATTTTCTTTCACAATTGTATTCTCTCTATAAATATACACTGAATTTTGACAGTTTTATTTGCTGTTTGGTTTAAAAGGAGCAGATTATTAAACAGAACATTATACAGAAGTTATTATTTCAAATGAAATTTTTTCAAACATATTTTTTTGCCAGGCATGATGTGCAAAAGATTTATTAATCCTTTTTGATGAGTTTCATAAATTCCATTAAAACGAGCACATAATGTAAGATTGTACTTATTGTATGATACAAAAATGATCTTATTTTACAAAACAGCAGAATGGTTTAGTGAAACCTTGAAGTCTTGAAAGACCACCCTTTTTGCCAAAGCATGGTCTGTCATAAGAGTTCATAACACTATATAATCAATAAATATGTATATGGAGAACTTGATCCCTCAAGACAGGTGGTCGCTCAAGGCAGGTTTTATTGTGTATTTAAATGACTGTGGAATACAATTAGATGTTCTTACACCTTTTCTTGTGAGGCATTGGTATGCTATTCTATATTAGACCTAGTCTATATCTATTCTATATCACACTTAATTTATTACACCTTTCCTGTATCATAGTATTTCATATCATTTGGTTTTATTTTACATTATATGTCTGAAAATTGTGATTTGAATATATTAACATAAATAACATAATAGTTGTTTAAGGTTTATAAAAATTATTTTATTTTGTTAAAAATGGTGCTGATTTGTTTATTGTTCAATTTTCAGCCATGAATATTAAAAGCATCAGATTCATTTGCAAAAACTGACAATCATTAACATGAGAGTATATATTGATTATTATTAGAGTATGTATTGGTATATTATTAGAGTATGTATTGGTATATTATTAGAGTATGTATCGATATATTATTAGAGTATGTATTGGTATATTATTAGAGTATGTATTGGTATATTTTTAGAGTATGTATTGGCATATTATTAGAGTATGTATTGGTATATTATTAGAGTATGTATTGGTATATTATTAGAGTATGTATTGTTATATTATTAGAGTATGTATTGATATATTATTAGAGTATGTATTGGTATATTATTAGAGTATGTATTGGTATATTATTAGAGTATGTATTGGTATATTATTAGAGTATGTATTGATATATTATTAGAGTATGTATTGGTATATTATTAGAGTATGTATTGGTATATTATTAGAGTATGTATTGGTATATTATTAGAGTATGTATTGGCATATTATTAGAGTATGTATTGGTATATTATTAGAGTATGTATTGATATATTATTAGAGTATGTATTGATATATTATTAGAGTATGTATTGATATATTATTAGAGTATGTATTGATATATTATTAGAGTATGTATTGATATATTATTAGAGTATGTATTGATATATTATTAGAGTATGTATTGATATATTATTAGAGTATGTATTGATATATTATTAGAGTATGTATTGGTTTATTGTTTTGCTTTGTTCTAGTATGCAGAGGAGATGAGTTTCAGTGCAATGATGGATCATGTATAGCCAAGATGTATGTTTGTGATGGTCACCCACACTGCAGTGGAGGAGAAGAGGAGAATATTAATTGCAGTATGTAATACACTAAATTAGCACACCCTTGCCTAATATAGAATAGCATACCATTACCTTCTGTTATTATAGCATATCATTGCCTTATATAGAATAGTATACCATTGCCTTCTATTAGAATAGTATATTATTGCCTTCTATTAGAATAGTATATTATTGCCTTCAATTAGAACAGCATATCATTGCCTTATATAGAATTGCATACCATTGCCTTCTATTAGAATAGCATATCATTGCCTTCTTTTGGAATAGCATGTTATTGCCTTCTATTATAATATCATATCATTGCCTTCTATTATAATAGCATATCATTGCCTAATATAGAATAGCATACCATTGCCTTCTATTATAATATCATATCATTGCCTATATAGAATTGCATACCATTGCCTTATATTATAATAGCATATCATTGCCTTATATAGAATTGCATACCATTGCCTTCTATTAGAATAGCATACCATTGCCTTATATTAGAATAACATATTATTGCCTTCTATTAGAACAGCATATCATGGCCTTCTGTTAGAATAGCATATCATGGTATTCGATTAGAATAACACATTTTTGCCTTTGTTATTAGAATATCATAGCATGTCACTCTATTAAGAATAGCATATATTTGCCTTTGTTTAGAATAGCATATCTTTGCCTTCTGTTAGAATAGCATGTCATGGCCTTCTATTAGAATAACATGTCATTGCCTTTGTTTAGAATAGCATATATTGTTTTCTGTTAGAATAGCATATCATTGTAATCGATTAGAATAACATATCTTTGCCTTATATAGGATAGTATATCTTGGCCTTATATAGAATAGTTGTCACAAGATAGACCAAGTCGGGACTGGATTAGTGAAGACACTGAACGCAACTGCGTTAATAAGATGTTTATTTTATAAACGCAATTTTAAAAATCAACTCTGACACCAATATTTTACAAAATATAAGAAAAATCTATTTAAATAAATGTTCCTAACATGGAACTATGAATTTCAGTAACGTAATGACAAAAAAGAAGTATATGAATGAATTTACAAATATGAATATATATATAAAAGGCTCATATAACGAAAAAGATGCAAATATGAAGATAATGCGTTATCAATATGACGAGACTAGAATGAAGATATTAAATAATTAATACGTCGTCCATATGACGAGACATATGCAATCGTGAACCCTAAATTCTGAAGTTCTCGTTCATGGGGCGAGATTTGTGTAGAATGAAATTATGCAGGTGTCGTTCACATAACGAGACTGCAAAGAAGATATTAAATAAATAATACGTCGTCCATATGACGAGATATATGCAATTGTGAACCCTAAATTCTGAAGTTCTCGTTCATGGAACGAGATTTGTGTAGAAAAAAATTATGCAGGTGTCGTTCATATAACGAGACTGCAAAGAAGATATTAAATAAATAATACGTCGTCCATATGACGAGATATATTGCAATTGTGAACCCTAAATTCTGAAGTTCTCGTTCATGGAACGAGATTTGTGTAGAATGAAATTATGCAGGTGTCGTTCATATAACGAGACTGCAAAGAAGATATTAAATAAATAATACGTCGTCCATATGACGAGATATATTCAATTGTGAACCCTAAATTCTGAAGTTCTCGTTCATGGAACGAGATTTGTGTAGAATGAAATTATGCAGGTGTCGTTCATATAACGAGACTGCAAAGAAGATATTAAATAAATAATACGTCGTCCATATGACGAGATATATGCAGCATACGTAAGCACCATACACAGGCACCACACACGGGCATTACATGGTCAGCATAGACAAGCCCACACACGTAGTCACCACAACATGGCACCACACACGGGCAGCATAGAGAAGCCCCACGGTCACCCCATGACCCTACGGTCACTCCAACATGGCACCGCACACTGGCACCACCGGACCTCAAGGTCAGCTCCGGACCAGTCACCCACGGTCACCCCACGGACACCAACATGGCACTGCACCCGGGCACCAACGGCCCCTACTCAGCTAAAATTAAAACAACCGAACCGTGTAATACATAAGAATTCTCACACATGTAGCGCATGCACGCACATGAAATAATTATCCATGTACATTTAACGTTAAGCATGCAGCGTATAATTGAACTCAATTATGTTCAGATACAAAAGAACTAATGAAACAAAATATAGTACTTCTGATAAAATGGCGCTGCCTAACCTATGTATTTATTCTATAGATTTTATAATAAATACTAAACATCTAATATGTAAAACAATGAATTATATCATAATACAAATAGCAATGAGAACAAAGTTAAATCTATTGTTACCTCTTTTAGCTGATAGATTGCTCTGTTTAGGATGGAAGCGTTTCTGACAAGACTACATTGTAATTTGATTTCTGTCTTATAATTTCGTCCTTATATACCCCTAGCTGTGACAGATATGCGCAGCTAGGTACTTTAAACTGCAGGCAATTTCGCACATGCAGCACGAGCTGAGTTCGCTCATTATGCTGATATAACTAAAAAGCCCAAAAAATAATAAACTACCCTTGGTAAGGCTGTACGCAGTAACGAAATCGAGACTAGATTTTTGACCACATATACATATTGAACATAGTCATATACAATTCCGTGACAATAGTATATCTTTGCCTTCTATTAGAACATCATATCATGGCCTTTTCTTTAGAATAACATATTATTGCATTTGATTAGAATAGCATGTCTTTGCCTTCTATCATGGTATTCGATTAGAATAGCATATCTTTGCCTTCTCATACAATAGCATATAATGGTATTCGATTAGAATAGCATATCTTTGCCTTCTGTTACAATAGCATATCCTTTCTTTCTATTAGAATAGCACATATCATTGCCTTATTATAATAGCATATTATTGCCTTCTATTAGAATAGCATATCATTGCATTCTATAAGATCAGCATATCATTGCATTCTATAAGATCAGCATATCATTGCATTCTATAAGATCAGCATATCATTGCATTCTATAAGATCAGCATATCATTGCCTTATTAAAATAGCATATTATTGCCTTCTATTAGAATAGCATATCATTGCATTCTATAAGATCAGCATATCATTGCCTTATTATAATAGCATATGATTGCCTTCTATTAGAATAGCATATCAGTGCCTCTTCTTAGGTGGTGCCGGAAACAGGTACTGCTTTTCTGTGTGTGCTGCTGCCAATGTCAGTTTTTCTTCTTATGTTCCCTGATAAAGAATGTATGTGTTGAAATTCTTCATGACTTATTTAACTTGTTGAATAGAAAAAAGAAACTGGAATATGTCATTTATGGTACAGTTGAATAGAAAAAAGAAACTGGAATATGTCATTTATAGTACAGTTGGACCCATTCATGTGTTCTAAAGAACAGTTACAATGGTTCATTGTAAAAAAAGAATTCTTTAAATGTTGGCAGACTTCTTTGTCTCATAATTAAAAAATCATTGGGAATCAGACTGCTGCTCGGTTTCCATGTATACACACTTTTTGGTCAAATCTAACTGCAAACTGCTTAGACCCAAGTGAATAAATTCAACAAGATACACAACCTGGAAATGTACAATGAATACAGCTTTGCCATTTTTTCCTTTACCATGAGCCTAATAATGTAGACTCAAAAATTTCTAGCGATAATGTGCAGTGGACTATGGCACAAACATTATATTTCAAGGGATGAATTGAGGTAAATGCAGCATGAACAAATGTTCAGTTTGAACCCTAATATACCTAATCATTGTTACCATGTCAACCTGGTATAGACAGTAATAATGGTATCACTCAGTCAGAAGTGCTAGTTATTGGTCTTAGAAAATTTTTCACAAAAATATTTTTTCCCAGTCAGTGCCACTTGCATACTAGCGAATAACTACCAGTGTCTTGTTAAAAGAACACGAGTAGGGACTTAAGAGTTTAAAGTGGTTGTGTGATTGACAGTAAGTGGTGACAATTAAGTTCTACTGTATTTCACAACCTTATAGTGTGGCAGACTTGAAAGAGTACACAAATTACTCTTAGATGTGTTGTACTAATACTCTGCCCATGTAAGATATGAATATCATGCCCATGTACGATATGAATATCATGCCCATGTAAGATATGAATATCATACCCATGTAAGATATGAATACCATGCCCATGTAAGATATGAATATCATGTCCATGTAAGATATGAATATCATACCCATGTAAGATATGAATACCATGCCCATGTAAGATATGAATATCATGTCCATGTAAGATATGAATATCATACCCATGTAAGATATGAATATCATGCTCATGTAAGATATGAATATCATGCCCATGTAAGATATGAATATCATGTCCATGTAAGATATGAATATCATACCCATGTAAGATATGAATATCATGCTCATGTAAGATATGAATACCATGCCCATGTAAGATATGAATATCATACCCATGTAAGATATGAATACCATGCGCATGTAAGATATGAATATCATGCCCATGTAAGATATGAATATCATGCCCATGTAAGATATGAATATCATGCTCATGTAAGATATGAATATCATGCCCATGTAAGATATGAATATCATGCCCATGTAAGATATGAATACCATGCCCATGTAAGATATGAATATCATACCCATGTAAGATATGAATACCATGCCCATGTAAGATATGAATATCATACCCATGTAAGATATGAATACCATGCCCATGTAAGATATGAATATCATGTCCATGTAAGATATGAATATCATGCCCATGTAAGATATGAATACCATGCCCATGTAAGATATGAATATCATGTCCATGTAAGATATGAATATCATGCCCATGTAAGATATGAATATCATGTCCATGTAAGATATGAATACCATGCCCATGTAAGATATGAATATCATACCCATGTAAGATATGAATACCATGCCCATGTAAGATATGAATATCATGTCCATGTAAGATATGAATATCATGCCCATGTAAGATATGAATACCATGCCCATGTAAGATATGAATATCATGTCCATGTAAGATATGAATATCATGCCCATGTAAGATATGAATATCATGCCCATGTAAGATATGAATACCATGCCCATGTAAGATATGCATATCATGCCCATGTAAGATATGAATATCATGCCCATGTAAGATATGAATACCATGCCCATGTAAGATATGAATATCATGCCCATGTAAGATATGAATATCATGCCCATGTAAGATATGAATATCATGCCCATGTAAGATATGAATATCATGCCCATGTAAGATATGAATATCATGCCCATGTAAGATATGAATATCATGCCCATGTAAGATATGAATATCATGCCCATGTAAGATATGAATATCATGCCCATGTAAGATATGAATATCATGCCCATGTAAGATATGAATATCATACCCATGTTAGATATGAATACCATGCCCATGTAAGATATGAATATCATACCCATGTAAGATATGAATACCATGCCCATGTAAGATATGAATATCATGCCCATGTAAGATATGAATATCATGCCCATGTAAGATATGAATATCATGCCCATGTAAGATATGAATATCATGCCCATGTAAGATATGAATACCATGCCCATGTTAGTAAGTCTTTTCAGTTTTAATTAATAGATGCCAGCTGTACAAATATCATTTATATCCATGTACATGTAATACATGTTTTAATATACAGTTTTAATATTGAGTCAGCTGTATTAGACTGTTGGTAATTGTGGGATACTTGCAAAACTGAAAACTTGTGAAAAGCAGATGAAAGGGAATTTGGAAGAATATATTATTAATACGTAAAATACAGACACTAATCAATATGCATTGTATTAGGACTATAATGACATGCATGACTGATTGCTTCTCATTTTAGGTGAAGTTGGAGAACCTCATTCAAACAAGTCAAACTGAAAACCATCAATATTGAAACTTTTACTTGATCCCATTACATTTTGCTTTTGAGTAATTTCACTATATAAAGTACATATATATTTTGTTTTTGTGTGTCTAAAACATGTACATTAGAAAAGTTCATACTTAAATCTTAATCACAGATAATCTATCTATCTATCTATCTATCTATCTATCTATCTATCTATCTATCTGTCTGTCTGTCTGTCTGTCTGTCTGTCTGTCTGTCTGTCTGTCTGTCTGTCTGCCTGTCTGTCTGTCTGTCTGTCTGTCTGTCCCTTTGTCAATCCATCCATCCATCCATCCATCTGACTTTTTCTACTGCTCTCTCTATTGGGACTCGATGCTTATTGTATCAGATTTTCAAGTTGATGATGATGAAGGGTCAGGGACTTCGGAAGCCTGGTCATTAAAGAACATGAAGTTGAGAGCAATATTTAGAATTAATACATTTGAGCTTCTTCTTTTTGATATGATTTTTCAATGATTTTAGAATGTGCTTCAGACCAGTTCAGGTGTTCTAGCGGCCAGTGTATTTCCAGCCAGTTTCAATGTGATGGGAATATTCACTGCCTTGACCAATCGGATGAAATTAATTGTACAAGTAAGTAAAGTGATAGACACTTTTGTATAAACCCAACAGCAGTTTGCTTTGCCATGTGTTAAATTTAAAGGTTTTTCATCCAAAAGATATTAAAGTCTGTAAATTTTAACAATTTAAATAATTATATTTGTTTACATTGGCAAATGTTTTTTTTATATTTTGGCTTTGTTTCAAAAATGTAGGTCAAAAGATTTGTGTGAAGTGAATGTTTTCATTGTAACATTGATTCATAATCTTGAAGAGGTAATTACATGTTAAAATTGAAATGCTTGTAAGGTTGGCCATAAAAAATTATTCACAGAAATTTATCTACAAAGTTGGGCATACAAATTATTCACACGATGTTATTCATAAGGTTGGCCATAAACATTACTCATAGAATATTATTCACAAGGTCGGGAATAACAATTACTCACAGGATGTTATTCACAAGGTTGGCCAAAAAAAGTACTTACAGGAAGTTTTTCACAATGTTGGCCAAAAAAATTTACTCACAGGATGTTATTCACAAAGTTGGCCACAAATGTTATTCAGGATTTTGTTCACAGGGTTGGCCATGAAATGTACTCACAGGATGTTATTAACAAGGTTGGCGATAAAAATTACTCAGTTTGTTATTCACAAAGTTGGCCATGCAAATTACTCACAGGATGTTATTCACAAAGTTGGTCACAAATGTTATTCAGGATTTTGTTCACAGGGTTGGCCATGAAATGTACTCACAGGATGTTATTAACAAGGTTGGCGATAAAAATTACTCAGTTTGTTATTCACAAAGTTAGCCATGCAAATTACTCCCAGGATTTTATTCACAAAGTTGGCCATGCAAATTACTCACAGGATTTTATTCACAAAGTTGGCCATAACAATTAGTCATAGGATGTTATTAACAAAGTTTGCCATAAAAATGACTCACATGGTGTTATTTTCAAAGTTGGCCAGAAAGTTTGCTCACAGGATGTTATTCCCAAAGTTTGCCATCAAAATCACTCATGAGATGTTATTCCCAAAGTTGGCCATGAAAATTACTAACAGGATGTTATTCCCAAAGTTGGCCATCAAAATCACTCCCAGGATGTTATTCACAAGGTTTGCCTTAAAAATTAATCACAAGATGTTATTCACAAGGTTGGCCATACAAATTTATTCACATAATTTAATTCACAAGGTTGGTCATAAAAAGTACTCACAGGATTTTATTAACAATGCTGGCAGCAACAATTACAGGATGTTATTCACAACGTTGGCTACAAAAATTACTAACAGGATTTTATTCACAAAGTTTGCCATAAAATGTACTCATAGGATGATATTCACATGGAAGAGTGTGCTTCACAAACAAATGTTTAATGAGAGAGAGAGAGAGAGAGAGAGAGAGAGAGAGAGAGAGAGAGAGAGGGAGGGACTGCTAGTATTGTAGCATATAATGATTTACAATTTTCAAGTGTTAGTGTACTCGGCATGAATAGCTTTATAAAAATTATGAATTTGTACTTCTGAGCGCTGTCAAAAGTAACTTTTATAGTTATAGGATGTGCTATCATATGGACAAGTCATAATGAACAAGTTATAAAATATTGGACAAGTCACAGGCAGCAGACAAGTAAAAATTTAGTTTCAAAATATAAAAGGTTTTATTCTTTCATTTTGCATTGCAGTTTACTTTTTTCTCAAATTTAATTTTTAGATTGTATCGGGAATCGATGCAGTTCAGGCTTGTGTCTCTGGAGTCTGTATAAGAAATGTAATGGAAACATTGACTGCAATGATTTCAGTGATGAACTGGGTTGTGGTAAGCTTAAGTGTAGTATGTAGGTGATGTGTATATGTGCATATGTGTGTGTGACATATACAGTATGGAGTTCCTCTTTTAAATGGAAACTGTGACCTGTATAAAGTTTGAACATGTTATCTTATAGGAATCAAAAAGCGAGTCATGTGAAATAAAGTCTATATTTATTTTATGTAATGGCTTCATTACAGACATCGTTCATTTTGAATTCAGATTTTTGACTATATCAGTTGGTTATATCTGTAGGTTTATATATGTAAGTTTATATATGCAGGTTATATCTGTATGTTATATCTGTAGGTTATATCTATATATTATATCTGCAAGTTATATTTCTATATTATATCTGCAGGTTATATCTATATATTGTATCTGTAGGTTATATCTATATATTGTATCTGTAGGTTATATCTATATATTATATCTGCAAGTTATATTTCTATATTATATCTGCAGGTTATATCTATATATTGTATCTGTAGGTTATATCTATATATTGTATCAGCAGGTTATATTTTTATATTGTATCTGCAGGTTATATCTATATATTATATCCGCAGATTATATCTGTATGTTATATCTTCAGGTTATATCTATATATTGTATCTGCATATTATATTATATTGAATATAAATAAATGTAAATATTTTTTTCATTTTTAAATATGATAAAATGTTCATAATTGTGTTCTTAACCTGAATAGTTCTGTATTAATATGGGAAAATATTTTCTGGCCAGCATGAACAAAATGTATTTGCTATAAAAGCTTTTAATGACTATGTTCTAATGTTTTTGGCCATAGTTCATGAATATGTTCATGAATGATGACGAACCAATTTGACTTTTATTAACAGTTCATGAATATTCATGAACTGTTCAAGAACAGTTGTGATGTATTGGTTCATGAACGTTCATGAACTCATAATTTCATGAACTGACCATTTTCAGTTCATGCCTGTTCATGAATGGTTCATGAACCTTTTGATGAACTTTCATGGATGGTTCATCAACCAGGTTCATGAACCATTCAAGAACAGTTCATGCCAGTTCATGAATTATTCATGATCATTTTGTAGGGGTACGCAAGCTTTTTTCTGCTAGCTTGCACAAACTTATTTCTGCAAGCCTGTGCAAGCTTATTTTGCAAGCTTGCACAGATTTCTTGCTACAAGCATGTGGGCTTTCAAACATCAGACATGATTGTTGTCACCCGCCCCCCCAAAAAAACCTGAAAATATTAAGGAGTGGGGATGCCTGATAGCGAAATCACATTACACAATTTGCAAAATGTGAAGTTTTCTCTGTTACTATATGGCTTCACAAATCTACACAAGACGGCACAATTGTCCTTCCAGTTGTTTCCTTCTCTTTTTCCTGGAGAAAATTCTGAATATTCCTCTTTCCTATTTAACATGATTAGAAACTGAATATTACAAAGACGAGATACTTCAACAATGGTAACAATTTGCGAAATCAAATATGGCGGATAAAGACATGCATGGTAACCTCGATTTCAAATGAACCAATCGTATTGTAGAACTGTATTCATATATACATGCGAAACATTCTATCAAAATAGAACCAAATGCACGTTCTAAACTGAAAATTCCAAAGGAATTGTTATTATTTATTTTAATTAAAGAATGTATTCTTTGCCCCTCCCCTCTGAAAAAACGTATACCTGTATTCAGGTCCAAATGACGGGAGAAATACGGAAAAAAAACAGGACAGTTGGCAGCTATGCAATTGTTAGTTTTTTGGGGGTTGGCTTGATATTGTGTGGATAGCCTGGGCGAGCAGCTGACCCTGTGTCAGGTATACCTCATATTCTGGTACAAGTTTGATTTTCTTGTATGCCTTTTTTTGTGGAATTGCAAAGTTAAATTATGACTTACTAAATGCTGAGAAGGTTAAATGTTCCTTGACCTACCTGCATATTTAATGATTAAATAATGTAATCTTATAGTTGCAATGTAGTGGAAAATGAATCTGTTCAGCAAAAACATTATGATAAATTTCATTGTTCAAGTTTATTCATTCACTGCAAGCTTACTCATGGTTGCAGAATGTGCACCCTAGCTGCAGGCATGTGCATGATAGTTAGATACATGCATGGTCTCAGTCTTTTACAAGAATGGAAATATATGAAGAAACTTATTGCAAGCTAGTTTAAATTTACTTTCTGAAACATACAAAAAAACTTGTGCAAGCTAGTTTTACTTTCTGAAGAAAAGAAGTAAGCTTGCACAAGGTAGTTTTACTTTCTGGAGCAAACAAGTAAGCTTGCGCAAGCTAGTTTTACTTTCTGAAGCAAATAATAAACCTTGTACATGCTTGTGCAAGCTTGTTTTACTTTCTGAAGC
This sequence comes from Unio delphinus, assembly GCA_029339505.1. Classification (NCBI taxonomy): domain Eukaryota; kingdom Metazoa; phylum Mollusca; class Bivalvia; order Unionida; family Unionidae; genus Unio; species Unio delphinus. Next base: position 12,531,266 of record JAQISU010000179.1, on the reverse strand, counting down.
AAATAGAAAACTTTGTACAAGCTTACAAGCTTGTGGTAAACTTGTACAAGCTTGTGGTAAGCTAGTTTTACTTTCTGAAGCAAATAAGAGACCTTGTACAAGCTTGTGGTAAGCTAGTTTTACTTTCTGAAGCAAATAAGAAACCTTGTACAAGTTTGCGGTTATATCCAGCTAGTTTGCCTTAAGCCTGCTCTTGCTTGTACAAGCTTGCGCAAGCATCTATGTTAGCTTATAAACATCAAATTAGCTTATCGCAAGCTTGCTACAAGCTTGCGGCAAGGATGCATTTTAGTTTGGGTGTATCTGTATGTTATATATGCAGGTTATATCTAGTTTATATATATTATATTTGTAGGTTACCAGAATAGGTGTAATTTATTTAAGTTATATTTTCACGTTATATGTCAGTTTATGTCTGGTAAATGAGGAAAATAAACTGTTTTGAAAACTGCCACTAAAGAATTTTATGGGCTGTCACCCATTTTATGTGATTGCTAATTTCAAATGAAAATTATTAAATGAGTCAGATGATTTGAATCTTTTGCATACCATTGCAAGAAAACTATTTAACTTTCTTGAAGATTTTTATATACTTCATTTAACATGAACCAAAATAATCCAGCAATAACATGATGCAGATGGCTGATTTTATTTTTTGAAAATTACATGTAAGATATATTTGAGATACATTAGCCATTATGTGTCTGCCATGCAAGCTGGCGTGACATTTATGATGTCATGAGACACCTTTATTCATGCTGTCATGACATTAGTAGTGTCATCAAATATCTTTATACATGCTGTCATGACATTAATGAATTCATCAGATGTCTTTATAAATGCAGTCATAAATTAAAACGTTGCTTTTATAATATATGAAATGCTGGAATTTATTAAAGGTATATTTGTAGTTGTGATGAACACTGATGCTGTCTTTATACATACTGTCATGACATTAGTATAGTCATCAAATGTCTTTATACATGCTGTCATGACATTAATGTCATGAGATGTCTTTATACATGCTGTCATGACATTAATGTCATGAGATGTCTTTATACATGCTGTCATGACATTAATGTCATCAGATGTCTTTATACATGCTGTCATGACATTAATGATGTCATGAGATGTCTTTATACATGCTGTCATGACATTAATGTCATCAGATGTCTTTATACATGCTGTCATGACATTAATGATGTCATGAGATGTCTTTATACATGCTGTCATGACATTAATGTCATCAGATGTCTTTATACATACTGTCATGACATTAGTATAGTCATCAAATGTCTTTATACATGCTGTCATGACATTAATGTCATCAGATGTCTTTATACATGCTGTCATGACATTAATGATGTCATGAGATGTCTTTATACATGCTGTCATGACATTAATGTCATCAGATGTCTTTATACATACTGTCATGACATTAGTATAGTCATCAAATGTCTTTATACATGCTGTCATGACATTAATGTCATCAGATGTCTTTATACATGCTGTCATGACATTAATGATGTCATGAGATGTCTTTATACATGCTGTCATGACATTAATGTCATCAGATGTCTTTATACATGCTGTCATGACATTAATGATGTCATGAGATGTCTTTATACATGCTGTCATGACATTAATGTCATCAGATGTCTTTATACATACTGTCATGACATTAGTATAGTCATCAAATGTCTTTATACATGCTGTCATGACATTAATGTCATCAAATGTCTTTATACATGCTGTCATGACATTAATGTCATCAGATGTCTTTATACATGCTGTCATGACATTAATGATGTCATGAGATGTCTTTATACATGCTGTCATGACATTAATGTCATCAGATGTCTTTATACATGCTGTCATGACATTAATGATGTCATGAGATGTCTTTATACATGCTGTCATGACATTAGTGATGTCATGAGTTGTCTTTATATATGTTGTCATGACATTAGGGATGTATTGAGATGCCTTTATACATGCAGTTATGTCATGAGATGTCTATATACATGCTGCATATATAAAATTGTGATTTGGGTATAAAAACCTAAATAACTGTGATCATTTGATAACACTGAATATTTAAGGATCCTTTTGGAGAAGAAATGAGAAAGATTTGAAGAAAACAGAAAGAAGTTTAAAGTTAAATATACTTGTAAACCTACATGTATGGGTTTGATTATTTTATGATGCCCCTATATATAACATATTAACAGCTCAAGTCCTTTCCATATTACAAAATTTTAACTGTATTACAAGATTGTGTAAGATTGTGCCGAATTTAAAACGTCTACAAAACATGCTTTTATAATTTATGACATGCTGTAATTTATTAAAGGTATATTTGTAGTCATGATGAACACTGGTGCTGTCACATATTTGATCATTGGAACATGCACTAATGTTTCATTCCGACGTTTTTAATATTTTTCAGTTCGCAGAGTAGGACAACGTCAGTGTAACAATGGAATGTGGGTTCCAATCAACAAGTGGTGTGATGGTATCGATGATTGTTTTGACAACAGTGATGAAAAATCATGTGGTAGGATTCACTTTGCAATGAAATACCAAGCTGATTCAGTTTGAATCAGCTTCATTGTTTTAATGTTCAACTTAATGAAATCACCATGGGAATGTAACATAAATATTCAAAATTTATAAATTTCTTACAAGCATCAGGCTTATTTCTCTTGGTTATATGTTCATTCATATGCTTTTGTCATCAGCTATGATTATGATGTAAGAATTTGCTAATGCAACAAAACTTCTGTCTAGCCATTGTTTACACAGACATTAATCTCTTTTGGACTAAGTGATTGGTGAACAGTATATTTGTCTGATAGTATATGACATACTGAATGTACAAATGAGAAATAAGACAAAATAGAACACTCCTGAAACAGACTCCCACTCTAAACACTCATGACACAGGGACAAGAATAAATAGAACACACATGTAACAGACCCCCACTCTGAACACTCATGACACAGGGACAAAAATAAATAGGACACTCATAACAGAGAGCCAAAAATAAATATAATACACAGGACAGAGACAAAAGTAAATAGAACACTCAGGACACAGGAATAAAAAAAAATGTAATACTCAGGACATAGATACAAAAATAATAGTACACTCAAGACGGACTAAAAAAAAAAAACACTCATGACACAGGGATAAAAATGCAAAGAACACTCAGGACAGAGCAAAACAATTTAGAACACTTATGACACATGGACAAAACTAAGAAGAACACTCAGGATAGAGACAAAAGTAAATAAAGCATGCAGGACAGACAAAAAATAAAACTAAAACAGATAACAATATAAATAAACACTCTTGACCCAGAGAAAAAAATAAATATAACACTCAGGACACAGAGAAAAAAATAAATAGAACACTCAGGACACAGAGAAAAAAATAAATATAACACTCAGGACACAGAGAAAAAAAAAGAAGACTCAGGACAGATGGACAAAAAAGAACACTCATGGCAGAGACAAAAATGAATAGAACAGAACAATTATCTATTGCCACTGTGGTCTATCATTATGCAGTTACATTTTACCATGCAGGACAATCTCAGTGGTCTGTCATTATACAAGGGACATTACCCCATGCAAGACAATCACAGTGGTCAGTCATCATTGCGCACAAGGGACATTTTACCATGCAAGATAATCTCAGTGGTCTGTCATTATATAGGGGAAACTACACCATGCAAGATAATCACAGTAGTCTGTCATTATACAAGGGACATTTTACCATGCAAGACAATCTCGGTGGTCTGTCATCATTGCATACAAGGGACATTTTACCCTGCAAGACAATCTCAGTGGTCTGTCATCATTGCATACAAGGGACATTTTACCCTGCAAGACAATCTCAGTGGTCTGTCATCATTGCATACAAGGGACATTTTACCCTGCAAGACAATCTCAGTGGTCTGTCATCATTGACACAAGGGACCTTTTACCCAGCAAGACAATCTCAGTGGTCTGTCATCATTGCCTACAAGGGACATTTTACCATGCAAGACAATCTCAGTGGTCTGACATCATTGCATACAAGGGACATTTTACCATGCAAGACAATCTCAGTGGTCTGTCATCATTGCCTTCAAGGGAAACTACACCATGCAAGACAATCTCAGTGCTCTGTCATCATTGCATACAAGGGAAATTTTACCATACAAGACAATCTCAGTGGTCTGTCATCATTGCATACAAGGGACCTTTTACTCTGCAAGACAATCTCAGTGGTCTGTCATCATTGCATACAAGGGACATTTTACCATGCAAGACAATCTCAGTGGTCTGTCATCATTGCATACAAGAGACATTTTACCCTGCAAGACAATCTCAGTGGTCTGTCATTATACAAGGGACCTTTTACTCTGCAAGACAATCTCAGTGGTCTGTCATCATTGCATACAAAGGCAATTTTACCATACAAGACAATCTCAGTGGTCTGTCATCATTGCATACAAGGGACCTTTTACTCTGCAAGACAATCTCAGTGGTATGTCATCATTGCAAACAAGGGACATTTTACCATGCAAGACAATCTCAGTGGTCTGTCATCATTGCATACAAGGGACCTTTTTCCATGCAAGACAATCTTAGTGGTCTGTCATCATTGCATACAAGGGAAACTACACCATGCAAGACAATCTCAGTGGTCTGTCATCATTGCATACAAGGGAAATTTTACCATACAAGACAATCTCAGTGGTCTGTCATCATTGCATACAAGGGACCTTTTTCCATGCAAGACAATCTCAGTGGTCTGTCATCATTGCACACAAGGGACATTTTACCATGCAAGACAATCTCAGTGGTCTGTCATCATTGCATACGAGGGACATTTTACCATGCAAGACAATCTTAGTGGTCTGTCATCATTCCATACAAGGGACATTACACCATGCAAAACTATCAGTGATTTGTCATTATACAAAAGAAATTAAACCATTCAAAATAATCAAAGTGGTCTGTCATCATTGCAAACAAATATTCGGTGCAAGGCAATCACAGTGGTTTACCATCATTGCTCACAAAGAACATTATACCAAATAAGACAATTAGAACTAATAACTTCTTCATTAAAGACTTTACCATAATTTGATTCTGTTTGGTTTAAACAGAACTGTCATGACATCATTGACTAAAGTATGCCATTATATAGAGGAAATGGGAGCTATATAGATTTCCCAAGGACACATGTCAAACTTGTGTCCCTACACTCTACCAACTGAGGTTTACTTTAACATTATTATTGGACTTAAGTTGAATATGTATATTCTGCAGTCCTAATTGCAGTAAATCTTAATTTAAACATTTATTCGATTTTGCTGAAGAAAGTTAAACTGAATCCAGATGTACATGTAGAAATTTAAAATGCATCATTGAGATTCTTTCAGTGTAATGGATACCAGTCACAGCTAGTCGGAATTATCCTATACCTTGACTGTCAATCACTGTCTGGTTTCACTTAAGAACTTTGTTGTTTGTATTGTAGGTTTTTGTTCTCCCAGTCAGTTCCCCTGTCATAATGGGAAGTGTATCATGATGGACTGGCGCTGTGATGGCCAGGTGGACTGCTCTGAGAGAGAGGATGAAGCTGATTGTGGTAAAAATAAATGATTACAAATCCATCAAAATCTTGTTTATCAATGCTGCAGAAATATTTTCTACATGTTTTTATTCAGAACATTTCACACTTACAAAAATCCAGTAAAATCTGGCTATTTTTGTGGTGGGGATGGTGAGCATGTCTTGTATGAGCAGATTTTTATGTGCACAAATGAATGTGGTTATGTCTGTTGGATGACCAATTTTTGGCAGAAGGGGGACAAAACCTGTAATGAGTGACCACTTTGTTTTTGGCAGAAACAGTTGATGTTTCTAAACAGTTTATACTGTGCAAGTTTTGTTAGTCCATATATATTTTCAGATGTTACGTGCAAATATTTATAAATTTGTTTCCATTCGGATAATAACCGAACGTAAAGAATGGAAAAGCATGTCATCTCAAATTATGCTGTGCATGTTACATTTTAGATGAAGGTAAAATAATGAGTTAGTGTATATTTATGATAAAGTAACTGACCAGATTTACTTTCTCAAGGACATACTGTATATACTCATGTATAAGCTGAATAATTTAGGGGGAAAAAAAGCCTAGAATGAAGCAGGTCAGCTTCATATGAGCCATGTGGCATCATTATGCATGTGACCTCATCTGCAGTGATCAACAATAACAATAAATACCGGTAATGGAGAAGAAGAAAAAAAAGCTTTAAAAATGTTCAGATCTTCGCTCACAGATGTTGTTGTTGTTGTTTGATTTAATGCCATTTTGCAGCACATGATAGGCTTTACATGGCAGCCAGTATTAATGGTGGAGGAAGAACCCTGGAAAATCCAGGAAAGAACCACTAGCTTCTCGTGGGTTGGTGGTTCTTTAGAACTTTTATAATTCATTTAGAATGAGGATTTTGCTAATTTCAGTTAAGACTTTATATTAAAGATAAATTGTTTTTAATTCAACATACAAATTAGCATTCTTACTTTCATTTTTGTTAAGTTTGAAGATATATTTATTTCAGTAGTAGGATTATTTAGAACTCACTTGGTGCATCTTGTGATGTAGTATTGCACTTATGGATTGCCTTATACACAGGTCATGCACTTTTTATATTTGTACCTATTCAGCTGGTACATTGGCTTATACATGAATATGCTTATAGGCTTATAGGCGAGTATATATAGTACTAAGATATCTGACCCAGAATGAATTTCTCAGTGACGTTCTATTAAGATAGCTGACTAGATCAGCTTTCTCAAGTTCGTACTAAATTAACTGACCCAGATAGACCTTCTCAAGTTCATGCTAAATTAAATGACCCAGATAGACTTTCTCAAGTTCATGTTAAATTAAACGACTCAGATAGACTTTATCAAGTTCATGCAAAATTAACTGACCCAGATAGACTTTGTCAAGTTCATGCTAAATTAAATGACCCAGATAGACTTTCTCAAGTTCATGCTAAATTAAACGACCCAGATAGACTTTCTCAAGTTCATGCTAAATTAACCAACCCAGATAGACTTTATCAAGTTCATACTAAATTAACTGACCCAGATAGACTTTATCAAGTTCATGCTAAATTAACACACAGATAGACTTTATCAAGTTCATACTAAATTAACCAACCCAGATTGACTTTATCAAGTTCATACTAAATTAACCAACCCAGATTGACTTTATCAAGTTCATGGTAAATTGACTGACCCAGATAGACGTTCTCAAGTTCATGCTAAATTAACCAACCCAGATAGACTTTATCAAGTTCAAGTTCATGCGAAATTAACCAACCCATATAGACTTTATCAAGTTCAAGTTCATGCTAAATTAACCAAACCAGATAGATTTTATCAAGTTCAAGTTCATGCTAAATTAACCAACCCAGATAGACTTTATCAAGTTCATGCTAAATTAACTGATCTAGATAGACTTTATCATGTTCATGCTAAATTAACTGACCCAGATAGACCTTATCAAGTTCATGCTAAATTAACTGACCCAGATAGATTTTATCAAGTTCATACTAAATTAACTGATCCATATAGAATTTATCAAATTCATGGTAAATTAACACACAGATAGATTTTATCAAGTTCATCTAATTAACTGACCCAGATAGACTTTATCAAATTCATGCAAAATTAACTGACCCAGATAGACTTTATCAAGTTCATGCTAAATTAACACAGATAGAGTTTTTCAAGTTCATGCTAATTAACTGATCCAGATAGACTTTATAATAAAAATAAATCGTTGTCCATTTTCTTTTTGTAAGATCAGTGTTCAGCTCAAGAACACACCTGTTCGGATTATTCCTGTGTTCCCCAGCAGAAAATTTGCAATGGAATCGACGATTGTGAAGCAGGCACAGATGAAATGAGTTGTGGTAAGTTATTAGCTTTTTTAGTTCTTCATTTCTCCATTAGATACACTACCTAGTCTTCAGTAAATATGCTACCTATTCTTTAGTAAATACACTACCTAGTCTTTAGTAAATACACTACCTAGTCTTTAGTAAATACACTACCTAGTCTTTAGTAAATACACTACCTAGTCTCCATTAGATACACTACCTTGTCTTAGTAAATACACTACCTAGTCTTTAGTAAATACACTACCTAGTCTTTAGTAAATACACTACCTAGTCTTTAGTAAATGCACTACCTAGTCTTTAGTAAATACACTACCTAGTCTTTAGTAAATGCACTACCTAGTCTTTAGTAAATGCACTACCTAGTCTCCATTAGATACACTACCTTGTCTTAGTAAATACACTACCTAGTCTTTAGTAAATGCACTACCTAGTCTGCATTAATTACACTACCTAGTCTCCATTAGATACACTACCTAGTCTGCATTAGATACCCTACCTAGCGTCCATTAGACACACTACCTAGTCTCCATTAGATACACTACCTAGTCTGCATTAGATACCCTACCTAGCGTCCATTAGACACACTACCTAGTCTCCATTAGATACACTACCTAATTTTTAGTAAATACGCTACCTAGTCTTTAGTAAATACGCAAACTAGTCTTTAGTAAATGCACTACCTAGTCTTTAGTAAATGCACTACCTAGTCTTTAGTAAATACGCAAACTAGTCTTTAGTAAATGCACTACCTAGTCTTTAGTAAATGCACTACCTAGTCTCCATTAGATACACTACCTTGTCTTAGTAAATACACTACCTAGTCTTTAGTAAATGCACTACCTAGTCTGCATTAATTACACTACCTAGTCTCCATTAGATACACTACCTAGTCTGCATTAGATACCCTACCTAGCGTCCATTAGACACACTACCTAGTCTCCATTAGATACACTACCTAGTCTGCATTAGATACCCTACCTAGCGTCCATTAGACACACTACCTAGTCTCCATTAGATACACTACCTATTCTTTAGTAAATACACTACCTAGTCTTTAGTAAATACACTACCTAGTCTTTAGTAAATGCACTACCTAGTCTTTAGTAAATGCACTACCTAGTCTCCATTAGATACACTACCTTGTCTTAGTAAATACACTACCTAGTCTTTAGTAAATGCACTACCTAGTCTGCATTAATTACACTACCTAGTCTCCATTAGATACACTACCTAGTCTGCATTAGATACCCTACCTAGCGTCCATTAGACACACTACCTAGTCTCCATTAGATACACTACCTAGTCTGCATTAGATACCCTACCTAGCGTCCATTAGACACACTACCTAGTCTCCATTAGATACACTACCTAATTTTTAGTAAATACGCTACCTAGTCTTTAGTAAATACGCAAACTAGTCTTTAGTAAATACGCTACCTAGTCTTTAGTAAATACGCTACCTAGTCTTTAGTAAATACGCTACCTAGTCTTCAGTAAATACACTACCTATTCTTTAGTAAATACACTACCTAATCTTTAGTAAATACACTACCTAGTCTCCATTAGATACTCTATCTAGTCTCAGTTTGATACACTACCTAGTCTTTAGTAAATACATTACCCAGTCACATTAACATTAGGAATACACCCCACCCCTCATTCAATACACTACTAAGTCTTCTGTAGATTCATTAATCAGTAACATTAACATTAGGAATACACCCACCTATGCATAGATACATTACCCAGTTACAATAACATTAGAAATACATTCTCCATTAGATACATTACCAAAATGCATTAACAGTAGAAATGCATTCTCCATTAGATACAATAACCAGTCACATTAACAGTAGAAATACATTCTCCATTACATACATTACCCAGACACATTAATATTAGGAATACATTCTCCATTAGATACATTACGCATTACATTGTAAAATTTAGTTTCAGAAAAAGTTTATTTTTTTAATGCAGTGATGAGAAATCCTATCGATATTATTATGTAGTTGTGATATGAAGGTACTCTTGTTTTGCAGTAGAACTGCGGGGAAATAATAATGATCTGGAGCATGAGAGTGGAGTACTGATGATTCAAACACGTGGTGAAGACAAGAAGTACCCTGTGTGTGCTGCGTCTTTATGGACCCAGCAAGCTAACGACTTGGTGTGTAAACACCTTGGACAACAGTAAGTATCAAGCCATGTAGCTTGAGCAGCTAGAGAGACTGAGATGTCATATTTTTGACTGTCACTGCTGAGTTATATGTGAAGATATAGGTATCTGAGATTTTTATGTTTTAAGTTTTGCAGTCACATCTCACACATTATAGGATTGTTCCTGAGCAAATCTTTATTCAGCTTAAATCGTTTGGTCTTTCCTTTCATCGACAAGACATATGCATCATTGATGTGGATAAGACGGGTTTTCTGACAATGCTGATATGACAGTAGTTTTTTATGTTAAACATCTGTGTTAAAGTTTGTAAATGACTTAAATATTTTCCATCATCAGTTTCTGTTTTTAATGCTGGTACAAAATCTATAGATATAATAATGTCCTAAAGACCCAAAAATAATTTTCTTTTTTCCAGATGTCATTATAAACAAACAAGTTTAAAATCCTAAGGACCTTGACAAAAATCATTTTCTTATATCCAGATTTCATTATATTGCTAAACAAAATATACAAAATGTTAGAAGATACCATACGGATTGGTTTTAATATTTGATATTTCACTACCTTCGCATTTTTTATTATGCCCTGATATGCTTCATTTTTCTGCCTCAGCTCTATGAAGAAACCCTTATGTCATACTGCTCACAGATGAGACACAACATTCTACTCAATGCTTGACGTCCTCTCTTTCATTAAACAGACAGTTATGTCACTATCATACTGCTCACAGATGAGACACCACAATTTCTACTCAATGCTTAGAATCTTTTCTTTTGAAATATATTACTATGTGACTAACATGCTGATCACAGATGAGACACCACATTCTGCACAATGCTTGACGTTTCTGTCTCATCTCAAAATCTAATATATTGCCTCTAAACAAAGCAAATACTGTCAAAAAATATGTTTACATAACATTTTTATTTTATTATGAGTCATTGTAGAAAAAACAAACAGATTGCTCCCACTTGTACACTTTTGACCAAGCATTTCAATGATTTTGTATTTTGTAAAAAAAAATCAACATTTCTTGTAGTTTCATAAATAGTGTTATACCAATTGTGTTGATTTCATGCAAAAGTAAAAATTGTGATAATTTCTTCTTTTTTTAAAAATGTGCTAATTTCATAGTGTCATAAAAATTGTGCTAATTTCATAGTGTCATACAAATTGTGCTAATTTTATAGTGTCATACAAATTGTGCTAATTTCATTCAGTGTCATTAAAATTGTGATAATTTTATACAGTGTCATAACAATTATGCTAAGTTCATAATGTCACAAAAATTTTGCTAATTTGTAGTGTCATTAAAATTGTGCTAATTTCAGTGTCATACAAATTGTGCTAATTTTATACAGCGTCATTAAAATTGTGCATATTTTATAGTGTCATAAAATTTGTGCTAATTTAATAGTGTCACAAAAATTGTGCTAATTTCTTACAGTGTCATAAAATTCTGCTAATTCCATACATCATAAAATTTGTGCTAAATTCATACAGTTTCTTGAAAAAATATGCTAATTTTATATTCTCATATAAATTATGCTAGTTTAATACAGTGTTATACAAATTGTGCTAATTGTATAGTGTCATACAAATTGTGCTAATTGTATAGTGTCTTACAAATTGTGCTAATTGTATAGTGTCATACAAATTGTGCTAATTGTATAGTGTCATACAAATTGTGCTAATTGTATAGTGTCTTACAAATTGTTAGCAATTTTAGACATGTTCAGGCTCATACTCTATGAAATATCCAACTTGATAATTAATGAAAAATAGACATGCATTAATAATTCCAGGATTGTAATTATTTTTTTCAGGAAAGGACTGATGCATACCAATGTGAGTTTATCTCAGGCAGGGTTGGTAGGAGTGACCAGTTTCTATCACCTCATCACATCAGGAAATATTCAGGACTCACTGTTGAAATACATGGAGAAAAGGTAATTTCTTAATGATTATGACAGATTTATGTACTGAATTTTTACAGTGGTCCCCATCTGATAAAAACAAAAGCAGCAGATAATTGGCCATATAATCACTATTGCCTTTATAAAGGGTGAACCTACTGATGTGAGTAATAATTATAAAATTATAAAGATGCAACTAATTTTGAAATATTATTTAATTTGTTAAATTTCAAAATCACATGGATATTATGGAATTGGAGTTACGCTTATTGTCCAGGAATTATCAATATGATTTTTAACCAGTAATTATTGATAGGCTTATTGGCCAGTAAATATTAATAGGCTTATTGACCAGTAAATATTGATAGGCTTATCGGCCAATAATTATAAAAATAGACTTTATGGCCAGTAATTACTGATAGGCTTATTGGCCAATAATTATTGATAGGCTTATTGGTCAGGAATTATCAATATGATTTTTAACCAGTAATTATTGATAGGCTTATTAGCCAAGTATTTATTGATAGGCTTATTGGCCAGGAATTATCAATACAATTTTTAACCAGTAATTATTGATAGGCTTATTTGTCAGTAATTATCGATTGTTTTTTTGGCTAGTAATTATTGATCAGCTTATTGGCCAGTACTTATCAATAGACTTTATGGCCAGTAATTATCAATAGGCTTTTTGACCAGTAATTATCGATAGGCTTATTTGTCAGTAATTATCGATTGTTTTTTTGGCTAGTAATTATTGATCAGCTTATTGTCCAGGAATTATCAATATGATTTTTAACCAGTAAATATTGATAGGCTTTTCGGCCAATAATTATAAAAATAGACTTTATGGCCAGTAATTACTGATAGGCTTATTGGCCAATAATTATTGATAGGCTTATTGGCCAGGAATTATCAATATGATTTTTAACCAGTAATTATTGATAGGCTTATTAGCCAAGTATTTATTGATAGGCTTATTGGCCAGGAATTATCAATACAATTTTTAACCAGTAATTATTGATAGGCTTATTTGTCAGTAATTATCGATTGTTTTTTTGGCTAGTAATTATTGATCAGCTTATTGGCCAGTAATTATCAATAGACTTTATGGCCAGTAATTATCAATAGGCTTTTTGACCAGTAATTATCGATAGGCTTATTTGTCAGTAATTATCGATTGTTTTTTTGGCTAGTAATTATTGATCAGCTTATTGGCCAGTAATTATCAATAGACTTTATGGCCAGTAATTATCGATAGGCTTATTCGATGAGCAATTATTGATAGACTTTATGGCCAGTAATTATTGATAGGCTTATTGACCAGTAATTATCGATAGGCTTATTGGCGAGTATATATTGATAGGTTTATTGCCAAGTATATATTGATTGGCTTATTGCCCAGCAAATATTTATAGGCTTATTGCCCAGTAATTATTGATAGGCTTATTAATATTGATAGGCTTATTAATATTGATAGGCTTATTAATTATTGATAGGCTTATTGACCAGTAATTATTGATAGGCTTATTAATATTGATAGGCTTATTAATATTGATAGGCTTATTAATATTGATAGGCTTATTAATATTGATAGGCTTATTAATATTGATAGGCTTATGGACCAGTAAATATCGATAGGATAGGCTTATTAATATTGATAGGCTTATTAATATTGATAGGCTTATTGACCAGTAATTATCGATAGGCTTATTAATATTGATAGGCTTATGGACCAGTAATTATTAATAGGCTTATTAATATTGATAGGCTTATTAATTATTGATATGCTTATTAATATTGATAGGCTTATTAATATTGATACGCTTTTTAATTATTGATATGCTTATTGACCAGTAATTATTGATAGGCTTATTAATTATTGATAGGCTTATTAATTATTGATAGGCTTATTGACCAGTAATTATCGATAGGCTTATTAATATTGATAGGCTTATTGCCCAGTAATTATTGATAGGCTTATTAATATTGATAGGCTTATTGTCCAGTAATAGGCTTATTAATATTGATAGGCTTATTAATATCGATAGGCTTATTAATATTGATAGGCTTATTAATTATTGATAGGCTTATTAATATTGATAGAATTATTAATTATTGATAGGCTTATTAATATTGATAGGCTTATTAATTTCGATAGGCTTATTAATATTGATAGGCTTATTAATTATTGATAGGCTTATTAATATTGATAGGCTTATTAATTATTGATAGGCTTATTAATATTGATAGGCTTATTAATATTGATAGGCTTATTGACCAGTAATTATCGATAGGCTTATTAATATTGATAGGCTTATGGACCAGTAATTATTGATAGGCTTATTAATATTGATAGGCTTATTAATTATTGATAGGCTTATTAATATTGATAGGCTTATTAATATTGATAGGCTTATTGACCAGTAATTATCGATAGGCTTATTAATATTGATAGGCTTATTGACCAGTAATTATTGATAGGCTTATTAATATTGATAGGCTTATTAATATTGATAGGCTTATTAATATTGAAAGGCTTATTGCCCAGTAATTATCGATAGGCTTATTGCCCAGTAATTATTGATAGGCTTATGGACCAGTAATTATTGATAGGCTTATTAATATTGATAGGCTTATTAATATTGATAGGCTTATTATTATTGATAGGCTTATTAATTATTGATAGGCTTATTAATATTGATAGGCTTATTAATATTGATAGGCTTATTGACCAGTAATTATCGATAGGCTTATTAATATTGATAGGCTTATTGACCAGTAAATATTGATAGGCTTATCGGCCAATAATTATAAAAATAGACTTTATGGCCAGTAATTACTGATAGGCTTATTGGCCAATAATTATTGATAGGCTTATTGGTCAGGAATTATCAATATGATTTTTAACCAGTAATTATTGATAGGCTTATTAGCCAAGTATTTATTGATAGGCTTATTGGCCAGGAATTATCAATACAATTTTTAACCAGTAATTATTGATAGGCTTATTTGTCAGTAATTATCGATTGTTTTTTTGGCTAGTAATTATTGATCAGCTTATTGGCCAGTAATTATCAATAGACTTTATGGCCAGTAATTATCAATAGGCTTTTTGACCAGTAATTATCGATAGGCTTATTTGTCAGTAATTATCGATTGTTTTTTTGGCTAGTAATTATTGATCAGCTTATTGTCCAGGAATTATCAATATGATTTTTAACCAGTAAATATTGATAGGCTTTTCGGCCAATAATTATAAAAATAGACTTTATGGCCAGTAATTACTGATAGGCTTATTGGCCAATAATTATTGATAGGCTTATTGGCCAGGAATTATCAATATGATTTTTAACCAGTAATTATTGATAGGCTTATTAGCCAAGTATTTATTGATAGGCTTATTGGCCAGGAATTATCAATACAATTTTTAACCAGTAATTATTGATAGGCTTATTTGTCAGTAATTATCGATTGTTTTTTTGGCTAGTAATTATTGATCAGCTTATTGGCCAGTAATTATCAATAGGCTTTATGGCCAGTAATTATCAATAGGCTTTTTGACCAGTAATTATCGATAGGCTTATTTGTCAGTAATTATCGATTGTTTTTTTGGCTAGTAATTATTGATCAGCTTATTGGCCAGTAATTATCAATAGACTTTATGGCCAGTAATTATCGATAGGCTTATTCGATGAGCAATTATTGATAGACTTTATGGCCAGTAATTATTGATAGGCTTATTGACCAGTAATTATCGATAGGCTTATTGGCGAGTATATATTGATAGGTTTATTGCCAAGTATATATTGATTGGCTTATTGCCCAGCAAATATTTATAGGCTTATTGCCCAGTAATTATTGATAGGCTTATTAATATTGATAGGCTTATTAATATTGATAGGCTTATTAATTATTGATAGGCTTATTGACCAGTAATTATTGATAGGCTTATTAATATTGATAGGCTTATTAATATTGATAGGCTTATTAATATTGATAGGCTTATTAATATTGATAGGCTTATGGACCAGTAAATATCGATAGGATAGGCTTATTAATATTGATAGGCTTATTAATATTGATAGGCTTATTGACCAGTAATTATCGATAGGCTTATTAATATTGATAGGCTTATGGACCAGTAATTATTAATAGGCTTATTAATATTGATAGGCTTATTAATTATTGATATGCTTATTAATATTGATAGGCTTATTAATATTGATACGCTTATTAATTATTGATATGCTTATTGACCAGTAATTATTGATAGGCTTATTAATTATTGATAGGCTTATTAATTATTGATAGGCTTATTGACCAGTAATTATCGATAGGCTTATTAATATTGATAGGCTTATTGCCCAGTAATTATTGATAGGCTTATTAATATTGATAGGCTTATTGTCCAGTAATAGGCTTATTAATATTGATAGGCTTATTAATATCAATAGGCTTATTAATATTGATAGGCTTATTAATTATTGATAGGCTTATTAATATTGATAGAATTATTAATTATTGATAGGCTTATTAATATTGATAGGCTTATTAATTTCGATAGGCTTATTAATATTGATAGGCTTATTAATTATTGATAGGCTTATTAATATTGATAGGCTTATTAATTATTGATAGGCTTATTAATATTGATAGGCTTATTAATATTGATAGGCTTATTGACCAGTAATTATCGATAGGCTTATTAATATTGATAGGCTTATGGACCAGTAATTATTGATAGGCTTATTAATATTGATAGGCTTATTAATTATTGATAGGCTTATTAATATTGATAGGCTTATTAATATTGATAGGCTTATTGACCAGTAATTATCGATAGGCTTATTAATATTGATAGGCTTATTGACCAGTAATTATTGATAGGCTTATTAATATTGAAAGGCTTATTGCCCAGTAATTATCGATAGGCTTATTGCCCAGTAATTATTGATAGGCTTATGGACCAGTAATTATTGATAGGCTTATTAATATTGATAGGCTTATTAATATTGATAGGCTTATTATTATTGATAGGCTTATTAATTATTGATAGGCTTATTAATATTGATAGGCTTATTAATATTGATAGGCTTATTGACCAGTAATTATCGATAGGCTTATTAATATTGATAGGCTTATTGACCAGTAAATATTGATAGGCTTATCGGCCAATAATTATAAAAATTGACTTTATGGCCAGTAATTACTGATAGGCTTATTGGCCAATAATTATTGATAGGCTTATTGGTCAGGAATTATCAATATGATTTTTAACCAGTAATTATTGATAGGCTTATTAGCCAAGTATTTATTGATAGGCTTATTGGCCAGGAATTATCAATACAATTTTTAACCAGTAATTATTGATAGGCTTATTTGTCAGTAATTATCGATTGTTTTTTTGGCTAGTAATTATTGATCAGCTTATTGGCCAGTAATTATCAATAGACTTTATGGCCAGTAAT
The DNA here is from genome assembly GCA_029339505.1 of Unio delphinus. Classification (NCBI taxonomy): domain Eukaryota; kingdom Metazoa; phylum Mollusca; class Bivalvia; order Unionida; family Unionidae; genus Unio; species Unio delphinus. The sequence goes on along the minus strand of JAQISU010000179.1, from coordinate 12,513,721 downwards.
TATCAATAGGCTTTTTGACCAGTAATTATCGATAGGCTTATTTGTCAGTAATTATCGATTGTTTTTTTGGCTAGTAATTATTGATCAGCTTATTGTCCAGGAATTATCAATATGATTTTTAACCAGTAAATATTGATAGGCTTTTCGGCCAATAATTATAAAAATAGACTTTATGGCCAGTAATTACTGATAGGCTTATTGGCCAATAATTATTGATAGGCTTATTGGCCAGGAATTATCAATATGATTTTTAACCAGTAATTATTGATAGGCTTATTAGCCAAGTATTTATTGATAGGCTTATTGGCCAGGAATTATCAATACAATTTTTAACCAGTAATTATTGATAGGCTTATTTGTCAGTAATTATCGATTGTTTTTTTGGCTAGTAATTATTGATCAGCTTATTGGCCAGTAATTATCAATAGGCTTTATGGCCAGTAATTATCAATAGGCTTTTTGACCAGTAATTATCGATAGGCTTATTTGTCAGTAATTATCGATTGTTTTTTTGGCTAGTAATTATTGATCAGCTTATTGGCCAGTAATTATCAATAGACTTTATGGCCAGTAATTATCGATAGGCTTATTCGATGAGCAATTATTGATAGACTTTATGGCCAGTAATTATTGATAGGCTTATTGACCAGTAATTATCGATAGGCTTATTGGCGAGTATATATTGATAGGTTTATTAGCCAAGTATATATTGATTGGCTTATTGCCCAGCAAATATTTATAGGCTTATTGCCCAGTAATTATTGATAGGCTTATTAATATTGATAGGCTTATTAATATTGATAGGCTTATTAATTATTGATAGGCTTATTGACCAGTAATTATTGATAGGCTTATTAATATTGATAGGCTTATTAATATTGATAGGCTTATTAATATTGATAGGCTTATTAATATTGATAGGCTTATTAATATTGATAGGCTTATGGACCAGTAAATATTGATAGGATATGCTTATTAATATTGATAGGCTTATTAATATTGATAGGCTTATTGACCAGTAATTATCGATATGCTTATTAATATTGATAGGCTTATGGACCAGTAATTATTAATAGGCTTATTAATATTGATAGGCTTATTAATTATTGATATGCTTATTAATATTGATAGGCTTATTAATATTGATACGCTTATTAATTATTGATATGCTTATTGACCAGTAATTATTGATAGGCTTATTAATTATTGATTGGCTTATTAATTATTGATAGGCTTATTGACCAGTAATTATCGATAGGCTTATTAATATTGATAGGCTTATTGCCCAGGAATTATTGATAGGCTTATTAATATTGATAGGCTTATTGTCCAGTAATAGGCTTATTAATATTGATAGGCTTATTAATATCGATAGGCTTATTAATATTGATAGGCTTATTAATTATTGATAGGCTTATTAATATTGATAGAATTATTAATTATTGATAGGCTTATTAATATTGATAGGCTTATTAATTTCGATAGGCTTATTAATATTGATAGGCTTATTAATTATTGATAGGCTTATTAATATTGATAGGCTTATTAATTATTGATAGGCTTATTAATATTGATAGGCTTATTAATATTGATAGGCTTATTGACCAGTAATTATCGATAGGCTTATTAATATTGATAGGCTTATGGACCAGTAATTATTGATAGGCTTATTAATATTGATAGGCTTATTAATTATTGATAGGCTTATTAATATTGATAGGCTTATTAATATTGATAGGCTTATTGACCAGTAATTATCGATAGGCTTATTAATATTGATAGGCTTATTGACCAGTAATTATTGATAGGCTTATTAATATTGATAGGCTTATTAATATTGATAGGCTTATTAATATTGATAGGCTTATTGATATTGAAAGGCTTATTGCCCAGTAATTATCGATAGGCTTATTGCCCAGTAATTATTGATAGGCTTATGGACCAGTAATTATTGATAGGCTTATTAATATTGATAGGCTTATTAATATTGATAGGCTTATTATTATTGATAGGCTTATTAATTATTGATAGGCTTATTAATATTGATAGGCTTATTAATATTGATAGGCTTATTAATATTGATAGGCTTATTGACCAGTAATTATCGATAGGCTTATTAATATTGATAGGCTTATGGACCAGTAATTATTGATAGGCTTATTAATATTGATAGGCTTATTAATTATTGATAGGCTTATTAATATTGATAGGCTTATTAATATTGATAGGCTTATTGACCAGTAATTATCGATAGGCTTATTAATATTGATAGGCTTATTGACCAGTAATTATTGATAGGCTTATTAATATTGATAGGCTTATTAATATTGATAGGCTTATGGACCAGTAATTATTGATAGGCTTATTAATATTGATAGGCTTATTGCCCAGTAATTATCGATAGGCTTATTAATATTGATAGGCTTATTAATATTGATAGGCTTATTGCCCTGTAATTATTGATAGGCTTATTAATTATTGATAGGCTTATTAATATTGATAGGCTTATTAATATTGATAGGCTTATTGACCAGTAATTATTGATAGGCTTATTAATATTGATAGGCTTATGGACCAGTAATTATTAATAGGCTTATTAATATTGATAGGCTTATTAATATTGATAGGCTTATTAATTATTGATAGGCTTATTAATATTGATAGGCTTATTAATTATTGATAGGCTTATTAATTATTGATAGGCTTATTAATATTGATAGGCTTATTAATATTGATAGGCTTATTAATATTGATAGGCTTATTGACCAGTAAGTATCGATAGGCTTATTAATATTGATAGGCTTATGGACCAGTAATTATTGATAGGCTTATTAATATTGATAGGCTTATGGACCAGTAATTATTGATAGGCTTATTAATATTGATAGGCTTATTGCCCAGTAATTATCGATAGGCTTATTAATATTGATAGGCTTATTAATATTGATCGGCTTATTGCCCAGTAATTATCGATAGGCTTATTAATTATTGATAGGCTTATTAATATTGATAGGCTTATTAATATTGATAGGCTTATTGACCAGTAATTATTGATAGGCTTATTAATATTGATAGGCTTATGGACCAGTAATTATTAATAGGCTTATTAATATTGATAGGCTTATTAATATTGATAGGCTTATTAATTATTGATAGGCTTATTAATATTGATAGGCTTATTAATTATTTATAGGCTTATTAATATTTATAGGCTTATTAATATTGATAGGCGTATTAATTATTGATAGGCTTATTAATTATTGATAGGCTTATTAATATTGATAGGCTTATTAATTATTGATAGGCTTGTTAATATTGATAGGCTTATTAATATCGATAGGCTTATTGACCAGTAATTATTGATAGGCTTATTAATATTGATAGGCTTATTAATTATTGATAGGCTTGTTAATATTGATAGGCTTATTAATTATTGATAGGCTTGTTAATATTGATAGGCTTATTAATATTGATAGGCTTATTAATTATTGATAGGCTTATTAATTATTGATAGGCTTATTAATATTGATAGGCTTATTGACCAGTAATTATTGATAGGCTTATTAATATTGATAGGCTTATTAATTATTGATATGCTTATTAATATTGATAGGCTTATTAATATTGATACGCTTATTAATTATTGATATGCTTATTGACCAGTAATTATTGATAGGCTTATTAATTATTGATTGGCTTATTAATTATTGATAGGCTTATTGACCAGTAATTATCGATAGGCTTATTAATATTGATAGGCTTATTGCCCAGGAATTATTGATAGGCTTATTAATATTGATAGGCTTATTGTCCAGTAATAGGCTTATTAATATTGATAGGCTTATTAATATCGATAGGCTTATTAATATTGATAGGCTTATTAATTATTGATAGGCTTATTAATATTGATAGAATTATTAATTATTGATAGGCTTATTAATATTGATAGGCTTATTAATTTCGATAGGCTTATTAATATTGATAGGCTTATTAATTATTGATAGGCTTATTAATATTGATAGGCTTATTAATTATTGATAGGCTTATTAATATTGATAGGCTTATTAATATTGATAGGCTTATTGACCAGTAATTATCGATAGGCTTATTAATATTGATAGGCTTATGGACCAGTAATTATTGATAGGCTTATTAATATTGATAGGCTTATTAATTATTGATAGGCTTATTAATATTGATAGGCTTATTAATATTGATAGGCTTATTGACCAGTAATTATCGATAGGCTTATTAATATTGATAGGCTTATTGACCAGTAATTATTGATAGGCTTATTAATATTGATAGGCTTATTAATATTGATAGGCTTATTAATATTGATAGGCTTATTGATATTGAAAGGCTTATTGCCCAGTAATTATCGATAGGCTTATTGCCCAGTAATTATTGATAGGCTTATGGACCAGTAATTATTGATAGGCTTATTAATATTGATAGGCTTATTAATATTGATAGGCTTATTATTATTGATAGGCTTATTAATTATTGATAGGCTTATTAATATTGATAGGCTTATTAATATTGATAGGCTTATTAATATTGATAGGCTTATTGACCAGTAATTATCGATAGGCTTATTAATATTGATAGGCTTATGGACCAGTAATTATTGATAGGCTTATTAATATTGATAGGCTTATTAATTATTGATAGGCTTATTAATATTGATAGGCTTATTAATATTGATAGGCTTATTGACCAGTAATTATCGATAGGCTTATTAATATTGATAGGCTTATTGACCAGTAATTATTGATAGGCTTATTAATATTGATAGGCTTATTAATATTGATAGGCTTATGGACCAGTAATTATTGATAGGCTTATTAATATTGATAGGCTTATTGCCCAGTAATTATCGATAGGCTTATTAATATTGATAGGCTTATTAATATTGATAGGCTTATTGCCCTGTAATTATTGATAGGCTTATTAATTATTGATAGGCTTATTAATATTGATAGGCTTATTAATATTGATAGGCTTATTGACCAGTAATTATTGATAGGCTTATTAATATTGATAGGCTTATGGACCAGTAATTATTAATAGGCTTATTAATATTGATAGGCTTATTAATATTGATAGGCTTATTAATTATTGATAGGCTTATTAATATTGATAGGCTTATTAATTATTGATAGGCTTATTAATTATTGATAGGCTTATTAATATTGATAGGCTTATTAATATTGATAGGCTTATTAATATTGATAGGCTTATTGACCAGTAAGTATCGATAGGCTTATTAATATTGATAGGCTTATGGACCAGTAATTATTGATAGGCTTATTAATATTGATAGGCTTATGGACCAGTAATTATTGATAGGCTTATTAATATTGATAGGCTTATTGCCCAGTAATTATCGATAGGCTTATTAATATTGATAGGCTTATTAATATTGATCGGCTTATTGCCCAGTAATTATCGATAGGCTTATTAATTATTGATAGGCTTATTAATATTGATAGGCTTATTAATATTGATAGGCTTATTGACCAGTAATTATTGATAGGCTTATTAATATTGATAGGCTTATGGACCAGTAATTATTAATAGGCTTATTAATATTGATAGGCTTATTAATATTGATAGGCTTATTAATTATTGATAGGCTTATTAATATTGATAGGCTTATTAATTATTTATAGGCTTATTAATATTTATAGGCTTATTAATATTGATAGGCGTATTAATTATTGATAGGCTTATTAATTATTGATAGGCTTATTAATATTGATAGGCTTATTAATTATTGATAGGCTTGTTAATATTGATAGGCTTATTAATATCGATAGGCTTATTGACCAGTAATTATTGATAGGCTTATTAATATTGATAGGCTTATTAATTATTGATAGGCTTGTTAATATTGATAGGCTTATTAATTATTGATAGGCTTGTTAATATTGATAGGCTTATTAATATTGATAGGCTTATTAATTATTGATAGGCTTATTAATTATTGATAGGCTTATTAATATTGATAGGCTTATTGACCAGTAATTATTGATAGGCTTATTAATATTGATAGGCTTATTAATTATTGATAGGCTTGTTAATATTGATAGGCTTATTAATATTGATAGGCGTATTAATTATTGATAGGCTTATTAATTATTGATAGGCTTATTAATATTGATAGGCTTATTAATATTGATAGGCTTATTAATTATTGATAGGCTTATTAATATTGATAGGCTTATTAATATTGATAGGCTTATGGACCAGTAATTATTGATAGGCTTATTAATATTGATAGGCTTATTAATTATTGATAGGCTTATTAATATTGATAGGCTTATTAATTATTGATAGGCTTATTAATATTGATATGCTTATTAATATTGATAGGCTTATTGCCCAGTAATTATTGATAGGCTTATTAATATTGATAGGCTTATTAATTATTGATAGGCTTTTTAATATTGATAGGCTTATTAATTATCGATAGGCTTATTAATATTGATAGGCTTATTAATTATTGATAGGCTTATTAATATTGATAGGCTTATTGACCAGTAATTATTGATAGGCTTATTAATATTGATAGGCTTATTAATGTTGATAGGCTTATTAATATTGATAGGCTTATTAATATTGATAGGCTTATTGCCCAGTAATTATTGATAGGCTTATTAATATTGATAGGCTTATTAATTATTGATAGGCTTATTAATATTGATAGGCTTATTGACCAGTAATTATTGATAGGCTTATTAATATTGATAGGCTTATTAATATTGATAGGCTTATTAATATTGATAGGCTTATTGCCCAGTAATTATTGATAGGCTTATTAATATTGATAGGCTTATTAATTATTGATAGGCTTATTAATTATTGATAGGCTTATTAATATTGATAGGCTTATTAATTATTGATAGGCTTATTAATATTGATAGGCTTATTAATTATTGATAGGCTTATTAATATTGATAGGCTTATTGCCCAGGAATTATTGATAGGCTTATTAATATTGATAGGCTTATTAATTATTGATAGGCTTATTAATATTGATAGGCTTATTGACCAGTAATTATTGATAGGCTTATTAATATTGATAGGCTTATTAATTATTGATAGGCTTATTAATATTGATAGGCTTATTAATTATTGATAGGCTTATTGACCAGTAATTATTGATAGGCTTATTAATATTGATAGGCTTATTAATTATTGATAGGTTTATTAATTATTGATTGGCTTATTAACCAGTAATTATTGATAGGCTTATTAATTATTGATAGGCTTATTAATATTGATAAGCTTATTAATATTGATAGTCTTATTGACCAGTAATTATTGATAGGCTTATTAATATTGATAGGCTTATTAATTATTGATAGGCTTATTAATATTGATAGGCTTATTAACCAGTAATTATTGATAGGCTTATTAATTATTGATAGGCTTTTTGACCAGTAATTATCGATAGGCTTAATGACCCATAATTAAGTATGTATGATAGCTTGCTTAATTTTATGGATCCAAGTTAAGATTTTTTAAAAATTGAAAGTCTGTTTAGAAATGGAAAAAAATGTGAAATTGCTGTCTATAAACCCAATATTTGGCTGCTCCTGATTTGTTATTTGCACTAAGATGTAGGTTTGACATGTTAAAAGTTTGGTGGTCTATGATTGTTAAATTGTTACATGAATTTGCCTGTACATTTTTTGTTTAGCTATAAATAGCAATTGACCATTCATGGGGGGGGGGGGGGCATGGCGGCAGGGATTTCAAGGGGAGGACAATTGTATAATAACAGAAAATGAAAAGAGAAGTTCCATAATGTTTTGTTTTTCAATCAAGTGTTTTTCAATTTATGATGTTCTTTGTATAAAGTGAAAGTTTATGATGAAAGAAAGTAGATGATTAGCTTGTTTTCTTTTAACTGTGCTGGTCATCAACCAGAAGAGCTCATGGGATGACCTATTGTCTTTTATCCTTTGTACATCTGTCCATCTGGGATGGCCTATTGTCTGTTATCCTTTGTACATCTGTCCATCTGGGATGGCCTACTGTCCATTTTAAATTGTCCATCATCAATATGTCCATTATCACACATTTCTTATTGCTGCTCCTACTACACAGAGGATTGCCATTAAATTTCACACACTCATTGTCTGGTTGATCTTATTAAAAATGTGTCTACACCTGCATCCAATATGGCTGCCAAAGAAGCCATCTTGAAAATTATATTTGGATAGTCTTATTAACACTAATATGAACAGGATATACTTTTTGAGAAACAAAGAAGTTCTCTTTTGAATGTTGCTAGGAAATATGCTTGTGTGAAAAGTTAGATAGCCACTTTTCACAAGCTTGCTGGATACATGTTTACTCCACCGCTATGTTTCAAATTATTACCTCATTTTCTTCATCTATGATCCTTTTAAAGTTAATACATCTGCCACTTCTTTGCATAGTTTAGATATCTTGATATGCCATTGTTTAACAAATTTAATATGAGCTCATTTTTTTTCTTCTTTATTCCATTTTGTTGTTGGGGATAGAAACATGTCTATTAGTAGATCTTAATAAGTTATTTTTAAACTAAATTGATGGGTCTGTCCTGATTTAACTGTACCACATTTATGAGGCATACTATGTTAGAAAAAATACTTCCATGAAATGTAATATTTTTTCATTTAAACTCTATGGTGCTGTTTTTGTTATATGCCCACCACATGGCAAAGCATATAATGGTATGATGTAAATCTGTCCATCAATCTGTTGCCATGCAAGGCAAAGCATATAATGGTATGATGTAAATCTGTCCATCAATCTGTTAACATGCAAGGCAAGCATATAATGGTATGATGTAAATCTGTCCATCAATCTGTTACCATGCAAGGCAAAGCATATAATGGCATGATGTAAATCTGTCCATCAATCTGTTAACATGCAAGGCAAGCATATAATGGTATGATGTAAATCTGTCCATCAATCTGTTACCATGCAAGGCAAAGCATATAATGGTATGATGTAAATCTGTCCATCAATGTTACCATGCAAGGCAAAGCATATAATGGCATGATGTAAATCTGTCCATCAATCTGTTAACATGCAAGGCAAGCATATAATGGTATGATGTAAATCTGTCCATCAATCTGTTAACATGCAAGGCAAAGCATATAATGGCATGATGTAAATCTGTCCATCAGTCTGTTACCATGCTCATTTTTGCACATTAATTTGAGTTGGACACTGAGTTGACCACAGTTAATAAACCTTGTGGATTGCTTGTACTTTGGATAAGGAAGAACTCTTTCCATTAAAGGGTCAAAATGTCAAATGCCATAACTCAGGTAATCCCCCATCTCTAGAATTTTGTGGATGGCCTTCACCTGGGGTAAGGAGGAACTTTATTGATTTTGGGGATAAAAGGTCAAAGATCAGGGTCACTATTTGAAAGAAAGGAAAACATTTCTGCACAATAACTTTAGCTCTATATAACATTCCTGGACTAAACTTCGTGAATATCTAGCACTTGGTGAAAAGAAAAGTCTCATCTGTTTAAGGGTCAACGGTCAAGATCACTGCAGCTGAATGAAGAAAATGTTTTTTGCATAAAAACTTTTAAAGATCAAACTTAGTATGTGGCTTGCGTTTGGGATAGAGAAGATACCTATTGATTTTGGAGACAATCAAGGTTAATGTCACTGTGAATAAAAGAGTCAAATGGCTTCTTGCAACAAAATTTAAGATGTTGACTTGTAATTAACCATGTACCTTCACTAGAGTTTGTGGATGACTTACACATGTGGTAAAAATAAAATCCTTTTGATTTGGGGGTCATAAGGTAAAAACCCAATGTCATTGTGACTGACAGAAGAAAAGTCTTATTGGCATAATAACTTCAAAACCTTGAGCAAATTGTTTGGAGTAACTGCACTTAGGGTATGGAATAAGCCTATTGATTCTGGGGTCAAAGGTTAAAATGTTTAAGTTTAAAGTTTTTGTAGCTTGAGAACTGTTGAATATTGGGGTGGTATATAATGTACTATTTACTGTACTCTTGTATGGAACTAGTAGATTTAAAATCAGGATGCTTAGAATATTTGCAGCTACATTTACTTTTTCTTTCAAGTCTTTATCTATTAAAAAAATATTTTGAAACACTGCAATTGTTTAGCAGTTGTATAGTGCAAGAGAAAATGTAATCCTGTAAATTTATCATTTTTCCAGATTGTGCATGTTTGTTATTGTTTTCTGTATATGACATGTTGTGCTTTGCTCTGTCCCAGGTCAGCATGTGATTCCAGTCTGGTTATCAGCATCAACTGCATGGCTAAAGGTAGTTATCTTGTTTGTTTGCATTATAATTGATGTTACCAGTCTGTTCATCAGTAACAGATAGCAACCATTAGTGTTGATATTAAAGGTCCACATTGTTTGCATGAATTCTAATTTCTTGCACGATTTCTGTCAACACTTTCCAACAAGCATTGAAACGTCATCCAACATGGTGTCACATGTTATTTTCTCTCCTGTTCCATTCAGTTAATACCAGTTAACATATAAATTTGAGCTATTCGTAAACATCAGTGTTAGAAATACCAGAATTTTCAACACATAATAATATGTCTCCTTTCTAAATATTTGTCTTAAGTTAGCTGTATTATGTTAGGGCACTGTCCATCCATCGGTCTGTTAACATTTGGTTGTCTAGCTAATAGCTTTGCAGTGATTGGAGAAAATGTTGTGAAACATTAACCATTTATATGTTATGATGAGAGGGCTTGTTATGTATGATACCATTGCCTTGTCCATTACTGAACTTCAAAGTCACAGCAATTGAAAATGTAATTCCTTTAACTTGTGTCTTTGTCAGGATCATAAATATTGAACACCTGTAGATAATTTAAGGAAAATTTGTGCACATATATATTATGACAAGACAATGTATTGATACTATAGCCTTTACCCTCAATATAAGGAGCCAAAATTTTTATTTTATGATATATTCTTGTTGAAAGGGTAACTTTTGAACTACTGAAAATATTTGAATTTGCTTCACTCAGTTTTGTATCCTGATAAATCAGTGTGGAATGATCACAGTTATACCATCAGCTTTAAGATGACCTGTTCATGGCAGACAAGAGAAAATGTAATCCGTTATCTTTCTCATATAATTGTAACATTTAAATCATTGAAGATATTTGTAACTTTGCTTAATTATATATCATGACTAGAAAGTCTATTCCATATCATGTTTACATCCCTTGCCTCCTTATTAAGGTCACAGCAAAGGCAATTACAATTGTTGGACCTGAGTTCTTATCAAGAGTTTTGAAACCTTTAAACTTGTTTCATTTGAACTATAAATAATTATATAGCATTTATAAATTGTAAGTCACATTGCCTATTCATATCCCAAACCTTAAGCATGGAACCATTTTAGATGTTTTAATGAAATTGTCAATCAATACAATTACATACCATAGCCTCAACCTTAGTCACAAGGTCAAGGTCAATTATAAATAAATAAATAAATGACCTCTGTCACCCCCCCCCCCCCATGCCTCAGTGTCAAAGTCACAACATTAATTTAAGTTGGCAGCTTGTTTACATATCTTGGCTGCCATCTTGACAGCCCTACAAATATGTTGATGAAACTTTAACCACATTTTTACCTATCAAACAATAAAGTCTTAAGGTCAGAGATCAAGGATATGTAATGCTTTGACCTTAATTAAGCAATGTGAAATTTAAGTGGAGAAATATTGATAAAAAAGAACATATCCTCAAAGACTACCTCTTTTACTAAGTAAGTATTGTCTCTCAAGACAGGTGTTCTCTCAAGACAGGTCATGACCCTTATTTAATAGATCTTGTCTTTGAAAATATAATATCCAATACAGGTGATCTCTCACATCAGTCGTCTTTATAGACAGGTCTTAGTGCTTGATACCGAATAATCAATTAATGCAAATTGTTATGCTTAATAATACCTACACAAATACACTCTCCATTAAAATATCTACCTTGTGAAAACATGGAATTGTATTTTTGTATGATAAATGATGACTGTAATCAACAAGGAAGGAATATTCATATACTTGCATATAAGTACATATACTTACATATAAGTCAGGTCTAACTGCAAACAAAAAATTAGCGATTTATGTTTCCTCATGGTGGTTTTCAGAATATAAAAATTAGAAAAAAACGAAATTAAAGTTTAAACATTTGAATGCAAAGGATTTTTGTAAATTTATTCCAAGAATTCTCTTCACTGTTTTTTTTTTTTTCCTCTTGATCTATGACCAATTGATTATTTTCACATTTTCAAGCTTTTCAAATTTCCAAGTGACCACTATTTCATGTTATTATAAATCAACTTTTTTGAAATTTCCAAGTGACCACTATATCATAAGTTATTGAAAATTCAATTTTTAAAATTTCCATTTCATAACTTGTCATAAATTCAATTTTTTTAAATTTTCAAAAGATCAGCATTTTATAACTCGTAATAAATTAATTTTTTTTTAAATTTTCAAATAACCATTAGTTTATGACTCAAAATAAATTCAATTTTTTAAATTTCCAAAGGATCACTGTTTCATAACTCTTCATAAATTCAATTTTTTAAATCACTAAAGAATTACCATTTCATAAATTCCTACACCATAATCACGAAGTTTGCAAGTATTTTATTTTATCATTTTGTCACTTCCACATTACGTAACAGCAGCAGGTACTACCTGTGCCAGGGGCAGGTAATACCTGTACCAGGGGCAGGTAATAACTATTCCAATGTTTATTAGAGTAATACAATTGTGGTTATTCATGAAGGATGTAGTAAAAATGTATACAGTAAAACCTGACTTGAGAGACCATTGCTATAAGAGACCACCTCTTTTGAGAGAACAAAATTTTCATGCACAGACTTATTGATTATATAGTGTAATGACCTGTTATGAAAGACCACCTTCTTGAGAGACCATTATTTTATGGCAGAAGGGATGATCTTTCAAGACAGGTTCTACGGTAATAACAATGAATATGGGATTTTGGGGTATGAAGTTTCTTTATGTGCAAAGTTTTTATAGAAGTGCAGGTATGATAGATGTTTTTTGACATAAGGGTTTATACACATGAAATTCTAACTATAATTAATAGTGGAATTCTTGATCAGTTGCCTTGTGAATTTGCAGGTGTACTGGCATTCTAGTCTTTCTTGTTATTAGTCATCATAATAGTAGTGTTTGTGATAGTTCTGAAAGATCAAAGGGATCATGATGTATGAAACTAATTGGAATTGGGACATCATAATTAATATTTTATACATGTTTATACATGTTAAAAAATTATAATACTTAAATATCTCATTTGAGTGTCATAATCAAGAGATATTTGCATCAGACAGACCTTTTTTTCTTGATATTACTTGAATATATTTTCTCACAGACCTTCTTCCATGAGATAACTTGAATATATTTTGATTTTGTATTGATGCTCAATTAATAATCATATTTGTATCAATTTAAATTTTCAGAATGTGGTAGACGCAAAATTGAGTTTTTAACCCCATTTATTACCGGAGGAAGTATTGCTCCTAAAGGCAAATGGCCCTGGGTGGTATCCCTGTCTCAAATGGGAAAGGATATTTGTGGTGGCAGTCTCATATCTAATCAGTGGGTCCTCACTGCTGCACATTGTATATCGTAGGTATTTATGTTACAAAATAAGGAATTTAAATGCTTTTTTGATTGCACTAAGTAATAGACAAAGCTTTTACATTAATTTTGTTCACACACATTCTTTCTCTTGGAGAAATAAAAAGAGCCTGTCAGTAGATTTAGATATTGTGGATCAAAGGGAATGACATTTTTAGTAATAATATTTACTATTTTGATAATGACCAATGAAATTTAAAAGGATTTTTTTAAAAATGAATTTATAATATTTTTTAAAAAAAAACAATATAATGACTGAACAATATCTTTTATCACTATTAAGTTCAGCAAAACTAAGTTGTGAATAAATCTGAAGTTGGGTTTGATTGACGTACCTTATATACTTGCATACAAGTCAGGTCTAACTGTTTCAGTCAGGTCTGACTGAAAACAGCATAGATCAGGATCTGTCATGATATAATATGCCAGCAGATCTGGGTCTGTGCAGTTTTTTAAGATTAATAAGAAGATTAAATAGCATTGACCCACATCATCTGTTACTTTATGCAATAGTAGATCAGTGTCTATATTTTTTTCATTTGGACTGGACTTATAGGTAAGTATGTATGGTATGTTCAATGGCATACAGATAAGGTTTAACAAGCAACAAGTGTATTATATAGCATAGTGCTTCTTAAAATCTTGGATCATTTGAAATGATCATGTTGAGATGCATTTATTAAAATGATGTATATTTTATGTTTGTGTCGAAATATGTGTAAAGTGATTATGTTAAATTGATATGTTGAACTGGAAGGATGTGGGTTCATTTTCTATCATCGGACCAACCTGGGAAAGCTACTATGGTGTGTCCTTGGGTAAGACACTTTACTCCAATTACCTTGGCATGAAATAACATAATTGTGTTGCTGTGCTTAAAGCACCAAATCAAATTAAATTTCTCTTCGTTTCGATGTGCAAGAAAAGTCTGGGGATACCAAACCAAACCAAACCAAACCAAAACACAAAAATTCTTTAAATCATTCTTTCATGGGCAGGTTTCTAAAAGGTTAAGAGGAAAATCTCATTTGGCATCTTTTATATAATTCACAAAATCATTAGACTTAAGCAAAAATTGAACATGTAAGGTAATAAGAAATATTCTGACATGCAGTGGTAATATAAAGATCTGTCATAAAGGTCATAAAAATGACCTGACATGCAAGACTAATTAAAAGACTTGAGATAAGGGTAATTAAAAAAGACCTGACATAAAAGATCTGACAAATAAGGGTAATACAAAAGACCTGACATATAAGAGTGATACGAACAACCTGACATGAAAGACTGGCAAAAAAAAAATTACATGACATGTAAGGGTAATTAAAAAGACATAAGATAATAAAAACAGACCTGACATATGGGTAATACAAAAAAGACCTGACATGTAAGGATAATAAATAAAGAGCCAGTATAAGGGTAATATAAAAAGACTTGACATAAGAGTAATAAAGAAAGACCTGACATGGAAGGGTAATAAAATATAGACCTGACATGCTTAGATATACATCAGAGTATATTATATTTATTGTCAACTCATTGCATAGTTTTGTGTAAAAAGAAAAATGATAACAGGGCTAATTCTTTCAACATTATTGGATTTAAAGTACAGAAACATACACAAAATTCTGTCCTTTTTTTAAGGCAAGACCAGTATGACTACAGCAAGGTCCCTTACAACTTTGAGGTTCTTCTTGGAACCAATGATCGCTCCAGAGTGCTGCAGTCTACAGCCCAAAGAATTCAAGTTAAGAGGGTCTTCCTCCATCCTAACATGACAAGGACTCTTACAGGCAATACAGACTGGGATGCAGCCCTCCTTTATCTCAGCAAACCAGTTGAGTTTACAGATTATATCCAACCATTGTGTCTCCCAGATGCAGATCATTTATACACAACCAGCTCTGTTTGTTTCCTGGCAGGGTGGGGTTACATCAACCCAGCACAGTGTAAGTAATTAAGCAGCAGTTTAGTATCAATTATCCAGCTTTTATTTATTTTACTGATTCACTAATGTGTATTGAATTGAAGTGACCTCCTGAAAAAAATTAAAAAATCTAACCCATCATCTTGAAAATGCATTATCTAACACTTTTTTCAGTGGAAGTATATTTAGATGTCACTGAGAGAAATAATTTTAGTCCCAAGCTTGTTGAAGGTTATGGGACTGTGTACTATTGCCCATCTCATACTACCCATTCTAAATAATCTTGCAAAAATCTATGATACAGTATAACCTGTCTTGAAAGACCACCCCTTTTGCCAAAATATTATGGTCTTTCAAGACAGTTGGTCTCATAACAGGTCATATTGCTATATAATCAATCAATCTGTGAATTGAGAACATGGTCTCTCAAGACAGGTGGTCTCACATAGCAGTGGTCTTTCAAGACAGGTGGTACTGTACTGTGAATTCATTATTAGCTTATATGGCCAAATAATTTCAAGGTTCGTCTGTGCATTAAGTGTGAATCATCAAGTCCATCCATCAACAATTGCATGTTATCAGTCAGAAGGCCATATTTCTGAACCAGTCTAGTTATCAGTCAGAAGGCCATATTTCTGAACCAGTCTAGTTATCAGTCAGAAGGCCATATTTCTGAACCAGTCTAGATACAATTTGGAATGTATGGTTAAAATCAACAAGGTTATATCTGGATTCAGTAATTAGCAAAAGCCATTCACATTAATGAGGTGATTGTCTTTGCTTGTTACCTCTGGAGTCCAGGTTTTATTAAATTCTGATGAATATATGTTTGAATAAAAAGGATTTTGGTTAACTCAATTATGACTGAAGATGCTTGAACAACAGTGAAGTAATCTTGCATCTAATTTGGCAGAGTTTGTTACCACTCAGGTAGCCTTGTTTCTTATCTGAAATTGATCAAACAAAATGAGTTTTTCTCATCAAGATCTTAGATAATGAGCGAGATCCATGCATATTAATCAAGTAATCTTGCATCTAATTGGCGGAGTTTACTATTACTCTAGAAGTGCTATTTATTTATTAATTACACTATAAGTGTCATTTACATTGTCATATATTGATTACACTATAAGTATCATGTACATTGTCATAAAATGATTACACTACAAGTATCATGTACATTGTCATAAATTAATTACACTATAAGTATCATGTACATTATCATATATTGATTACAGTATCATGTACACTGTCATAAATTGATTACACTATAAGTATCGTGTACATTGTCATAAATTAATTACACTATAAGTATCATGTACATTGTTATAAATTAATTACACTATAAGTATCATGTACATTGTCATAAATTGATTACAGTATCATATACACTGTCATAAATTGATTACACTATAAGTATCGTGTACATTGTCATAAATTAATTACACTATAAGTATCATGTACATTGTCATAAATTAATTACACTACAAGTATCATGTACATTGTCATAAATTCATTACACTACAAGTATCATGTACATTGTCATAAATTCATTACACTACAAGTATCATGTACACTGTCATAAATTAATTACACTATAAGTATCATGTACATTGTCATAAATTGATTACACTATAAGTATCGTGTACATTGTCATAAATTAATTACACTATAAGTATCATTTACATTGTCATAAATTAATTACACTACAAGTATCATGTACATTGTCATATAATTACACTACAAGTATCATGTACATTGCCATAAATTAATTACACTACAAGTATCATGTACATTGTCATAAATTAATTACACTATAAGTATCATGTACACTCATAAATTGATTACACTATAAGTATCATGTACATTGTCATAAATTAATTACACTACAAGTATCATGTACATTGTCATAAATTAATTACACTATAAGTATCATGTACATTGTCATATATTGATTACACTATAAGTATCATGTACATTGTCATAAATTAATTACACTATAAATATCATGTACATTGTCATAAATTAATTACACCATAATTTGGGCAGAGTGAGTACTGTATTTGTATCAAGTACTTCATTATAAAGCAGGTTCACTGTAAAGGTGGTTTACTTTATTACTGCCATGGACAGGGTATTATATTAAATGATAATTTGTATATATTGTCCTTCAGTTTAAGGCAGTTTACTTGACGGCTTGTACTGCATAGTATCTTGAATATGTGCCATATTTAAAAATAATTATTTAAAGCTGTTCTAACACTGTACATTATTTAAAATTGGTTGCGTTGTCGTTAGTTATGAAAGTCAGTATGATCACTATATGCTCAGATGTCTTCTCTTAAAATTCAGTCAAATCAGTTGATGGAAAGTTTAGAGAGATATAAAGTTCCAAGACTACAGAGTTTTCAGGTTTTGTACACTAACCTATAATCTTCTAATTTGATAGTAACAGTGAAGGAGATGCGGGATGCCAAAATGAGCCTTTGGGATGATGAAATCTGTGAGAAAAATGTTGTTACTGGAGAGAAAGTTGTCAACATCGACACCACTCTATGTGCAGGGTACAAGTCTGGTGCAATATCTGGATGTCAGGTTGGTACCCATTACAGCAAAATGGTACATAGGAAATCTTTCATCATCTGACTGCACATAAGTTACGTGTAGTTTACATGTATAAGTTAATGACTGATTTTTTTTAATTGTCTTCCCTTGTTACACATTATAAATTATTCTAAAAATCTGCTTGATATAACATTGCTCATTCCATCATAAGCATGGACAATATTTGTTATGATATTGTGTGCCCATTCATCTGATATCAGTTTTGTTTTTGGAACATAAAATCGAGTTTTCCCCTATCTACAGTTAATAAACTTTGTGGATTGCACTCGGGGTAAAAAAGAAACCTGTTGTTTTGAATTAAATAAGACAAGGTCAAGTTGACTATGACTAAAAGAAGACAAATGGCTTCAACACAATAAAATTAGTTCCGCTTTGCATATCTGAACCAGACTTTAGGGATAGCATGCAGTCAGATGAGATAGAAGTGTATCAGTTTTGGAGTCAAAGGTTAAGGTTACTGACTGAAAGAACATAAATGGATTCTGCAAAAATATTTTCATTTTTAGTTATATACCATCAACAAAGTTTGTGGGTGACTTAAATGTTAGGTGAGAAAGAAGATTATTGATTTTGAGGTCAGAGGTCAAGGTCACAATGACTTTAAAAAAGAAATTGTGGAGATGTTGTGTTTACATTTGGAAAGGCCTACTGATTTTTGGGTATAAAGGTCAGGGTCATTATGGCTCAAAGTGCAATGGGCTTTGCACTATAACTTGTGTTGTGGACTGTGTTCCTTGACCAGACTTTGAGATAATAAGTAGTATACAAGTATAGCAGTTTCTGGACATTAAGTTTAGTTATTGACCATATGTCCAGATCAGTCAGACCAATAGATCAGTAATCTGAAACCAGCACAGATCTATATTTAGTGCTGTACTTTAGTTTCAACTTGCTATTGATTTATATGTAACATTGGAGAAGACCAAAGTCATGTCCACATTAGATTGGATATATTGAATGGCATGACTGTCATTCAAGCCAAGTTAATATTTACTTGATACTGGATATATTGAATGGCATGACTGTGATTCAGACCAAATTCATATTTATATGAGACTGGATATATTGAATGGTATGACTGTCATTCAGACCAAATTAATTAAATTTAGATGCCATGGCTGTCATAGAGATTGCTTCTTCAGAATTGATGGTGATATTGATTTGGGGTTTCATTAAAGACTAATGATAATCTTGAGTCCTAATTAAAAATAGTGCCTCTCAAACATCCAAGATGGCTACCATGGCAGCTAGTTTCAAAATCTATCTCTGTTATTCCTGAGTGGATGGTATGTTTGATGTGGGAGTTTCATTCAAAGACTTGTTATGATGCCTAGTTGATTTAGAATGAAAATAATGCCAATCTAACGTCCAAATTGACTAACAAAGTGGCTATCTTAAAACTTTTGTATCTATTCCTAACACACATTTGCATTGACAAGTAATTGTTATTGAAATTCTTCATATGATTTCTAGTTGGTCATAAATGAAAATTTTGCCCATTAGAAAGCCATTATGATCACTATCTCTATCACCATTAAAACAATAAACACTTGAAATTTTTTTTCTCCACTACTTCCCGTGAATGGATGCTCATATAGGCATTGCTTAAGTACTAAAAGAACTCTTATGATGTCTAGTGTTATGAACCTAATTAGACACTTAAATATTGCCATTAATTGATTTAATTAAAGACTTATATTGATGCATTGTTGGTCCTTGGACATCCAATATGGTTGCCATGGTGGCCATCTTGAAAATCTTGTTATCACTGCTCCTTTTGAATGAATGGTCATATTTGCAGTGAGTTTTCACTAAAAGGATATGCCATATACATAATGTATATATCACAGATATTTGCACTGAGTTTTCACTAAGAGGATATGCCATATACATAATGTATATATCACAAATATTTACATTGAGTTTTCACTAAGAGGATATGCCATATACATAATGTATATATCACAAATATTTGCAGGGAGAAAGTGGAACTCCCTTGGTGTGGAAACTATATAAACAAACAATGTATATTTCTATAAATATTTTGCATGGAGACAGTGAAAGTCCCTTCCCTAGGAATCTGTATACAATATATATTTATTCAAATATATACAGGGAGATGGTTTAAGTCCCTTGGTTTGGAAACTGCATATACAAATGTATAGTTTGCAAATTTTTAGCAGGTAGAAAGTAGGAATCCTTAATGTTTGAACTATATATACAGCCAATGTATATTTTGTAAAATTTTCAGGGCGATAGTGGAAGTCCCTTAATGTGTCAAGATGCGAGAGGACGCTGGTCACAAGCAGGAATCATGAGTAGTGGTAATGAGGCATGTGATGGAAAACAGCTTAACCGAGCTAATAGATTCACCAGAATGACCAATATTGTGGACTGGATCGAAAAGATTATGAAGAATAACTCGTAGGCTTTACATACTAGGTATAGTAGAACTGAATGGTCTGATGTTGCTTTGATCTCAGATTAACATGGCAATTAACGGAGAGCTTTAAAGGTTTAAAAGATCTTATTAATTTATTCCTTCACTTTCTAAAGATAAAGTGATGATATGTCCCACCCATTGGTTTGCATTTGTATTATTGATCTTTTATGACCATGTCCCACCTGTTTATTTGCATTTGTGTTATTCATCTGTTATGACCATGTCCCACATGTTTATTTGCTTTTGTATTATTCATCTGTTATGACCATGTCCCACTTGTCTATTTGCTTTTGTATCTTTAATCTGTTATGACCATGTCCCACATGTCTATTTGCTTTTGTATTATTCATCTGTTATGACCATGTCCCACATGTCTATTTGCTTTTGTATCATTAATCTGTTATGACCATGTCCCACATGTCTATTTGCTTTTGTATTATTCATCTGTTATGACCATGTCCCACATGTCTATTTGCATGTGTTTTCATCTGTTATGACCATGTCCCACCTATTTTTTTGCATTTGTATTTATCTGTCATGACCATGTCCCACCTGTTTTTTTTGCATTTGTATTTATCTGTTATGACCATGTCCCACCTGTCTATTTGCATTTTATTATTCATCTATTATGAAACGACTTATTGCATGTTTTGTTAAGCATGCAGACTTACAACTTGCAACACATGTGCAGTTTTTCAAAATGGTGAATAATGATGATCATTCTCTTGAAGGACAAATTCAAGGGTTGGGGATGTGTTTAAGTTCAAAAAGAGAAATGTTTTCATATACAACATTGTAAACAATCCCTGCTGTTAATTTCATGGATATGACAGCTTTATAAAAAAAAAATTCTCTATAAACTAAATTGCATCCTTATGAAATTTCCTAATATTAAATAGACATATTGAAGACAAGCACACCAAATGCTTTTATTGATTGACCTTTACCTTAAATTAAGGAAATATTCCTGATATGTGAGGTGTGTTCAGAAATAGTCCTCAAATGTGGGATGTGTTCTTTGATTTGTTGTAACTGTATATACTTATGTGCAAGTTTATTCAAATGGCAAAACACATTGATCCTGATCTGTCATTGCATGTGGCACTAGCTGATCAGAGTCATTGTATCTTGTTATTCAACTCATTTGCATGACAGATCAAATTGCAGACAACGTTGACCTTATTCTGTCATTGCTAGCCAATCAGTCATTGTAGATTGTTATCCTACTCATATGCAAGAAAAGTCAAATGACAGACAACATTGACCCTGATCTGTCATAGCATATAGCACTGGCCAATCAGAGTCATTGTAGCTTGTTATGTTACTCATCTGATAAACTGGTCAAATGGCAGAAAATATTGACCTTGATCTATTATTGCTAGTCTATAAGAGTTATTGTAGCATGTTATCTCACTCATCTGCAAAATTGGTCAAATAGCAGACAATATTGACCTTAATCTGTCATTGCTAGCCAATCAGAATCATTGTAGCTTGTTATCCTACTCATATGCAAGACAGGGCAGACAATATTGACCTTGATCTGTCAATGCTAGTCGATCAGAGTTACTGTAGTCATTTATCCTGATTACTCCTAACAAGATGTATTGACCCATTATCTGCCATCTGATTGTACAGTTGGATCTGTCTTGTATGCAAGTATATACACTCTGTAATAGTATTCAATGTCTGTAACCCTATATAAAGTGTGAGTACAATTGTAGGTTAATGGAAACATTGGGATGTGTAAGTCACAGTAGAATATTTCTCTTGCAAAATTTTTTTACATACTATATGCACAGCTTATGGTATTTACATATACAATGTGTTGTATTTATATGTAAATAGACTATGTTTACACAATGTGTTGTGTTTATATGTAAATAGACTATGTTTACACAATGTGTTGTGTTTATATGTAAATAGACAAATGTTTTTTTTTTAAAACTTCAGTACACTCATTCTTTTTTCTTCGTATGTGCATTTGTACATATATTCCAAGTAGCACACAAGGTTTTGTTTGGCAAAATGTGCAATAATTTCTTTACAATTATTATTCAGTGTAATGTAAATTTTATGTACCTTCTACTTTGATGCAATTCTTATTTGCGAACATAATATATTTAAAAGTTTACATTCCTTTTTTATATAAATATTTTATTCTGACTTGGTTGTGTAATTATTTTGAAATGGGTTGTGAGAGATGTGTTTCTTAAATTCTTTTTAGAAAAGTACATAATGCCCAGAGGAAAGTATGAAATATTGAGATGTGTCCGTCTGAATTTCATAAATATGTGTATTTGTTTCTCTACATATGAAATGAAATACAAATTAGCAGTATCACCTAATGTGTTCATTGTCATCTTTTAAGCATGCATAGGCATTCTCTGTATTTAATTTGTGTTTAAGAATTTATAAATATTACAAGATTTCATTATAACATAGAGAATTTTATTAACTTTATGTAAATTTGGCAACAGTTGTTACACTATGATCGATCTTGTCAGTAAAAATTGTAGAACAATAGGTGTTAAGGAATGAAATTGTGAAAAGTTTATATGAAACTTCTGAATCACTAAGAGTCAAAGTACCATACAAACAAACCAATAATTATATATGTAGAAATTTGAATATAGTACACTCTCATTATAAGGACTCTCACTATAACGGTTGCTGTTATAAGGCAAGTATGGCACTATATCCTCATTTCATTACATTTTGTTTTGTACTTCATTATAAGTTATTCTCACTGCAAGACAGTATACTGTATCATTCCCATGGACAATGGGAAGAGAGACGTCAGTAATTTTTACGAGAGTGACTGTATATGGAAATAAACACCTTTCTGATATTCTATTTTTTTCTTCATCAAAAAGAAAGATTTTATTGGATAGAACATCAGCATTTGATGTTTCTAAAATGTGTATGAAAATATCTTTAACAGTGACAGTTTCATATGTTGTAACATATATGTGATTTATAAACACCAGTAATATAATAGTCATGTTTGTAAAGGAGATGTGTAATTTTTTCAAAGATTTAATTACCGTATCTTCCGGCCTATAAGTCGATGCGAAGTATAAGTCAAATTCACCAATCTTGTAAATGTTCCATCCTTCGTCCATATATAAGTCGATTTGGAGTATAAGACGAGGCCAGGTCAATATCTAGTAATGGTAGTGTTGTATGATATTCCATATTACTGGTAATTGTGAAATTGCATTAACGATGCTAACATGCTTGTGATATTACTTCTGAACAAATCACTGCTATATTCTGTTATCAATTGACACAGCTGAATAAACAGTCCATGCTTGTTTTATTATAATTGAAAGCACATCCATGTTGTAGTTCATTTTATTACCTGTAGTTACGAACATAACTTTTATAAACTTTCAATGACACAATCCATATATAAGTCGATTTGGAGTGTAAGACAAAGACCTTACTTTCAAGTCAAAAAGTATCGACTTACAGGCCAGAAAATACGGTATATTGATATCAGTGATATGTTGCTTTATATGTATTTGTTGAAATAATATTTTACGATTCCAAAATTAAGTCATATCATGGAAAATGTTTTTTCAAACTTGTTTTTATAATCTTTCTTGTTTTGTAATTATTAAAAATATTTGTAGTAAATTAAATATCCATTTCTTTGTGTGAATGTGGCAGCAGTCATGTGGTGGTATTTCACCTTTTCACACCTATCTAGTTTATTATAAGGAATCAGATATAGAAAGTTACAGGGAAATAATACAAACAAAACTGCCATCATACTATAGGGGAGATAACTCTTAAAGATATATGACTATGGTACTTTAAATCATAGACTTTCTATTGAAACTGGTAGATTGCAGAATTTGGATATCTCTAAAAGAAAATGTCAGCTATGTTCCTTGCAAAATATTGGTGATACATATTTTTATCTAATAAAGAGTCATCATTCTACCAAATAATGGAATTTTATACGACAAAAAATATCTTACCAAGATTTGGATCATTTTTAAAACTACATGTTTATTCACATTCTAAGTAAAATTCTGTATTTAAGCTGACTCGATGAGATTATAGTTATCTCCAACCATTCCAGTGTCATTCTGTTGTAGAATGTTTGTTAATGTTTTATTAATGTTTTTTTAAAATCATTCTAACATCAGAATTTTTCGGTAGTGATCATAAAACTCACTTCATTTCATCAAATTGATTTCATTTTACCAACTGAACTAGAACCATTTATGCATTTTGCAACATATTGTTCCTTCACAGGCAACCATACCACTTTTGACCAAGAATAGTAGATATTTTGGTAAATGCTCCTGTTCACCTAGCTAGGACAGAAATTACTCTGTGTTTATAAAGGATGTAAACTTGACACATGATCAGATGGGCTTTTATTTGGTATCATTGCTAGTACATTAATGATCTAACTGGTTTTTGTTTGGTATCATTGCTAATACATTAATAATCCAACAGAGGGAAGCCAGAAAGTACTAACATACCATTCTTATGGTGTCTAGACATCACACTGACTTGAGCTGAACAATACTGTGTTTATCTTGATAATTATCAGTGATATGAATAGCTTGTAACTATCCAGATGAACATACAACAATATGGATTCCCATGGAGATTAATTCCAACTTTAACTTTATTTTTTTTTTTAAATATTATTTAAACTTAAACTGATTTTTTTATAAAAATTATTCTTATTTCAACTTAAACTGATTTTTAAAAAAAAATTATTCTTATTTCAACTTAAACTGATTTTTAAAAAAAAATTATTCTTATTTCAACTTAAACTGGCCGCCATGTGTAGCCTATATTGTGCTGAAAAATGGCATTAAACCATAAAAAAACAAAACAAAAACAAACTGATTTTTTAAAAAATTTATTCCTATTGCAACTTAAACTGATTTTAAAAAAAAATTATTCTTATTTCAACTCAGACTGATTTTTTAAAATATTATTCCTATGTTGGAGTAGACTGATTTTTTTAAAAAAAAATATTCTTATTTCAACTTGAACTGATTTTTTATAAAAATTTAATTGATTTTTTTAAAAAATTATTCCTATTGCAACTTCAACTGATTTTTAAAAAAATTATTTTTATTTAAACTTGAACTGATATTTTATAAAAATTATTCTTATTTCAACTTGAACTGATTTTTAAAAAAAAATAATCCTATTGCAACTTAAACTGATTTTTTATAAAAATTATTCTTTTTCAACTTAAACTGATTTTTTAAAAAAATATTCTTATTTCAACTCACTGATTTTTAAAAATATTATTCCTATGTTGCAATAGACTGATTTTTTTTAAAAAAATTATTCTTATTTCAACTTGAACTGATTTTTTTATAAAAATTATTCTTATTTCAACTTGAACTGATTTTTAAAAAAATTATTCTTATTTCAACTTGAACTGATTTTTTTATAAAAATTATTCTTATTTCAACTCGAACTGATTTTTTAAAAAATTATTCCTATTGCAACTTAAACTGATTTTTTATAAAAATTATTCTTTTTCAACTTAAACTGATTTTTAAAAAAAATATTCTTATTTCAACTTGAACTGATTTTTTATAAAAATTATTCTTATTTCAACTTGAACTGATTTTTTTAAAAAGATCATTCTTATTTCAGCTTAATGATATTTTTTTTAAATCAGTCTTATTTAAACTTAAACTGATTGTTTTTTTTTAAATACATTCAGATTTCATCTTAACCTGACTGTTTTTTAAAAATCATTCTTATTTCATCTGAACCTGAGGGGCCCCGAGTGACCGAGTGGTCTAAAGCACTCTCTGTTACGGATCACTGTCATCTCACCTCTGTCTGCGTGGGTTCGAGTCAAAGATTTGGCTAATGTAGGTATGAAAGAAAGCTTGCCAGTAGCTTCTTGTGGGTTGGTAGTTCTTTCCGTGGGTTTTCCCCGAGTTCTTCCTCCACCAATAATACTGGCCACCATGTATAGCCTATTGTGTGCTGAAAACTGGCGTTAAACCCTACAACAACAACAACAACAACAACAACAATATCATCTTAACCTGACTGTTTTTTAAAAAAAATTTTTGACCTTTATGTAAACTGAAACTGATGATTGTCACTATCATTAATTTTATTGTAATATTATGGTATATACTTGAGTCAAACAAGTAATATTATGGTTATCTAAGTTATATTATGGTATATACTTGTGTCTAGCTAGGAAAATTAAGGTTTATACTTGGAATTAATGAGTAATATTATGGTATATACTTGTATATAGCTAATAATATTATGATAACTATATACTTGCATCTAACTAGCAATATTATGGTATATACTTATATCTAACTAGTAATATTACAGTATACATTTGTATCTAACTAGTAAAACCCAGATCTCAACTTCTTTTACATGGGGACAATAAAATATCTTACATGTTTTTTTAGTTGAATGTGATTGACAGCACAGTAATCCAGAGTGTTATATTGATAGTAAGGCCTTACATGGCATTTGGGTTGGAATGTGATTGCATAGTATCGGGAGTGTTATATTGACAGTAAGGCCTTACATGGCATTTGGGTTGGAATGTGATTGCATAGTATCCAGAGTGTTATATTGACAGTAAGGTCTTACATGGTATTTGGGTTGGAATGTGATTGCATAGTATCCAGAGTGTTATATTGACAGTAAGGCCTTACATGGCATTTGGGTTGGAATGTGATTGCATAGTATCCAGAGTGTTATATTGACAGTAAGGCCTTACATGGCATTTGGGTTGGAATGTGATTGCATAGTATCCAGAGTGTTATATTGACAGTAAGGCCTTACATGGCATTTGGGTTGGAATGTGATTGCATAGTATCAGGAGTGTTATATTGACAGTAAGGCCTTACATGGCATTTGGGTTGGAATGTGATTGCATAGTATCCAGAGTGTTATATTGACAGTAAGGCCTTACATGGCATTTGGGTTGGAATGTGATTGCATAGTATCCAGAGTGTTATATTGACAGTAAGGCCTTACATGGCATTTGGGTTGGAATGTGATTGCATAGTATCAGGAGTGTTATATTGACAGTAAGGCCTTACATGGCATTTGGGTTGGAATGTGATTGCATAGTATCGGGAGTGTTATATTGACAGTAAGGCCTTACATGGCATTTGGGTTGGAATGTGATTGCATACTATCGGGAGTGTTATATTGACAGTAAGGCCTTACATGGCATTTGGGTTGGAATGTGATTGCATAGTATTGGGAGTATTATATGAAAAGCCATATAAGTGTTGTTCCTTTGGTTGAGTATGAATGTATGCAAAGAATTCAGGAGTGTTACATTGACAGCAAGATTGTGTATTATTCTACATTAAATTATTTTGACTCAATGTTTCTCTGTATTTGAGGACTGACATAAATTTATAATTTGTTTTGTTAAATACAATGTAGGGTCAGAATTTTTGGCAGCAGTGATGTTGTTGATTCTAATTAATTCTGTGTGTTATAAATCAGTTGGGAAATTTCTTTTTTGTCCAAAGTCTCTTTATAAGTAAAAAAAAATTGATAAGTATTCACCTCTTTGCCCTAAGATAGGTTTCTTGATAATGTTCCACCTGTGATAGCCATGGACATTTTAAAAGAGTGTGGTGTGATTTTTGTAAAATTCATGAAAACTGCATTTTGTATTACTTTTTAAAAATACATATCATGTTTTGCTGCTTATTTTTCTTTTTTTTGTATTAAATATACACTGCCTGTTTATGTATTCTTGATAATTGTAATATTTGTTGGATGAAATGCCTTGCTTAAATTAAATTGTCATTAGAAAAACTAAAAATGAACAGATAGCTGTCTTTTGAACTTTCTTCACAGATATTTATTTTATATATAATCAAACATTGTTGTATCCAATGGTATACAAGAGACTAAAGTGTTTCTCTAATGCCATTTATTTGGTTGTATTTGCTTGCATGTATTTGTTTCAATCAAAGTATAGTTCCAAGTGTTTAATTGTCTTGAGTATTAAATTAACACTTATTAAACCTTTGAGTTATTATTTTCATTAAAAAATATGTATATTTAAGTATTCTATCAGCTAAACCACTATTTCTCTCTCTTCACTACTTGAAAAGTTGGATGCCTTTCTGTTGTAATTATCAAAGTCAGAAAATTATCCACAAATTGGATTTGATTAAAAGAAAGTCAATTTAAACTTCTTGATCTTATCATATCACAAACCAGTAGTGCCTGACGCTTTGCCATCTTTAAATGAATCCAAAAGCGCCACTTTATGATATTAAGTGAAAAGTTATTGTTATATCGTGAACTATTTTAGTCAATACTTTATGCAGCCATTGAAGTAGGTGATATGAAACCTTTGAAAATAGGTCACATTGGGCAAGTTTTATGTCATGTGCATTTTGTAGAACTGTCGCAAAGCAAGGAGAAACCACATTTATGCAAACGTAAAATTTGTAATATTATAACAATGATGCGAAATTTGGTTTTTGTATTTAAGTTTTCTTTTATAACTGTGTTCGAGTTAGAGACTATTTAATTATTATGGGGTGTTTATTTGGGAATATATTTCCCAAATTGAGTAAATAGCTATATAGTGGTAGCATGGATCAGCTCTTAAAATGGATCGTCCTTAATTTGCTTCATGATGCATGGCTTGAAGTACTGTGAAGTACTGAGCTTGGAAGGCTTACTGATGGATCATACGAATGTGAAACAAGAATAAACATGCAAGTGTGAAATTATGGTTTTGTGAACGCGTGGTTATTCGTTGATTAGAAGTTTTTAGTTTGTGATATTTGTGTTTATGAACACTTCAGTTGAAGTTCCATGAAGGCTGAAGTCCTGCATCAGCCAGCCCTAGAAAGGTCTATGTTGAACCCAACATCACCGTCAACGGTCAAAATCCTCAATTCAGTAAACTGCTTCGCCTACCTTGAAAACACATTGTCACAGAGCGTCATTATTGACGAGAAAGTGAACCTTAGCATTGGCAGAGCCAGGTAAACTTTCGACAGATTGTATGCCAAAGTCAGAAATAGAAGAGGCATCAGCATCTAGACCAACCTAAATGTCTACAGGGCAGTTGTGCTCCCCACACTACTTAAAGCATGCGAAACGTGGTCGGTGTACCAACGCCACGCCAGGAAGCTGAATGACTATCACACCACAAGTCTCAGGAACATCCTCAACATCAAGTGGCAGAACAAGGTCCCAGACACTGAAATACTTGCCTAAGCAGGTCTCCTCAGCATCCACACCATCCTGATGCTGTCCACACTACGCTGGGCCGGACATACTGTATGCATGCCAGACCACTGGCTGACTAAG
This sequence comes from Unio delphinus, assembly GCA_029339505.1. NCBI lineage: Eukaryota > Metazoa > Mollusca > Bivalvia > Unionida > Unionidae > Unio > Unio delphinus. The sequence continues at coordinate 12,483,687 of JAQISU010000179.1, read as the reverse complement.
TGATTTTTCTATGCCGAGCTACAGTAAGGACAGCGATCACAAGGAGCTCAGACGAAACGCTTTAAACACAATATGAAAGTTGCTTTGAAAGCGTTCAACATAAACCATGATACCTGGGAGCAAACAGCTAGCGATCGAGTCACTTGGCGTTTATACGTGCCCAAAGGCTCCAAGTTGTGCGAATCTATCAGAAAGGCAGATGAAGAGCTGAAGAGGCCAGTAAGAAAGGCAGGTGCCATCAATCCTCCCGGAGATGTCCAACTCATCCCCAGTCCCTTATGCAAACAAACATTTCATGCAAGTATTGGCCTCATCTGCCATCGGCCCACGCACAAAACAGAACCAGCGCCTATAACCAAAGGAGGACTAGAGATGTCCTCGTAGAATCTACGGATGAACAACAACCTTTACGATCAATCTTTATAATAACAGAACTACCAAAAGTAACATTCTGCCCTGGAGCGATAAGGTGAGAAAAAACAAATACCGACTCCAGTCAACTTTTTGCGTGTTTTGCTGGGTAATAAATGAATGACATTATCGCAAGAGAAGTACAAACTTCCTTTTATTCGTATATAATAATAATAATAATAATAATAATAATAATAATAATAATAATAATAATAATAATAATGACTTTGTAAAGCTCCCTAATCTTTAAAATATCTAAGCGCTTTACAACATTGGACAACACCTATATAATAATATGATTACAAAATACAAACACATTGAAACACCAAAGACATTTTGAAATTATTTAAGGTAAGGAAACATTATTAAATCTTTATGTCTGACCTTGCAATCCAAATATACGAGTTTTAAGAGCGCTCTTGAATGAGATCAATGCTTTTTGTTTAATGTTCAAGTTCAGTGGGTAATAATTCGTTCTAGGTTGCTGGGTCCTGGAATGCAAAATAATCTTGTCTATATGACATCATTTTCATAGTGGGAATAATGAGAATACTAGTGTCGGAAGATAAGCGTGAGTATTTTGCTGGTGTGTACACATGCGTGAAACACGTACAGTGAAGTATTATATTCTCCTTTTCAATAAACGGTTGTATTATTTTTAGTTTTTTGGACATCCTTTGCAATTTGCACGAGGATTGCAAGTCTTGCATAATATTTTAAATATAGTCCATACAGGAGGACATTCGTATTATGTGGAACGGATCGGAAGCTGTTTAAACATATACATTTGTATAGTATTATACATTTTTTTAAAATGCATCTTTTTGACATTTTGTCTGAAGATACGAGTTTACCACTATTGATGTTGAATATACATACATGAAGTAATACGGATATTTACGTTGGTTGGAAAATAACAGGGTACGTATATATGTCTCTTATATCCGTCTACTAAATAATTTTCTTTAAAATTTGTACGGAAATTGCGTTCCTCAGCTTTTATATCTTACAAAACATAAAATAGAGAGGGACACCAAATTACTGATTTTCTGTTACCGTTTACATTCAAATCTTTTCATGATACCGATCAAAACAGTAACAACATTTGACTTTTTAAATAATACGTATTTAAATAATTATACTGATTGATCCGATCATGGCTTAGTACGAATATATACACTTGTTGTCCTATTGTATTTCTTTTAATATCAAGATTACGTCAACATCCATTAACCCCAAAATTCGACGCTTCCTTCTACAACACGTCCAGAGCTCTTCTCCCGAAGCTCAACTTTGATTTCTGTTCCACCAAATGTAAGCTTCACCAACAGCTCCATTTGAGCTGTAATAGCAAAGTCCGATAACTCTGCTATAACATTTCCTACAAGTCTACAACCCTCCTCGTCGATGTATGTTGGATTGGGATGGACTGATGCATACACAGGAAGAATAACATTTTTTATATGGGCCATTGCTGGATAATATGACAAGGCGGCGGTTTCTTGTTCGAGTTCTACGATATCACCACGCCTGACATGTATGCTGAAAATATCATCCACGTATTCAACTCCTTCTATGATTTTAAGTTTAGAAGGTGGATGAAATTCTTTATTAAATCGCATCATTCTTGCAATTCCGTAGGTGTAGCGGCAGACCCTTTTAGAAATAATACCTGGATTACGACCAAAATATACGGCCCCTTTAACAACGGCCGCAGCTGGATTTTCTGGTGTAATGATTTCTAGCCTTTTTGCAAAATATTCCTTCAAGACTTTTTTAACGTATTTCGATTCGGAAAATCCCCCAACCATGAACAGCTCTGAGATTCCAGCTGAACTTAACTTATCGAGTAATGTTTGGATGTGGAATGTTATCTGTGAGATGGATTTCTCGAAGAAACGTTTCATAAGCTGTGCCTTTATGACGAATTTATCACCTCTGATCTCCACTAAGTGTCCTTGTGGACTAGTCTGAAGACCAGCGTTTAACTCTTCGTTGCTGATGTATTTATAAGATTGACACAATGTAGTTGATATGCGAAACATCACTTCAGGACGCGTGTCGTCAAAAGTGCATTTCTTTCTCTCAAAGTTTTCAAATAACTCCAAATAATCTTCCGTATATTGTTCTTGGAAATGCCTCAAAACCTTCATTCCCAATAATCCGATTAAACATTGACGGAATTCATTATCTACAGTGATACCCCCAAAGTCGCCGCCAGTGGGCTCGTGCAGCTCTCTCAGTACACCATTCGTTGTTATTTCATGACACGCTATGTCCCCTGTTCCACCTAGAAAATATTTACAAATATTTCAAAATGTCACTTCCATCAGCAAAATATTGCATTTATAAGTAAGAGGACTTATTTTTTGTAGTAGCAAAAGAAGAATACGTAGAAGTGCAATCGTTATATTGGTTACGTTTTGGGACATCTTTCTTTGCTCAGTCAGTTTAAATATTACTTTCTTTTAATACTCGCTTGAGGATGATGAAATGCAATCAGATACACTTTCTTATGCTGCTAAGTAAAGGAATCGACTGGCTAGAGACATGGCTTCGTGAAAAATGATTACGTATAACTTAAATAGCTTAAACTTCATCACGTATCAACTAATTTGGAAGACTTAATAGGATAAAATTTTAAGGGAATAATTTACGACTAAGCGTTATCTCTATACCACTAACCAGACGACATTTTGAAGGCTGAGAACACTTTTAAAAGAAAACAAATGAAGGGCAAAACAATTGTGTTACTAAAGTGGAATGAATATGATGATTGGAGTTTCAGGAACCTACTGCGTACTTGTACTGTAACATTATTTCTAACTCAATAATTCATGCAGCCACCAACAATATTGGACATTATATTTGCAAGTAAATACTGATTCGCTTGAGAAAGATTATAAATATTTTGCGTAAAATATGTTCATTATTGTATTATTGTAGTTTTTTTTTTTAAATCGGACGTGCAAAATAGATAAAGTAGTTGATCATGTAACCGTCAAATGCTGTGTATAAAACAATATGTACTAGATACGAAACTTTAGGAAATAGGTTATGATACAATTCACTTACGCTGCAACCACACACACACACATACACGCGCGCGCACGAACGCACGGACTTCATGTGTCAAGAAGTGGAGATTCATACATGGATTTATTTTATTGAATAACAAATATAAAGCTTGTCGTAATGTGAAAATAGAGACAATTACTGTTTTTGGTTTCATTGAATCTATATTAAACCCAACCAAAGATTGTCTGCCTGAACAGTCCGCAATAACATTAACGTGACACATGTAAGCACTCTTTTAATAAATGCATAAAAACATACAAAACATAAATGAAATTGAAAGATAATTTAATTCTTATGTTTAAACATATGATACACAAAAATGGAAAGATAATTTAATTTAAATGTTAATGCATATGATACACTAGACAAAATAATAGAGCCAGTTAGAATGACATAAACAGAAATATATAGTATTTTATTTATTGTATTTTAGACAATACATTACATAATGATTAAAAAAGATTTTGTGGTTAAACTGAAAAACTGTCCTTTTGTTTTGACCTTATAGTGACCTTGAACATATTGTTGAGTCAATAACTGGTCATAGATAAAAGCAAATTATTATGGACAATCGAACAGGGCACATAACTCTGGGATTTGTTATCTGCCTCAAATCAATTCACAAAAGTCATGAACCATTAGTTTACAGAGACGTAGACAGCATAAATAAATGTTACGAGAATTTCCAATCAAATACAGAAACTGTTTGTGAATAACATAGATCAGTAAACGTTTGTAGTATGAAAACCAATAGTGAAGGATAAACACATTATAATTCCACCAACATAAGTCAAATTTATAATAAAGAGATTAAAGAGAAAAAAACATGTAGTAATAGGATAAAACATTTAATAGTAGCTATCGATTTATGGACTAACCATTGCCACAATTTACAAAAACTCTACACTATGACAAACTTAAAGAAACAATACAAGATTTTATTATAAACTTTGTCTCTCCATGTTTTTATATCTTTTAACTTATCTTTTATCAAAACTTTATTTAGTTTTTGTGCAAAACGTTAATTAGCTGAATGCAATTTAAGTATCAGATCCCTTACACTTGTCATGCGGAACTTATTTAAATTTAAGTCAGTGTTCATTGGTTTGATTTAGTTCAAACTTTGTGAAAACATTCCTCAGGAAAATCTACGTTGACACTATATCCAGGGACATTGTAGTGTTAGTTACGATGTCGTTTCCATAAGCTAGAAGGTGTAACATGTATTATATCTTCGACTTCTACACTAAAACGACAAACCAAATTAGATCAATTATTTGTTAAGACAATCTCTTCCAAATACATGTTCTCGGTTTGCTTGCATCGGTTTGACTTCCGTTGCAACCATTGGGAAAACAACAATAATGTTCTCTCGAAGAATTCGGCTCATTTCAATCGAACTAGGAACATTCATTATCAGAACTGATTCTCAATTACTACAACAATGGTTTCCATTTTTACAGCCATAATTTATGTTTTACTTTCTCTGACATACTCCTTGCAGAAACATCCCGTTATACAGCCAAACCCTTTTATACGAATACCTTTACAATGCGTTTTCGCTTCGACAATTATATATTGAGAAAGAATGCTATAATACATTATAAAACATGTTTTATTCGTTCACTACAATCACTCGAACGCAGGTCCACGTTCAAACAAACAATCGCCTTGCGATCATGCTTTAACCCCATTGCCATGACAAGTCGCATTTTCTTCCAAAAGGATAGAACATTGTCGATGAAATAAGTATTCCAGCTGACACACCCAAATATATGTCCCGTTTGCTTGACATCGTATACATTCAACTGTCTGGAAATTAATGTTTCAATATTTAATTCGATTGTTGTCTTGTTCCGTTTTAACACACGTCTATATAAATTTAGATGATACAGCGATTACCATATACTTCAAAATGTCGCAAACACTTTGGAAGAAATTTCATATTTGTATTACTTGGCAGACATAATTTGTAGGGCAGGCCATATCCACTGCAACAGTTTCGAATTCACTATAATTCCCAATGAACGTCTCTTTCCAAGAATATTAAAGAGCAGTTTGTAATTCCAGAGAAGAACTAATTGAATTAAATAATTTGAGCCTAGATCAAATATTGACAACAACAAATATTCTGCAGCAAGATTTTATAGCACGAATGAATAATGTTTGCATAACAAGATTATATTTTTTAATGCGCGCGCGCGTGTGTGTGTGTGTATGTGATTTAGATTTTTAACATTGCTTTAAAACATTTAGCCATATCGCTACGATGTCTCCAGTGTGGCAATTTATAGTAATGTCTAGAATTGGGACATCATGTCACAGACATTTAGCATCCTGTCTCACCCAGTCACATTACACTGACACCAGTTTGACCAGTCCTAACACTAACCGTTTAATATTAAGCGCCAATCGAGGCAACTGCAAGTACATTTTTTATAAGTCTTATGACCCGGCCGGGATAATCAATCAACAAAAATAATCAATAATTCTTCTCCGGTTGATAATGAACATGACTTTGGACAATGTCAACAGTAAAATGCAATTTGACATAACACATAGCATATATTAACTAAAATAGATAGAATACAGTTCAGATCAGATATACAAACACATTAGACGGTGATTAAAATGATGGTTAAAAAATATACAGTATAACTGCTTGAATATATCATTGTAACTGAGATGTATGTATGTATGTATGTATGTATGTATGTATGTATGTATGTATGTATGTATGTATGTATGTATGTATTTTCACTGTGATTGTGCTTGGTGACCGTTACCGTTGCTCTTGCGCCTCGTGCGAAAAAGGTTCACTCTTACCGCTCCATCTAATCCAATATGCTGCATAGTTATGAATACATCATTACCTACTTAAGTCTCCATATTGACAACTCTTTCCAATTATCTGCAGCACAGCTCGGTACGAACAACGAATATTTGGAATTTACGAAAACAATTTGAATGGTGGAGTAGATAATATGTACTATGGATACCATGAAACATTGAGAGTGGTTTAGGTTTGTTTAACTGTATGACACTTGGAATAAATATAATAGTGAAATTATAAATATCGTGTTGAAAAATCAGAATGAACACAGAGTGGATATAATGAAGATCTCTTACCCCCAAGATCAAGTAGAATGTATTTAGTGCTTTCATTTCTCTGCGAACGCGCCAACCCCATAAAGAAATGGCTGGACTCGACAATATAATATATGGCGGCTGCTTCCGGTTCAAGAGCCAATGTCAAAAGGTCACTTGGTATTCCGGCCTGAAACAGTAATGTTTGAACATAATCATGGCATTGTTGGAACATCATGAACACATTATGTATAAGGTTTATCTTATTTCGAAAAAAATATCCCCTTCATTCAATATGGACATCTGATATTGATTTTATTATATTATTCGTGCATACAAGTATTTCGGTCTATCACTTTGAAATAATTATGACAACATATTTTCGTTTAGTGTGACAATTACCTTACAGAAATATATATTTACAAAGACCTGAATAGTAGTGTGCTGTACAGCAAAGTTCTTTATTAGTGAAGAGCAGATCAGTGAAACCCGTCTGAGCACCCCCTATGCACCTCCACATGTTACAACATGCAGCAAATGTCGCTATACTAGTTGGGTTTCACATGGCGCTGTCTCAGCGGTGCATTATTTTTTCGTTCTAACACTAATACTCGGAAAACATGTTACGAAAAAAAAACATTTGTAGAAATATGCTAGCAATACCATTTCAGCTGCATCTCGCATGAATTTCTTGGAACCATCATTCCAAATGGCTGGGACAGTCAGGATCCAATGAATATCAGCACTGCTGATGGCAACATTCTTCTTTCGCTGGTTAAGAAATGACAGGAGATGGTTCTTGAGGTATTTCAGAGCACCACTAAATACTTTGATTGCTTTCACCTTCTTCCCTTTTATATCCTCGATTTCCATATCTCTGTTCAATTCCTAATTTAGGATAGAAATAATCATCGTCACCTTCGTCATTCTAGTCATTAACATCATTGTTACTATCGTCGTTTATTATTAAGAAACGGACAAGAAAGATTAACAACATAAACTGTAACAAAAAAACAAAAAAACAACCGAAACAGTAAAACGAGACGCAATGAACACCACAAGGGCGACAAAAAGATTAAGTTGGACCTGTGTTCAAGTGATTTGGAAAGAGAACACAATTTTGCTATCCAACGTCACTGTCATGTGAGTCAGTTTGAACTTCACTACATTAGCAATTGTTCAAGATGCTCTAAAATGAAAAGCAGTTAAGATAAATAGCTATATTCTCATTGCCTTTTGGGCACTACATCGTTTTCACTAATATATTAGAGACCGCTCCGATGGCCAAGTGGTAAGAACGTCCGCCTCGGATACTTAGAGTCAAGGGTTCGATCCCCGGTTGAGTCATACCAAACCCTTATACAAAAAGTGCTAGCATCTGCATCTATTAGCGCTCAGCATTAAAAGGTTAGTACTAGGACTGGTCGGCTTGTTGTCAGGATAATGTGACTGGGTGAACATGATACTACATGTCTGCGAGCAGCAAAGAGGGTGGACAGACCGAAACTATTTTAGACAAACCGAAACTATTTCAAGCAAACCGAAACTATTTCAGTAAAATCCTAAAGGATTTCAACCGAAACAAATTCAGGCAGACAAAGAAAAAGAGAAATCCTTTAGGATTTTACGCTACAGACCCGGAGCCGATTGCACTGTGGAGACGAATTGAAAATCCTTTACGATTTCACAAACAGAATAATTTGTAAAACCTCACCTCGTAAATCAATTAGATTATTGGACTGGTCAGTGAGTTTGAAATTAATTCTCGTTAATGAATCATTATGATATCGCATATCCACTGGATTAGTTGGATCCTCAATGATTACAAATCCGGGTGGAGCTGTTGGTGCAAATCAATATAAAATATATCCATGCTGGGCTCGATTTGATCTTTCGAGATTTATTTGGTAACTTCCTTCGATAACATCACATACTAAATTCACTGCAATCACCGAGGATATATTAACGTTTTGAGGGGAAATATGCCTACCACCACCATCTGGGTCGTTATTATGTTTGAGGATAGTTGTTTGTTGTTGTGTTATTTTTTTCCATGCGTCGTGAATCCTTTTGAAACCATCATCTATGGCATCATTGAGAGATTTTTTCATCTCTGAGACATTATATCCTGGAAACTTAAACGTGGGAATATACTCTACGCGTAAATTATATTTCTTTGCAAATTCTGTTCTCGTTTGGGGATGACCATCACCTAATATAAGTTGAATAGTTCGCGAATTAAATTCTTCCATGTCGGCGATAATTTTGTTACATATCTCCATGTACTTGATGACATTCTTTTGGTTGGGAGGAATTGTACTAATTTCCGTTATAAATTTATTTCTAATTTGCTCAAAATCGCTATTCATTTTTGTGAACTGTCCGGTAATATCTGGTTCGTGTATTGTAAAATATCCTGTATTATGAGCTTCTGATACTGCTTTTTAAACGATTAAAAAGAGTATCTAATGGTAAGACATATTTGAATTCAGGACGATTGTGTATTATAGGAGGAGCAAAAAATATGGAAAATGAACGATTTTGCTTTATTATAACCATGATAATCATCCTTCGTTGAAATATAATCAGATTTTTGTGGTTCAGGTAGTGGATTTTTTTTCAGGCCACCCTAGTATTGTTCTTATAGAACTCTGATAGATATCTACGACATATCCGGGTGAGTTTATTTCAATCGCGGATGATAACGTCGGCTCGTGAACTGTAATAGCGATTTTCGAATCTTTTCCAGTAATGGATTTTATTCTGCGCTGTAATTCGTTATTGATTTGTTCGATTTGGTAGGACCCAGATGGTAGAGAAACAACGTTCCAGTCTGGAGTATCATCGGGTTTATTCTTACTCGCAAACACCAGAGAATTCTTCGGTTGTTGACCGCCAAATGATTTTGATCTAATATGAGGCCAACTGTGATACACTCGTAGTTTTGCTAGTGCTATATAATTAACTGGAACCGCAGTAAGGAAATTCACACTGAATTCAGTGTTTGTTGAGGTTATTGAGATCATGCTGGTTTTCACTGGGGTGGTATTTTCCGCTTTTCTTTGAAGTAGTTCTTGCGCTGTTGCTATTGTTATTATATTCGTGTTGTTTTTCTAATTTTGACTTCGCGGAATCATAAACACGTACCATTGCGGAAAAACTCATTATCGGATATTAATGTATCATCGAGGGAGGACGATATCATCGAGGATAATTGTGAGTACGCGGTTGACACAACATGGAACTTAACTACGTAATCCTGCAGTTTGCGCTGGTTACATGATGATATTTTTTTTAATATAATCGAAATTATTCCCGCGATTGTTGTCGCAGCTGATATACAAATTGGAACAGCTATCGGGGCAATCATTGTCACCGAGGAGAGTATTATACCGGCTCCAGTGATTACACGTGATACCGAGTACACGATAACATCAACTGCGGTAATACTTCGTCGGTATTTTTTCATTTTTGTTTGATACTCCTCAGTGAGTATTTTGAGTTTAGTTTGAAATTCTCTGACCTGATCATAGCGATATTCCTGTGACGTTGCCAATGATGACATTTTATTTTGAAACGCTAGTGTTAAATTCGCATTCCTATGGATTTTTAATTCAGTGGTTTACTTAAATCCGCTACGAACTCCACATACCATGTTATTGAAACCCTAGCCAAATTATTATCAGTGGATATTATTGTGAATCGTTCAGTTGTTTCCTTGTCGATTATCGTTGATATCATATTGTTGACCCCAGATGAACTCGTTGATGAAATATTAAACTGAGTCGGCAATACTAGTGTTAATCGCTAAATACCTTTGACGGCCGCGTGGATATTTAATATGTTAGTGGATGGTGTCCACGTAAATGATCCGTGTTGGATCGCGTACACATTATTTACGATATTGTTTTGTTCGTGAGGGATTTTTATTTTTTCAAGTTTTTCTATCATCCTCGGTAGATCATCCGTGATGACATCGTTGGTCGTTTTAATATCTTCGCGAAAAACGTCTATTCGCCGATTAATCGTTGTTATTTCATCGAGTTTCGTGATAATACCAGGGAGATCTGTTTTGATTTCTTCGGGTTTAGCATTTTTACCACAAAATGTATCGACGGCATCATCGGTTTTTTAAAAAGTTTTTACGTAACGTAGTACATTTTTCGATATGAGCGTCATAATCGGATCGTAGTTGTGTCGAAACATCGATAGTGGTTTTTATCTCCGTGAGTTTCGGTGTTGTCACTGGTTGATTTCCAAAGAAATCTAATAGAGGTTTGTCAATATTGTCAACTATAGCAGCAGAGAGGGTGAACCCTACGATTAACTTTTAAGCAAATAATATTAAGCTTCCTTTTACCAAATAGAGCCTTGGATCAGACGGTTATATTCTAAGCAAAATATTTAAAGCCTCCTTTTACCAAATGGAGCCTTAACGATTTTAGGGCCCTATTTGTCAAATTAAGGGTAACCCGAGGGTGCAAAAAACCTCTAAAAAAAATATCTTACAACATCGTCGTCGCCACCCTCTCTGCTGCTGGAACTTTTAATTCTGGGTTAACAATTTTTTTCACGATGAAAATCACTTATGATTGAAAATCATTTATGATT